>VRYO01002410.1:291839-364482 GCA_009812075.1 Sialia sialis
GCTCTGGAAAGGCAGGGATGGCTCTGGAAAAGCAGATGTGCTCTGGAAAGGCAGCCCTGTCCCGCTTCCTGCCGGGCTCAGGAGAGGGCACTGCGGCTCCAGGGCTGGGCAGGGACAGCCTGTGACACCATCAGACCAGAGCTCACAAACGTAACCAGACACAGTTTCACAATCTCATCTCACCCCATCGCCAAACTGCTGGCAGATGTTTTATCTTGAAACGCCTGTTTAATCCAAATTCACATTGTGGTTTGATTTTAACGCTGTTTTGGGCCAGTTTTCCTCTCTGGTTGGGGGCAGGAGTGGCCTCTGCAGAGCTGTGATGAGTGACACAGAATTGTCCCCTGTCCACCCCGAGCTGTGACACTGCCCCGCATCCCCACCACGGGCAGTCCCTGGGCTTCAGGCACTGGCTCAGTGTGAAAAAAGCACCTGCTGAAGGCATGACAAAAGCTGTGTCTGCTTGCATATCGAGCAGAAGGAGGACAAGCTATTATTAAATGATTGCAGTGAGGAAGAACATTTCTTTCCACCCTTAGGCTAATATTAAATATTCTCAAGGTCAACTGTAAGAGAATATAGAGAAAGACAAGAAGCATAGGTGCTGTCAGTTGTATTTTCTGTTTTCATTTAATTGTAGCCTTAAAATCAGAATTATTTATAGCCGTGCTGCAGCTCCTTGTGACCCTGCTTCCTCCAGCTCAGAAGCGCCTCTTGTTCATGCCCAAAAAGAAGCTGCAAGTTCTTCTTTGAGTCGCTCCCTTTTGTGCATGCTGGACAATGGGGAACGCCTAGAGTTTTCTTGACTTCAAGTTTAATTACAGTTTTTCTGCTGCACGTGGATGATTGTTTCAGTACCCAGAGCCTTACTGCTCTTGGATGATCTGTCCTGCCTTGATTGGGATGGATACCTTAAATAAATGAACTCATATACTAGGGAAACATCTAGGTACAAACATGGGGAATTTGAACTTTGAAGGCAGATTTACACTGCTGACTTGCTTATGTTGAAGGGTGGGAAGAGTGGGGATAGGGCTTTCCGTGGGCTGGGCAAGGTGCTGATGTTCTTTAGGGCCTCTTCCCTGAGAGGTGATGCTGTGAGCCTGAGCATGAGGGGCTGATGGGACACATGGAGGTTACAGGATAAAGCTTATCCTTGAATTTGTTCTAAATTTAGGTCAACATTATTGGGAGCAGAATAACTTGTAAAGGTTTTGATGCTAAATGTTGCTTTCATGTGTGTGAACTTTGCTGCTGGTGGAGGGCAAGAGAAAAGAATCACAAAATGCTGAAAAATTCTAATGAGCCATTTTAAAAGCAAAGAGCCTGCTTTTCATCAATTTCAGTAAACATACTTCAGACTTTAACCAAGGGGTTATTCAGGCACTCTCCAGCTCATCACTCACAACAGTATCACTTACATTCAGGTGTTCTTGAAGAGTCACTTAACTTTCCCTTGCCTCAGTTTCCCTTTTATGAAGGGCAGAGAGATAATAATTCTTGTCTACTTCACATGAGTTACAGGACACACAGTGCAGGACTTAATTTAAGCCTAAATGCCAGCCCTGCTGAATTCATACAGTCATAAACAGTATGGTTTGATACTGATTTTATACTAACCTAATTATCTATTTAAATAAATACTTGCATGGATGTTAGTTCAACAGTGGGATGAATGTCAGTGTTAGGGGTGGCTGCAGAACTGGAGATGTGTGTGCATACAGCCAGGGTGTTGGGGGGTTTGGCAGCTGCCTGAATGAGTGTCGTTATTTTCTAAAACAATCATGGTTTGCTAATGTGTGGGTTGCGAGTGCCTGTGTAGCTGGAGGAGTTCAGGTAATGCGTTTGTAAGAAAAGCTGTGTGGGAAATCTAGCCCATGAGAAATGGCTCCTCTGTATCCTGCTCTGAAACTTGAGAGTTAATTTTTGGCTGTCTGAACATCTTCAAACTTTTTAAAGAATGAGGGCGAATCTCAATCAAATCTGAATCCAATCAAGCATGGCCTTCTTTTGAGCTTCCTAGGGCAATTCAATCTTCTTTTTGTTTGTGTTCTTTGCTGCTTTAGATTTTAAGTGTTTCATAATCATTTTTGGATAGAAGTTTCTGGTCCAGCTTGCTGCCTGCCGATGTGCTTATCCTGTTTGTGATGAGCAGTTTCTGGAGGCTGAAGGTACAGGGGCTCTCTGTGTTTATCCCAGTGTAGCAGCAAGCTCTGGGGAGTGCTGAGCTTGGGGTCTGTGCTGGAGCTGTGTCCACTTTGAAGCTGTACGTGTTTGTTTCCTGGAAAAGAAATGGTTTTTAGCAAAGCCATGAAGGCATACTTAATTGGGATTTAATGATGATCTTCCTCTTTATTTGCATAACAGGCAATACCAGCAGTGTCACAGAGATGCATTTCCCTGTCTCAGGTTCCCAGCCTGGAATCATTAATAAGGAGATGATGCTCTGTCCCCACGTTCTGTTCCTCTCTCAGAGCTCCCTCCCTCCCCACATCTCCATGCCAAACAGCTCAGTGAGAACCAATCATGGAATGTGACAAGCGTTGAGAATGTTTCTGTCTGCCTTTGCTGCCAGTGGAGTGCTGGTTGTGTTTGCAGGATGTCAGATGATGTATGCAGCCATCAGCTTGGCTCACTGGCACTCGCTGGTGGGAGAGGAAAACCACCGCTGCCTCTCCCCTGCCTTTAGAGGTGAGACAACTGAGTACATGTCTCAAAAGCTATTTAAAAAAATTCATTAGTATTTTCTAAAAAAAAAATTAATTTATTTCTTATTTGCAAGCTTTTCTCCCATCACTTCAGGGCCTAATTTGATGTGTTTTAATGTAACCACTGATTAGCTGGTTATCAGCTGTATACTCATGTCATCCTGACTCTAAGGCAGGCTAATGCACAAGGCAGGTAGTACAGCAATATTATTAAACGAGCACTATCATGAAGTGCATAATTTGCTATTCAAGGCTTGATTTCACAGCTCATTATTTATGTAGGTTCAGCTATACTGAGTTCCCTTGGGCCAGTCAGGTTTTATGCTGATGCAAATGCGAGCAAAGCCAGTCCTCTGATTTGTAAATTCTCAGCATCCACCTCCACGTTTTTAATCATCTCATTTGTGTGTTTGTCTGGGCTGCTCTCCTCTGCCACCCCCTTGGCTGGGGCTGTCTTTTCCAATGGAATTTGGTGTCAAAACCAGAATCCAGATGTGGCATTTGACCCCCACTGCAACACCTCCCAGGGGCGCCAGTGCCCAGAACACAAACAGCTTGGCCAGCACGGGCCATCTCCACGTGTGAGGAGAGCCCTGAGTGTGCTGCAGGGGTCCTGCAGAGGCTGCTTTGCCTACAGGTTTAATCAGGAGTACCTGTGCCTGTGCTCTGCCTGGAACTCTGTGATTAGGGTCTAATCAGGAATTTGTGCTGACTATTCATCATATATTTTAATAAATTCATACCAAAGTGTTGTAAGTGGGAGAAACTGTGCACGCTCGGATGTGGCCTCTGCATGAATGTCCAAAACTGAACTTCTGACCTCTGGGAGAAGCTGTCAAATCTTATAATACCTGAATTAGACAAGGAGCAGATCCCAAACCCTCCAGGGAGACCTGGATCTACTGGTTAGGAGGCACTTGCTGGGCTTTTGTATACAGACTGCAGAGGGAGAGCTGAGGCCTTGGCATTCTGGAAAGCAGAGCTGGGCTTGGAAAAGAAATATTCCAGAAGTGAGAAGTGGTCTTGGAAAGAAGAGAGACCAGAAGGGACTCCTGGAGGGAAGATCCTGGATGCTGGATATGAGTAGGGGGATGAAGGCCAGGGGATGCCCAGGGACCTGGGCCAGGAAGAGCTGAGAGGGACAACTGTGCACAGCTGGAGCAAAAGAACCTCCTGCTTCAACTCCCACTCCACAGTGAGGTTGACACCTGATGAGCAAAGACAGCACTGAAGGGATGAGGGGAAAATATCTGATCGCCTTTTAAATAAACTCCAGACCTGCTCCAGGTTGTTGCTTGCTCTGAATGGCCAATGCACGAAGTAAAATCCCCTTTGTGCAGCTTCAGAAACGTCCCTTAGTGCATGGTTTGGATTTGGGGACCTTTGTCACAGCTGCCTTGCAAAGCTCACTGGGATAACACTCAAGGGCAGAACTCTCTCTCGGGAGCTTCTGGGAACCACTCAGCTCTGTTCCACTGCTCTCCTTTGTGCTGGGAAATGGCAGTGGTGTCAAGAGGAGACTCACCATGTTACACTGTAGGTGTCAAGGACACAATCACTCTAGCAAGATATTTTCAATAAGCCAGGACTCAAAAAGAGATCCAAACAAATGCTATGATGAGGAATAGAAAGATTATTATGCAAAAATATTGGTTTTGAAAGTGCACAACTTTGGAGGGACTACCAAAAGTAAATGTCAGTTGTTTGGCTGTTATACAAGTCTACACCACATTTCTTTTGCTTGACAATAGAGAGCTGGGAGAGATGAAATTGTCATTGTGAGGGAGCTGGGAAATACAGGTTTTCTCTCAGCCACATCAGTGATGTTCAAGTCTCTCTCAACTGAGCACAACTCATTTTATAGAACAAAACTCTCCTCTGCTGCTTTATCATCAATGCTCTTCCAAGAAACAGTCTTGTATTATTAGATTAATATATTATTTTCCTATTTCTTTTTCTCAGTGCACAGGGAACATTCCTATATGTTATGAGGTTCCCTTGTGCTTTATTCCAGTTTTTAAAGGTGATGTTTCTGTTGTATAATTCTAAGATATTTTATGTGAAGGATAGTGAGGAGGATTAAGGTACCACCTTAGTTCTTCCCATTTCTGGCTTGGATTATGGACCCAGAGGAAAGAAGAGAGATTCTGTCCCTGTATGGCATGGCAAAGGGGAGTGGTTTTGGAGGGATAACCAAGACTATCCATTCTGCTTGGCAGCTGCTGTCATCTCGCCCAAGAAACAAAATCAATTACATTTCCTCTAAGAGATGAGATAGCTGAATCTTGTGTTTCTTGGTTGGTTTGGAAAACACTTCCCTCTGAAGGGCCCTTCCTGGGACACTGTAATTGCAGGTTGTTCCTCTAATTAGATTGAGTGAAACGCTTCTGCCTTACAAAATTAATGCCAGGATTATAAAACCTGAATTATAAAACAATCTAAAATTGCTTATGAAAAAAGAATTCCTTCATATTCTCTTTCATGCAGTAATTTCGGTTGTGGGGCTTTCCCATCCAATTGTTTTGGCCAGCTACCTAGAAGAAACCTGGGTATAGTATTGATGGAGAAATGATATAGAAAGTTGCATAAAATCTCCCCATGGCACCTTAGGAAGAAAATAAATATTCCAAAGAGGAGAGTTATGAGTCCCAGTGAAAAACAACACTTTAGCCTAACTGTACATACAGGCTGGTAAATACACTGCCTTCTGTCAGGGCAGGAGAACTGGAAATGCATTTAGCTGAATCCATGCCAAGCAGCATGGCTGCACTTAGATCCTCTCAGCAGCAGGGAAAGTACTACCTCATGTCAACATAGATTTGTATATTTCTTTCATGGTGGGGAGAAAAACCCATAACTAGTTTCAGACCTGCTGCTCTGTTTTATATCAGAAATACAAAATGCTGATTGTATAAATTTCAAACCCAGCGTAATTTAGAAAGGGGAAATGGTCTAAATACTTCGTGTTATTTGTGGCACTTACGTGAATCTTGTTTCAAAAAGAGGTTTATTTAAGTTTATGTTTAGCTCTAGAAATGAGAAAAGGAAAGGAAAGGTGTCATGCCAGAAGTGCAGCCTGCCAGAGGGGAACTAAAAGGACTTTAAGGGCAGTTCAACTTCATTATTTTCTACTGAACCAAATTCAGAGTAGAGAATTCAGAAGGCTGGTTTATTGTTTCATTTACACAGAGGAGAAGGGATTGTGAATGCTCCTCTGTGAGGCTCACCTGTGTGACAGGGAGACAAACACCTTCCCACACCTTTGGGAAAGCTGAGCCTTGTGTCCTTTAGACCTGGCTTCAACAGCAGCCCTTGGAGATCACCTCAGAGCTGTCCTTAATTCAACTTGGGGCAAAATAGTGGGGAAGGGCTTAGGCAAGGATTGTAATTGCTCAGACCATTAAGATTGCAAATAGCTGCTGACGGGAATTTTCTCCTGTATGGCAGAATTCTGGAATTGCAGTCAGGGGTGCGATAGCCTTTCATTAACATCAGCACCCAGGATAATGCTACAAGTAAAACTGTTGTACTTTATTGCCTTCTTGCTGTCATTTAATTGCTTGATAATAGGTTTTCATAACAATAGAGGCCCATGGAAAGTTGGCTGGAGTAATCCCCTCTGGTGAATTAACTGCAGCAAAGTTGCCGTTAACGAAGCGAGTTGTTTGGGGAGGTCATTCTGAACAGATGGCCATTATTTACGGAAAATAGCTCTAGAGCTGGCTCTCACGAGGGAAGCTCAAGTTCCCATATTTAATATGAACTATATGAAAATGTGCAAAAGGGTTCCCAGGGCCAGGCAGACAAAAGAAGTGCTGTGCTGGAGAGTTTGACAGTGGTGCTGTTGTGAGCAGTACGTGCTGAGAGCAGGAATGTGATGCTTTGCTTTGTTTTAGCGTGGTCAGAGGTATCCTCTTCTCTTGATGACCTCAACTATGAGCAATATGCTTTTGTCTCATTGCACGAGCCCATTTTGCCTTGATTCAGAACTCACACAGACTACCACCTTGGAATATTAATATTAATCACTATTAATAAAATATAATGCTCACATGCAAATGGGTGCTTACAAATGCAAACACGGGGGTTCAAACATGGCAATGCAAATGTTGAAACACTGGTGTTTGTTACATTTGATGTTCTGGAACTCCAGAGGGATATTCTTCTCATGAAAGAGCTCATGTCTCATTTGATCACTCTGGGATGTGGTTTGAAGAAAATTAATTAGCTGGAGTGGAATGGACTATAAATTTTATTTTCATGAGTATCAGACAATCTGTTTTGTAATTCAGTTGTAATTTCCAGTGTGAGGATGGGAACACAAGAGAGCAGTGAGTATAACTGTCGTTATTTTGTTACTGGAAGGTGAGGCTGAAATAAAATAAGTCTGTTTTCCAGGTTTCTCATACAAATTGAAGTTGTAGCTGCTAGTCAAATCTCTTTTCCATTTGTGACTCTCAGCTTTCCCTTATAAATTTCAATGAATAACAAAAAAAATTAAAGGTCTGCAAAAGACCAAATTGACCAGCAAACTATCCTTTTCCCTCCCTCACATGGATGGGAAATAAATACAATCCCAGCTTCCTAAAGCATTCTAAGATTGCCAGATACCGAATTTTCCTCCCATAAGAGGCATTTTAACCTCTCAGAAAAGGGGTATTTTGTTTTTTGGGGTTCTCAGCCTCTTTTCATCTTGACAGAAGGAGTTTATGTGGGAGGTATAAGTGTGCAGTGCAGTTGGGTGTGTTACCTCAGAGAGGTCTGGGATGGAGAGAGTGTCCAGTGACATGCCTGGCGCCTGCCTGTACCTCAGGGCTGTATTTTAGAAGGATGAGTGTACTGCTGGAATGACTTTAATGGAAATGTTTTTCCATTTGCTATACATCAAACACTGGAACCTGCATGGCTAAGCCACACGTTCCTCAGGAGCTCTCCCAGGTGTGGAAGGCCAAAAACTGTTGTTGGAGTCTGAAAAACAGAGGCCTCTCTGAATTCTTCAGAGAGAGATCAGAATGCTGGGTTTGAATTAAAACCTTTGGATGGATTGAAGTATATTAAGCCACTCATATTTGAAACAGAGGTGTAAGTTTAAGTTTTAGATAAGTTAAGTATGTAAGAATATGTTTTAAAAAGTAAAAGCCCTAGACATCAGTGTAGAAAACAAGTCTCAAAAACAAGTTCCAATGAGAGCTCCAAAACATAGTTTTAGACATAATAAAAATATAGTAAGAATATTGCTTACATTTTTCAGATAGAAGAGATAGGCCATATGTGTAGATTATATGTAAACTTTCATACTAAGAAACTGGAATTCCAACAGGTTAAGAAGAAATGCTTCAGATTAATATTGTTCGCTCATTGGGTAAATAGGAATCCATGTATTGGTGTGAGAGCTCTCTTGCTCTCTCTCTCGCTCTCTATTCCTCCACCATCATCATCATCTCTACCACCACATGAAGAAGAAGAAGAAGAGGAAGAACAAGAAGGGAAGAACAGAAGAAGAAAAGAGAGGGAGCATCTGCCTCTGAGACTCTGTACCAGGCTGAAACTCTGGCCCTCCCAGGGCCCTGCACCAGGAGCTGCTTCTGTTTCTAATGAGGACTTCACTTCTATTTGGGACTCTATGCCAAAAGCTTTTAGCATGGACTTGGACACTTGGTACTCTTTGCCTTTATAGCAACTAATAACTGCTCAGTCCTTTTGAAGAAAACAGCAATCCCAACAGGCTGGCCCTGCTTGGACTCCAGATTCCACATGAAAATGGAGCTGCAGCTCTGAGCACTGCACAGCTTTTCCTCCTGGGATGAGCAGCAGAAGGTAGAACAAGCACAGAGCTGGGGCTGGGGGCATTTTCTGGGGAAGTCAGGAGACACTGCTCAGTTTGGAAGCTACCAGGTCTGCAGACAGCATGAGGGATGGCCAATACCCACAGAAGCAAATCCTCTTTAAAGGAAAGTGGTGCCATGATTTCCAGGTGACCCTTCCCTTCAGGCACATCCAGCTACCCCCATTCCTGAGACTGCCAAGACTTTTGCCATGAGACACTTCATGTTTTAAGTGAAGTTTAACAGCACAGGTTCAGTCCCTGATTGTGTCTGAGTAGCAAAAACGGATATCAGAGACTCAGAGAATGTTAGTATTTTGATTGGTTGGTTGGTAGGTTTGGTTTGTTCCTTTTTTTGGGGGTGGGGGGAAGTTTGTAGCTTGCTGCGTGTTCTCTGGAACAAATGACAAGTTTAACAAAGGTGAGCTATTGTGGTCACTGCTTTGGGGATTATGAAATGCCGGCAGTGTTTGCTAATCTCTTGGAAAAACATCTAAGTTGTTCATATGTAAAGCAAATTGAGTTTTTGTTGAATTTTTTAAAAATGCTACCATAAAAGTTTATCTATTGTGAATTAATTTGTTTTTAGTCTTGTACAGTATTCCTCTATGAAATGCAATCAAACAATGCAAAATGTTTCCAGAGAGCTAATCATCTGCAGAAATGGCTCAGTGAGTGTTGGAGGCTGGACCAGTTATCAAATGGAAGTCATGGAAGATAGGGATGCAAAAGCCTATTAAATCACTTAATCCTTCCAGCTTCAAATGCAAGGCATTTTCTTGGAGACAAGGACACGTCAAACTGAGGTGAATTATTTCCGTAATGGGTACTTTTGTGGTGTTTATTTTGTTGCACTGATGCATTAGCAATGCTGGGGGAGTGCAAGAGCAGGGTGTCACCTGCTTTTGTACATGCAGGGCTGCATAACCCTGATCATCAGGGCTGTGCTTCTGTGGTGTCCTTTTCTGGGTAGCAAGTGTAAGATTGTGAGGTGGGAAAATGAAGCATGGGACGTCTGGGGGATGCCAATCACCAGCTGTGGCTAAAGCAGCTGGATGTGGGGACTCCTCCAGAATGGACTGGAAGTTTTGGAGAGAGGCTTAGAGGGCACCGGAGCAGATTTGAGCAGACTTTATTCACAGAATGGTTTGGGCTGGAAAGGACCTTAAATCTCACCCAGTGCCACCCCTGCCATGGCAGGGACACCTCCACTGTGCCAGGCTGCTCCAGCCCCAGTGTCCAACCTGGCCTTGGGCACTGCCAGGGATCCAGGGGCAGCCACAGCTGCTCTGGGCACCCTGTGCCAGCCCTGCCCACCCTGCCAGGGAACAATTCCTGCCCAATAGAATTTATTCATTCTCCTATGAGAAGGGTGATCTGCTCTCAGTTGAGGAGTTTGGTGGGCATGAAAGTTTTCTCTTTGCTTGCCTGGTAGGGCTTTCAGACTGGATTCACAGCTGCCTCTTGTGGCTGGGAACTTCTCAGAGTCTTGCTTCAAACTGCCTGGATTTAGCTGGGTTTGAAGTGAGCACAGTTGCTTAGTTTTATTCTGTGTTTGCAATCCAAACAGAGAATCACAGAATGTCCCAAGCTGGAAAGGACCCACCAGGACCATCCAGTCCAACTCCTGGTGCACAGGAGACCCCCACAATCCCATCCTGTGCCTGAATGTGGTCCAAACACATCTCGAAGTGATTCCCATGTCATGCAAACCTTCTCTGTGTTTGTGCACAAAGCAGTGCCTTTAATAAAATTTTGCTCGGTGGAGAACATTATTAATAATACAGAAAAGCTATTCCAAGTAATTAAAATGAGGGAAAAGTGTTATTTTACAATTATGCTGACAGCTTGTCTTTGATCTTGGAACCTTTGTCAAGGTGTGTTAGTAATGCAAGTGTGTGCCCTCTCATTTATACCTGGAGTAAAGCTATCATTATGTTTACTAAGGCAGAACTGCCCTGTGAAAGTGAAGTATTCTGTTAATTGTACTCCAGAATGGGATTGGTTGACTTTTCTAACCTTTCTTCCCACTTCTTGTCACTTCTGCATTACGAAGCTCAAGTGGAAAAGGAATTGTGGCAAAATGACAACAATTTTTGCAAACATTTAGATAATTTAAAAGGTTAATAAAATACCATTGCCCAGGGAGCTGGATTTGTCAGTTTGCAGTGGAGTACTGTAGGAATGGAATGTTTGTAGGTGATTTGAAGAGAGCACAGCACTCTTTCTGCCTTCCTTGGCCCCTAGCTTTGCTCAGAGCAGTACAATGTTTGTGACAAAAGGATTTGACCCCATAGATGCTCAGTATTCAGCTGTAGCTTAATACACTCTGAAATGAAAATTCCTGTAACTTTGCTGTACTGAAGGCAGTGTTTTCAGATCTGGACATCACGCCAAAGGCTGTGTAGACACCTTTGTGGCTTCTGTTTGCCTTCCCTGCTCCTACCTCCTGAGCTGCCTCTACCTTCTTAATGCAGGTGATGGGGGAGGGAGTTTGGAGAGAAAGGTGAAAGCTTCTTCAGAAGCTGGGTGGAAATTCCAGCACGAGCTGTGCTAGGGCTGCAGCTTCTTCACTAGCAACACCTAACCTTTGTGAGGTGAAGCTCCCTGCTATATTCAGCCTTAGCTGTAGACATGCCCCAGGCTGGGAAGATCCTGATTTTGTTCAGGAATGGATGCAATTTTCTGAAAGTTATGTTGGTTGTTTAGGAGTGGCATGAATATGTTACCCAGATCTGCATGTGTTAACTGCAAATATTTAGTTGTGATGCAGAACTATTTTTGTAGCCTTTTTTTTTAAAGTAAATTTATGATAAAATAGTTGATTAAAAAAGCAAATGATGCCCTGCCTGTTTTCCTTTTCCTCTTCTCAATTTCTTACAGTTAGTGAAAGGACTTGGAGGCAGCTTTGGAGTATGTTTTAAGAGCCATCATTCACGTCATGTCAGGGTTTCCAGGATGTTACAAAATCTAAATCAAGCACGATGGCAACACCGCCTGGAAATTATTTTGCTTACAAGTGAAAAGAAGCAAAGCCTGTCCCATATGTGCTGTACCCTGGGAGTAATTAACATTTGGGTGAGTGGCTAGCTTTGAGGTTGCTGAAAGCATTCACTCACCTCTTGTGTGTTTTGTGAGTGACCAGATGGGTGCAGGTGGGATCCCAGCCCTGTACCCCTGCTGCACCGTGTCACCTGCACAAAATCCCCTCAGATGGTCACACAGCTCCTGGTGTGGGGCCAGCTCTGTGGACTCTGCCTGGCCACACGTTGTGCCACTTGCACCCCACGTCACTGCCTTGCTGGCATGAACCTCCCAGGCAATCTCTGCTCCCTGCTGAGATGCCACAAACAAAATCCTCCTTCCCTCCTCAGCCTCCAGATAGCAGCAGAATACCTGCTGTCCATAAGGTTATTTCTTGATTCCCACCCCCAATATTTATCATCTTATTAATTCCTCTTCCCAACATTAAAAATGTTAATTCCATCTTTGCAAAGTCTCCCGTTTCCCAGAGAGAATAGGACCAATCTGTTTCATCTTTCCACACAACCCGCTGCAATTTTTTTGGCATTGTTATAATTTTGATTACTTTGTAATGCACCTCCCAAACCAATTAGAAACTCTGTAAACTGAAGCTGTGACAAGCTGTTTGTCTGGGATTTGGGCCCTGCTGAGGAAGCCCTTGGATACTGGCCTTGGAATTTGTGCTTCCTAGACAGCTTAGGTATGGAGTGCTTGTTTTGGGAGATGTGTGGTGAGGAACAGCCAGGGAAAAGCAGCTTGGGCAGGCTCAGGGAGTCTCCTCTGAAGAAGGACAGTTCTGATTGTGTAAAACAACAGAGTACAGCAAAGGGGCCTGGGCAAAACCTTTGAAAATTAAAGTTAGACAGGAAAGGAGGGAAATTAAAATGGTCAGGGGCTGCTCCTGAGGGATGCAGCCATTTGGATGGTGGGGGCTGGTAGGACTCCAGACATCCCACTGGGATCCCTGCCTTCTCTTGTGCTCTGTGGGAGCTGGGCTGGTTTTGTAGGAATGTTCCTTTGCATCACCAGTGGCCGCATTTTATGTGATCAAATGGGAATTTTAAGGAAATAGCCTTTCAAGTGCAGCTAGGGACTTTTTCCTTTAATTTGAGAGCTTGCAACATCTGAAAGGATTTTCTCAGGTTCTCCCATATTCTTGTGCATTACCTAAGGTTTTTCCCAAACCTTAGGCAACATACAAGAATTTTTTAAAACATGCATTTTTTCAATTGTTTGTCTGTTTAAAGAAAAAACTGCAGGTTGCTGCTACCATGATTAGGATGTTTCACTGCTGAAATGGGTGGCTTGTTTTCTCTCCTGTGTAGACTCTGAGAGTGTGGCGGAATACCACGCTTTTTCTGGAAGGAGAAAGCTGCTGAGTGAAAGATCGAATCGTTTCCCCCTCCCTGGCACTGCCATGCTTCCCATTTCCAGGTCTGGGGAGCTGTGTCCCAGGGACATGGGGACATGCAGGAATTCCTTAGGTTTGGGGTCCCAGTGTGAATTGCTCCAGTGAAGTAGAAGTGCAGAAGAAGTAAGCTGTGACTGGTAACAGGAGGATAAAGAAAGGAGCTGTTTGTGCTGTAGCAGCAGTGTTAGGAGGGTGCCTGGCTAGTGTGGGCTGGGGATGAATAGGTGTGTGGGTGACTCCAAAATCCACATCACACACCTCGTGTGCCATGAGTTAAAGCAGATACATTGCTACCCACAGGGACTTCAAATGACTTATATTTGGCACAGTGTGACTTTAGATTACATGAGGAAATGCTAAGCATGGAGCTCTTATTGCTCTGCTCAGGCTTGGCAATTATGAAGAATAAAAAATTTACCAGAGCCTAAGCTCTTTGATAGTTATAAACATGGGGAGAATTAAGGGACAGGAAAATTATAGCAACTCAGCTAAACCACTATAATTAAGGCTGAATTGCTTTTTATATTACTGCATTCATAAGTAGAATGTTGAAATAAATAAAAAGTAAAAGCCCAAATACGGCTTCAGACTTACATTTAGGTAGGACAAAGCTGTTTTTTCTATCCACGTGTGTGTAACTTCTAGTTTCTGTCATCCTGCTCCTGCTCTTAACAATGATGTCTTGCCCTCCAGATCCAAGTATCTCCTGAGCTTCTTCCACTGGGAAGATGGGGCTTGTCCTTGCCTGTCACACTCAATGCCTTTTACAAAAGGCTCCTAAATCACTTGTGTGGGTTTCAAATCCCCTGTGTAATGGAATCAGAAACCCTCACCTCCTTCACATTCAGACTGAGACCCAGCAAGTTGAAGTTTTTTGAAGCTGAGTTTATTTCTTTTTTTCCTTTCAGAGGGTGTGTGGTTTGTTTGGTTTTAATTTTATGTAACACTACAAAACCACAGAACAAGCTGAGTTGTAAGGGTCCCCCAAGGATGCTGGATGAGCCCCTGTCCCTGGCCAGACCCCCAGCAATCCCCCTGTGCATCCCTGGCAGCGCTGTCCCAACGCTCCTGGGGAGCCCCAGGAGCCTCTGGGGGAGCAGAACCTTGCCCTAAAATCCCCCCTGAGCCTGCCCTGGCCCAGCTCCAGCCCTCCCTGCTGCTGTCCCTGGCCCAGAGCAGAGCTCTGCCCTCAGCTCCTCTGCTGCAGCTGAACCAGCCCAGCGCCCTCAGCCGCTCCCCCAGGCCCTTCACCTCCCCATGGCCTCTTTTGGAAACTCTCCAATGGCTCAATATCTTATATTGCACTGACCAAACCTCCAATGAGCATTTGAGGTGTTGTTTCACACACAGCACAGACACAGCTGTAGCCAGAAGACCTGTGTGACAGCTTGTGCATCTTCATCAGCCCTCTGCTAATTATCTTCCAAGCCAGGGCCAGTTTCCTCTGAAGCTGAAAGCAATGCAGAGCCTTTGGAAATACAGAGTTCTCCCACATTTGGTGAAAATCCTCAGCAGGAGGTGAAAGACTTACAGTAATTTCACGATTATAAGCCGCACCTTTTTCATTGAAGAATCCAACCTACCCCAGTAGTGCGGTTTATATTCAGGTGCAGCTTATCTATGGACAAATCCCAGCAAAATGCCAACCTGGAAGTGAGAGCCGGCTGGGAGGGCGCCTGGGGCTGCCTTTAAAGGCTTGGCTGGTCTATGAAAACTGTTTGCAACTTGAGCACCTGATGCCAAACCCAGCTGGCAGCAATTCTGCTACTAATTTGTTACACATGGATCCTCACTGAAAAAAAAAGAAAAAAAAAAAGGTGTGGCTTATATTCAAGTGCAGCTTATATATGGACAAATCTTGTGATCTACCTGGCTACCAGGAGGTGTGGCTTATAATCAGGTGTGGCTTATAATTGTGAAATTACTGTATGTTAAAACTCCTTCAGGGGGAAAATCCAGCAGAACTCAATCCATGCTTGTTTTGGGAGGAAGCAAATGGTATCAGCCAGGAAAACCATGGACTTAAGAAGCAGCTGAAAGCATGTCAGGAGGAGGTTAGGATATGGGGCTTGCTGTTGGTAAGCTTGTTTGGGTCAGCAGGTCTGAAATGGGAATAAATTCCCCTGTGTGCATTTCAAAGGCTTGGGCAGACCAGCATTTTTCCTGATGAAAACCAGTCTGAAACCTCTGAATGTGATAAAATACTCAAGAAAACAAAATGGCCTTTGTGGAGAGAATTCTCAGGTGCTATCATGCTTGTGTAGGTAGCAACAATCTAATCACAACTATATTCTGCATTATTGTGACACAATAAACTCCATCCGTGCTTGTGTGCCCCCCTGCCTCCCCCCTCCATTTCACAAACAAGTTATTCTGGAAACCATAAAGCTGACTTTAAAGGTCTTGCTCACATTAATTTGGGACTCCCCTTAAATAGTACCTTGAATTATGAAATGACAAAGCTTGGAAGGAGTTCTGAGTGATATTCGTGGTAAATTGGTTCCACGACAGAGGGAGCGAGGCCACCTTTGAGCGCTCCTGTGAGTCCCAACAAACTGAGCATTGATCTCAGCATGTTCAAGAGAGGGGGGAACCCTGATTTCCCCTTGAATGGAAGCAGCAGTGAACCTTTTTTCTCTGCTTCTAAATTCCTTTTCATGTAAGCTTTGCTGTCTCTTTATAACCATCTGCTGCAGTGCTCTGCACTCTGAGCTTGTCTCACATTTCTTGTGTTTGTTTCTGTGGCAGTGGAGAAGAGCTGGAGGATGTGAGTTCCGAAAGTTCACAAAGCAAAAGAGCAGCTGAGGCAAAGGACATCCCAGTTTAAGGGAATTTAAAATTTATTGTTAAAAAAACATATCTGGTTTAAAAATCCTGAGCATTTCAAATGTTGTTATCAGGCTGTTGTCTCCACCATCTTCCAGATCTTCACTTAACCCTAAATGTACCTGCATGGTGTCCATGGCTTGTTGGCAGCTGGAAAGTGGATGTACGTCTCTAAACTTAGAACTTTTAAGAATGATGAATTTTAAGAATGATTTTAAGAACTATTTTTAAGAATTATAAAATAGGACTGTTCTCTGAAATAAGTTTTGGTATTGCTGACAAGACTTTCCCACAGGAAAGTAAACTTCAGTTCAAAGCTTGTTAAGTGGAAGATAATCTATATTTTCAAGGGGAAAGAACAGGTACAACCTAATTTCTCTATAATGTTTAGGCCAGAAGTTGGGTTGGAGGGTGTCTTTCCTTTGGATTTATGGATACCAGGAATAGGCTCAAACAGACTTCATTTGGTAGGAGTTATAAATTAAGGTGTCTTGTAGAACTCTGACCAGAATGTTTTAATTCACTTTTAAAATGCGGTAAGTTTTTGGCAGCAAATATTTTTTATAATTTTTATTTTAAGCACAGTTAATTAACATTTCTGTGCCATATTTTCAGACTCGTCAGTCTGTTCCACAGGTCCACAGCTGGAGCCATTGGGCCTTTATCCAGCAGGGCTTTTGGAGTTGTCCAGTGCCCAATGAAACGTGATGAGGTAAAGACATTTTTAGGTGCCTTTGAGCTGTTGAAGTATTTCTTAATCCTGCCTCTGTATAATTACACATCTGCCAAGGTTTGCAGATTCATATAGCTAAAAGCAAAACTTATGTTTGAAAATCAGAATGATCATTTTGGAACCCCTAGCCAATGCCAGGCTTGGGGCTGCTGCTGTCCTCCAAGCCCTAGCTGGAGTTTGGGGTGTGGGAAGGGACTGCTGAGGCAGCTTTGGTGCACTTGTCACCAAGTTCTGTGTCTTTGGAGGATCAATAGGAGCAGGAAGTGCCAAGGGGGAGCACCCCCAGGTCCTGCTGCTGCAGAGCCTTGGGCTGAGACAGTTTGAGCTCAGCCTGGGTGAGTGGCTTGGTTTGTTTTGTTAAGAAATATAATTATAATGGCTGCTAAATGACCAGCAGAAAGGAGGAATGTTTACAGGACTGTAAGTGAGGACTGGAAGCAATAGCAAATTTAAAACAAAACTCTACAAGCTCTAGGTTATTACTATAAGGTTCTACAAATATGATCTCTCTGCAGAGAAATTTCAGAAATCAAGAATCTTGTTTAACTTCTGAGATTTTGCTCTAGGAGAAACAAAGACAGCACATGAATGCCAGGGGTGGAAATTTTAAAATGAGTGTGCATATCCCATACTCTTCAGTGCTCCAGGTTTGAGACCCCACAGCTGATGAAAGCTCCTTGGGATGAGTTCCTTTATGACGCTGAGAATGTGGCCCAAACTCCTTGAGCACTGCAAGGGATGACACTTTAAGAACTTTCAAAGCAAATTGATTTAGTTTCTAATTTAGATAATGAATTATTTTGTAGGTTTTTTTCCCTGTTATTTTTTAAAATAAATCTGTTTCTTCCCTAGCTGGAATGAATCCCATAGAGTGCTTCTAAGTGCAGCCCACGAAGTCTCAGCTTGCTAAGATGCCTGCAGTACCCTGAGGTCAGCAATGGGTGTAATTCTGTGGAAAGCCTTCATTTCCCATGGGATTGAAGAGAAGTGCCATGGACTGCCCAAGGACTGCTCTCAAGAAGCGGGAATTTCTGCATCCTTGGATTGGCTCAAGGTTTGCACTTTGGTGACTTTGGGTTCCAGTCTCTCTGACAGTAAAATTAAAGGACTGGAAAGCTGGGCGATGCTTGGGGAAGTGTTGAGGTCATGTTCTACTCTGACAGGGCTGGTACCCTGCTCAATAAAAAAGAACGGAATGTTCTTCTCTTGGCTTGATGCAAGAGATTTTTATGTGACAACCTCAATAATGTGATCAAAGTTTGGAAAAGCAAACCTGGTTGTGGTTGCTGGAGAGGTGACAGGGCTGAGATAAAGCCTGCACACACTCCAGGGAACTCAGGTCCATGCAGAAGCTTACCCTAGCACTGAGCAATAATTTGTATTGAAAACTGACAGTTTTGCTGGACACTTAATTTCTTACAGGAAATGTTTCAGCGTTAAATTTCATTAAGCTTAAAGTAACTTAAAGTAGTCTAGGAATAGAGAAATGGAATGACCATTTACCCAAAGGAGCACCAGTTCTGCCTTCACTTAATTTTGTGCAAAATGTAGTATGAATTTCCAAAAAGAGTCAGCTGTGGATGTGATTTGATGCCCAAGTAGGATAATTTTGAATTATGACTTGTGTTAAAAAAATAAAGTCCTCTTCAGATGGAAGACAAGAGAGAAAGAGGAGAAATGTGCTTATTATAGTCAAGAACTGTGATACACAGGCATCAATGATTCCATTTGTTTTATGTACTTGCTTGTCATTTTAATGGTTTATTATCAGGGATCCAGTCAAAATTGGCAATAAAAAGAATATAGATTTACTTTGATTCAATGTCTGCAGCAGATATGCCAGCAGAAAGGATAAATAAGGCATGGAAAATATGCTGTTAATAAGGGAAATACAAGTAGTTCTAAGCATATTTCATATGCTTTTTCTTTATTCTGGTTTCAAAGAGAGTGTTGAATGCACTAAAATTAAGTTATAGGGAATAGTACCTTGAACGTGGCTTGAAATATCCCATTCTAGAGCAAACTTGGGTTTGTTCTTATAAATCTATTCTTATAAATAATTTTCAGAGAAGAAAAAAATATGGTCCTTTCTGATTTTGTGTACTTTACAGGAAAGGAGGATTTTTTTCTATAAGAACCTCGGGGCTGTTCACTGCAATTCTCCAGTTGAAGAGGGGGAATACCCTGGGGAATTTTGCGGAATCAGGTCTGTGTGTTGTTCTGTCCTTCAGTGGCCAAGCAGTGTGCATGTGAGAAAATAAAAAGTGACTAAACACAGTTTAGTCTTTTTTGATGCAAAAAAACTATTGGCTGGCC
This sequence comes from Sialia sialis, assembly GCA_009812075.1. NCBI lineage: Eukaryota > Metazoa > Chordata > Aves > Passeriformes > Turdidae > Sialia > Sialia sialis. The sequence continues at coordinate 310,682 of VRYO01002410.1, forward strand.
AAGCAATGGTCTGAGGAAAGGTCAGCTGGCCCTGGGTCAGGCAATTAAACTGTGTCCTGGTTTGGGGTCACTCTCTCTGTCTAACATAGGAGTCTTACAGGAGAAAGTCCTGATTAGAATACTTCCACGTAAGTAGTTTTGTATACAGTGGATTCTGTGCCTCAGGTTGTCTTTGCTGACACCTGTATTTTTCTTATTTCAGGAAGAGAAAACAAAAATAGTGAACTCAGCAAATGTAAGCAGCATGTTTGCAATTTTAAGCGACTGTGAAAGTGATAGGGCTGAAATTACTCTTCTCTGGACTTGCGGGCTCTGTAATCACGTACACTCCTGCAGGTTCCTTGTAAATGGTTTGGCTCTTTTACCTCTTCCTTTTCTTTTACATTTACTAAGGGGATAGGAAAATATCCCAACACTAAAAAAACCCAACATTTAAAATCCTGAAGTGACAGAAACTTTCTTAGTCTCCATGGCACTACCTGATACCTTTTACCTTGGGACAGATCAATCTGCACACCATGGCAAGGAGGAGAAACCAGCTTGCTGTGTTTTACTCAGCAGCCCAGCACACACCTGATGGCAAATCCATTGCAAGAAAGAATCCATATTACTTTCACAGAAAAAAACCCTGCTCTCAGCCATTGATCTGCAGTTCCACAGCCGCTGGGTTTGTGTGTGAGATCTGCAGGGGGCTGAGCCTGGCAGGCAGGGACTGCTGCAATTCAGAGGTATCCTCAAAATCCACTGGGGAGAATCAGCTCAGCAGTGGGGAAAACAACAGCAAAACTCAGGGCAAACCCAGGAGGATGTGGAGTTAAGTGGTCGTTAGCTGGCCAGACAGGCATGGTGCGTGTTCAGTACTGCTGGCATGGAAATCTGCTGAGGGATGTTAGGAACAAGCTCCTAAGTTTGTTCAGTTTTCATGTTAAATGTAATGTTAAATTCCAAGCCTTACCCTGTTCTGATTCCTAATTAATGTTAATTGTTAATGTTAAATTATTGGCCTCATTCTGTTTCAGTCCCCAATTGTCTCACCTGTATGCCCTTTCCCTTCCCTTGGGTAATGCCTCTGCTGCTCCCCTGAAATGGTGCCTGTGAGGAGGGTGACATTGTTTAACTATATCCAAACGAAAGGGGTGCAAAGGACACTGGGACACTATTCAGAGTTAAAACCCTTTAAAACAATGAGCCAAGTGACATCTGGAACTGAGAATGGTGTCCCCAGCTGGGAAACAGTGCAGAACATGAATTTGTCATCCTGAGCTGCTTTGTTCAGTTGCCATGATCTAACAGCACCCTACTAACATAAGGCACCTGGACTAGAATAACAGATAAGAATTTTTGGGATTCCTGCAAGCATGGAAGCACCAGATTTGCTGTAAGGACAGAAAGCTGTGCTCGTATTTTTCTGGTTTATGTGGTGGCGGGGGGCAGCAGCAAAGTGTGTGACCTTTTGAGGGTCCCCATGCAAGCTGGATTTTCAGTAAGGGCCTGGCGAAGGAGCAGGTTTCCTGGGCAGGTTTTTTTCAAGAGAGACCTGGCTGCTCTCCTTTGATTTCAGGTGTGTCCAGGAATATCCTGGGATTGTATGGCAGCCTGCCTGGTAATCCCCAGACAAATCAGAAAAATATGTTCAGTGCAAGAAAATAGAAAAGCAAGTTTCTCTTTCCAGAAGATGAGTTTGTGGATGGACCTCCTGATTTTTCCAGAAAAAAATGGGGAACAGCTGACACAGAATCTGTGACAGATGTTTGTGGGGGGAAAGAAGGAGAATAAAACGAGAGACAGGGAAGGATTTTGGGGCGGCTTCAAAAGGGAGGAAGAGCTGAACCAGACAGCAGCATCCACAGTAAAGCATGTTAGATAGGCCAGGTCTTGCCACTGCCCTCTGGAGTGTGTTCTTATGCAGACATTCAGCCTTGCAGGTGGCAGGTTTACACAGCACCAGCAGAGCTCTTGCAGCTAAATTGTCTTTCCTGTGCTGGATCCAAGTCCCCAAATCCTGACCCCCATTTTCAATCATCGCTTGGCCTGAGCTGATCACAGCTTTCTTTGTGGTGGTTCTGCTGGGCTGGACCCCAGGGCTGCCCTCTGGCTGAATTTCCTTACCTGCTTACTTTTCTCTGCTTGGAGTCCTGGTCGGATGAGATCTGAGATCCATCATGTAGGATCTGGGACTTTGGACACCAGATTGTGTTTGGCTGGGTCAAATCTAGGTCTCTCAAGGCCTGGGCTTATTTAGACTACATGGGAGAATGGATTAGCAGTGACATAGCCCAGGGCATTTTGGACTGTGTGTGTTCAATAAACATGACACCTTCCATCCAGGGCAGCATGGACAGGAGAGCTGGAGTGCCTGGACATTACTCACACCACAACTGAATGCTTAAGTACCTGCTCAAACACCCCAGACAGCCTATGGGTAATCATTCATACTTCCCATCCCCAGGACCCTGAGATTTACCGCTGCACTGCTAGGGAATGCATTTAAAGGGGACTAAGGGCCCCAGGCTCCCACAGACTCTCTAAAAGAGGGCTGCCTTATATGAGCATCTCTTTGAACAGGGGCCATCAATACATCCTGACCTTGCCTTGTCCCTGCTCAGGATGTCAGTGGTCTGTTCAGCCCTTCCATGGTTTTGGAGTGGGGCCATCAGGTTTTGTGTAGGCAGATTTCCCAGCTTGTTACACCGAAGCAGAGAAGATGAAAGTGGGTTTTCAAAGCTGCTTCTCTGTTCCTTGTGTTGTTCAAGACTGCCTGTGCTGGCTGGAACTGTAAAATGCTGTGGAATGGAGAGCATTGGCCTGACTACAGACAGCAACACCTCCTTGTACTGAGAGCTCCAAACTGCCTGGATGTAATTGCAGTTCCAAAACAGAGGAAGTGGTGCTGGAGAATTCCAAAGCAAAGGACTGTATATCATGGAGTAAAATGGATTTGTGTTTAAATGCAGTTCATCACTTCCCTCTGCCCAGTGGAGGGGATATGCAAAACCTGTCACAACCAAAATATCAAAAGCATATCAAGCTCAGGAGAAAGTAATTGCTCTTACTTCACTGTTTCTGGATGTCCTGACCCCTTCTCTCTCCCCGCTCAGCCCCAAGGGCTGTTCCAGTTCTGTTGCTATTAAGATTTCAAAGGCAAGCTGTGTGAGGGAAAAGGGTATTTCCAGCGAAGGGAGGCCACTTCTGCCTGGTGGTGTCTGGAGCCCATAGCAGGGCCTTGTCCTGACGCCCTTCCTTTGTTTTATGGATCTGCTCCCTTTCCTTGGATTTTTTCTGCTGAACGCTGAATGCACTGGGTGGTCCCACTCAGTTGCTATTTGTGGACACTTGCAGAGGGTTAAGCAGTGTTCACGTGCCCAGGAGGGTCCAGGACAGCATCCTCTGCAGCCAGGAAGAAACAGGACCACCCTCTGGAATGGGTGTGCTCACAGTCAGCAAGGAGGTGCAGCTTAAGCCTTGTCCAGATAAGGATGCTACTGGAGGGGCTGAACCCACCTCATGCAAAAACAGGTACAGGTATCCAGCCCCAGGGCAGTGCTACTGAGACCTCTACTTGGGAATAAGCCAAAAGAAAATTCCTTGCAAAGCTTATGGATTGCTTTCACAGTATCCAGAGGCCTGTTCATTTTGCATGTCTATTTGCCCAGTTCTTTTTGATTAGCTGACTACAGCTGTGAAAACAATGGGCTTGTGCATACTTGCCCTCTCTTAGAGTTTGGTCCATACTACAAACATTGTAAATCTGAAAACCTTAGTGCATTGCAGACAGAAAAATATCCATGTTAAGGATCCCTGGGTACAGCTGGGACTTAGAGCAGCAAGATATTTTATGATTCTTTAACCTGGGCATACAGGTTCTACGGGGTACTGATGTGGTCAGCCAAAGGCAGGGTGCTAAAGTCAGAGCATAAAGATATTAATGGCTGTGGGTTTGCACTGTAAATTTGTACAGCCAAGGAGATGGCCAGGGAGCTGGTGTCAGGGCAAGGGGGACCTTTTTGTCAGTCTGTGCAGAGGGACAGGCAGCAATGAGTTAGGGTTTTCTGTCCCTTGGAAGGTGAACTCCATGCTCAGTCTGGTGCTCCAAGGGCAAGTGACACCTGGGGACAGCTGAGCAGAGCCAGGGCTGGGCTGGTCAGCTCGGGATGCTCAAACCAGGCCTTTCCTCATGGTTTCATTTCCTCATTCCTTACCCAAGGGGAGCAAGTGAAATGGGGTGGGGGATTGTGGTGGTGGTTGTTTGAATTGATGTCACATTTTAACTACTGCTGTTGTTCTGTGATTGATGTTTTAAGGCAGTGTCTCATTCCTCTCGCTATTCAGCTGTATTTTAGAGAATGTTGTCACTTCTCAAGGTGACAGAGCTTTGTAAAAGCAGGAAGTGGCTGCTGCCTGTCTTTGCCTGTATCCTGGCTGTCCTGAAATTCTGCCTTTTGCCATTGTGCCACTCTGAGCCAGCACAGCTTGATTTCCAGGCATGGGAGTGAGCTGCGGTTTCCCTCCAGTGCAGACCTCTGAAATATGTTCAGGTCAGGTCCTCGTTAGCCAGACAGAAGAAACACAGCATCTTAATTAGCCAGGGAGTTTTTCATGGTTTTGTGCACACTGTATGGAAAATACCATGTTAAAGAAATTTTCACCACTGTGGTGGTGAAAAATATTTCCGTTTAATTTTTTTAAAATCTAACCATCAATTTTATTGCTTGTTTTGATCACAAGCTAAAATGGTTGTGATTTTGTTGTTGTTGTTTGTTTTTGTTGGTTTTGTTTTAGTTTTTGTTTTTCCCTGCTTTTCACTCCTGGTTGAGATGTGTTTGATGTTCTAGGTCTGAGTGTCAGGTAGCTGCAGTTCTGCTCTTGGCTCTCTGGTTGTGTGTTTGCCCACAAGGGTCAGGGATTTCCAGCAGCTGATAGGAGTCTTGGCCACAGGATGAGGCAGGTACTCCACCCAGTTTCACCTTGTTTGTCTAAGAGGAAATTAAGAAGGATTTATGAACTCTGAATGAAAATGCCAGTACTCCATCTTCCCGTGAATTTCTATCTTTCTGCCTGTCTTCTCAGCTCAGGATTGGGACATTTCTTATTTTCAGTGCTGTAAAAAGAAGCATTGTATGATAGAATCACCTAATTACCTCATCACTCTTTGCAAAATAATGATTTCCACATATTTTATTCAGCCTTGGGACAGTGGGTACATGGAGACAGCTGCACCTCCTTGGCAGGGATCCTTTGGAGATGCATTGCTTTCTTCTGTGCTCCTCTCACAACCTCTGCTCGTGTCCTTCGATGCTGATGTTCTGGTTTAATAGGACTCATCCTTTTCTTGCAAGCACATCAGAGTGCTGTGAGTAAAAGTTTGTTCTGCTTTACTTTCCTCTTGCTGTCAGCTATGGATGCCTTTTAGCTGGTTGGGGCTTTTTTTTTTTTTCTTGTTCCCCATCAGATAATGTGTATCAGGGAACAGGATCTCTTAAAAGCTTTGCTTCATAATTTAAAGTAAAATGCTCTAGCTGCCTTTCCATGGCTCTGGGAAGTTAAGGTAGTTCAACATTGAAATGCTCACTAGTGCCATTAGCTTACAGACCTGAGATTCGCTCATCTTTTGAGAACATTACTCATTGCTCCATCCTATTAATAACTGCAGTGGAGCTGTTAGTTAATTTTTACTCAGGGTTATTAATTTATTAGTCTTATTTTTAAATTACAGTAATTTCACGATTATAAGCCGCACCTGAATATAAGCCACACTACTGGGGTAGGCTGGATTCTTCAATGTAAAAAGGTGCGGCTTATATTTGTGTAATTACTGTAATTTGTTTTCTTCTCGATATCTTGGGGGTTTTTTTCAGTGCTCTTTTGATAGCCAAAATCTCCTTTAAAGTCTATTAGAGGTAAGATGGTGACTTGCAGATTTTGACTGCTGGGTCAGCTCCTATTTTCGAGAAGAAAGGGATGAACAACAGCAGTGTCTTGGCTGTCCTCTGGCGACTCCCCCAAGGTGTCTGGAGCAAGGCCAGTCCAAGGGAGAAGGGGAGCCAGGATGTGGTGCAAGGCAGGGCAGCTGAGCTGTCCCTGGCTCTGGAAATGTGCATTTCTCACCCTCAGCGCTGAACTCCTGATGTTCTGGAGCAAAGATGCTCCTGCAGCCCCTGGAGTGATTCCTGCTCCTCCTGGAGGATCCTGGTACCTTCAGGGAGCAGTAGTTGAGTGCTGGAGATCAAACCCTGAGTGCCTCACAAAGCTGAATTGGGTGTCAATCCAAGGATTTTTTCATTACTTTTTCCATATTCACTTTCTGTGTTTGCTGTGTCACAGCTGCAACCTTCCACAAGCCACTGTAAACACCTCATTTGCTTTTGTGCTTTGAATCCTGAAATGTACTGATTTTTATCATTCAGATATCAATTAAACTATCTCTACACATACCAACAGCTGAAACAAATCACTTGATAGACACAGTTAATATCTGCTAGAAGAATTTAATAAATCCTTGTTTAAAAAAGATAATAATGTATTTTTACTTTATATATACTTACTTGTCTTGCTTTTAAATTTATGTTGAAAACAGAAAGGAAAATGTTTTTGGGTTTTGGTGGGAGAAAAAGTAAAGGGTAAAGAATGGTGGGCATAGTTCTGAGACCAGCCTGCTCTGTTCTGTAAAACCATGCACCAGTCTCCCTGAAAAATAAAAGATGGAAACAAAAACCACAAAACAAATAAAACCTTAGAGCACAATCCAGATATTTAATAAAACCATGTTGACACTAAACATGAGCAGTTATGAAGCAGCCTAAACAGAGTAAGTGAATAAAATGTTCAGGGCAGAATCGTTGTGTTTCCTGGTGGGATCAGGGATTCTGGGAGAGTGGCAATTGCCAGTTTTACTTTGGGCTGTTTCCACTGGAGTTTCCTCTGAGCTGCCTCCAGAGCCTTGTGCTCCAGATTTACACCCACAATTAAGGGCAGGTGGAATTTATAGCTGTTTGATTAGGCTGTTGCAAATGTTAACTTTGGGCTGGTTTAATGAGCTGGCTCAGGTTATGAATCAAGTGTGCCATTCATCACAGGGGCAAAACTTTGGGATGTGACTGGCAAGTGCAAAATGTGTGTTTGCAAGGTCACACAGTGACTATATAACCCAGGACTTGAAATTTAATGAAGAATGATGCTTTCCTGGCTTAAATCCTTGCGATGGAAGGAGCCTTTTGCTCAGTGAAGCATGATGTATCTCTGGGTAATGTTGAATTTCTAAATTTTAAATGTTTGTTAAGAGATGCATTGAAATAAAAGCAGGAGTGTTTGCATTCCCAGTCACACACAGAGGGGCAGGGAGGTCTGGGGTCCCACAGGCAGCTTGTGGTGATAATGTCATGTCCTGGTGTATTGCAGACAGGAATATTACAGTCAAGAGTAGTCCATAAACACTACAGGAAATTAATCCAGCAAATACATTCTTTCAGGATTATCAGCTCATCTGAAGTAGCAAAACTCAGCTCATAATATAATCTATTCAGCATTTGTTTCTTTCAGGCTTACAAGGAGCATTGTGTCCCAGAGGAATGCTCTGCATAATGAAAGATCTGCCTGGTGAGAGATATTGGATGGGCAGTTCCCCTGCTTCTTGGTGAGAGACAAACTACATTTGGCATTAAAAATGGGAGCAGCAAACTTCCTCTAAATGTATCTATAAATTACCAGGCATGATTCATCAGCTGAGGGGACTGGAATTTTTGGTGGCAATAAAATCTTGCAGAGTCATACATTTAGCAAACTCTACTGGCTGATGACTGATAGCTTTTACAAAAGAATCAAAGTGAACCCTTGCTGTAACTCTGACATCTTTCTTCCAAAGAGATGTTCTAGGCTTCTTCCTAAGGTGACTAACCTGCCATCTTCCTCCTGCCCTAAGAAAGGACTAAATCTATTCCTTGTGTCAGTAGAGAGCTCTGTAAAGGCTGCATCGGGCACTCAATGACTGAAAGCACCGGTGGAAACCCTGTGCCACAGTGTGATCATAGGCACCAAAGCAGAGAAATGACTGCTGAAAAGCAGATCTTCCTGCCTGGATATCACTGTGATGTATTCCCAGCAGTACATTAAACAGTTAATCTGAAAAGTGACACTGGATCCTTGCAGGAAATCTGTAGTACAAACTAGAATATTTTCACTGGGTTTTGAGACTTATCTTCTGTATGCAAATGATTTTGGTTCTATATCACAGGGATAAATTGGGGGAACATAGAAATCATTGTTTAAAACATTAATATAATGGGGGGATAAAGAAAACGAGGGAATTCCTTGATGCACTTTGGAGTCTTCAGTTACTCTGATTAGGAAACTCTTACTTGAAAGAACCTAGAATCAGCTTGCTTTAGACACGAGAAGTTCCCTGGAGGTTCATTGTTTCACTGCTACCAATCTGCAGTACGAGGAAGCTTCTGTGATGAGCTTACAAAATTGCTTGGACAAACCATTTTGAATGGTGTCATTACTTTCTGAGGGAGCACAAGCTCAGCATGGAAGAGTGCAAATGCATTTTGGAGGATGGAAAACACCCTAACAGTAAAATCTGGAAGGCTTGATCATGACAAAACCCACTGATTTCTGCTTTATATGTTCTTTCCAGAAATTACTGCATTTTGTGTTTGGGAAATCCCCCAGTGGTGGTGCTGATAGTGCTGCAAAGCACATGAGTTAACCCATGACAGCACTGAAGTTCAGGGGCTTCCACCTGTCCAGGCACAGTCAGAATATTCATGGGACAGTCATTAAGAAATGTTTACAGTCCATTGACAACTTCACATGCACATCTTTTTGGGGTCAAAGTCATGAAAATATGGAGACTATTCTGATACTTGGTGACTTTGACTTTAAAAAGCTCATCTCTAATGAGCTTTAGCCACCTCATGATATGCTCTTGTGACAGGGCAAGTAAATATTGCTAAATAGCTAGTAGGGTTAAACATTTTTGATCATGGGCAATTGAGATTGAGGCTTATTTAGCTCACCATTAGGTTGGAAAACGATTTTTCCCTGGAGTAAATAATTGCCTGCATCTGTGAATCTGGATTAATACAATGGTTTTATTGACTCTAAAAGTAAATCTTTGTTTGAGATCTTCCTTAAATACAAGTCAGGATGTGCCCAGATTGGAGTTCTTATGTTTGGGGGAACTGAATTTGCCAGGATTGATGATAAAGTTGGTTAGTTAGTGAAATTGAGCTAGATGAATTTTTAAGTGATGTGCTAAAAGCTGCAGGTTAAATTCTGCTCTGTGCCAAAGCTTTCTGCTGAATTGTTACAGGTTTATGCTACAAATACGGTGTCTTAATAGCCACTTTTTTCCCCTTAACTCACCTGAAAGTTATTGTATATTTAGATGCTGACTTCTCCGAGTACCTTGATACTTCCTGCAGGGGAGATAATGGGAAGTTATTGATGCATTTTGACAGCTTTTCAAACAGGTTGTCTGTGTGAAACAGAACTGTACAAAATGTAGCCTTCCAGACGTCATCGTGTAATTTGTCATTGTAGGAACAATGAAACAAGCCTGGAATGTCTCCATTTTCTGAGCAGCAAATGAACAAAGAAAAAAACAAAACCAAACCAAAATCTCTCTGTGAGGCACTTCTTGGTTCTGGCACAAGGGAGTCCTGGGGAGAGCTCTGAGCTCGGGGCTGGGGGTGTGTGGGTGTGCTGGAGCAGTGTGAGCGGTGAGTGCAAGGATGAGGACAGTGACAGTGATAGTGATAGTGACAGTGATAGTGACAGTGATAGTGATAGTGCAAGGATGAGGACAGTGACAATGATAGTGACAGTCATAGTGATAGTGCAAGGATGAGGACAGTGACAGTGACAGTGACAGGCCCCTCTGATCTGCTCCTGGAACAGCCTCTGACCCAGCCACCCGGCCAACCCAATTAGTAATTTTCTTTTTTTCTTTCCCATTCTTCCTTCTCCCTTGGCTCCTGCCTTGCTGCTTGCTGCTGAGGAGGGGTTCCAGCAGGAATTGTGTCACCAGGAACCATCCCAGCCAACTGATCCAGTGTCCACATCCTCCTGCCTTTCATGTCCTTGCCTCAGAATTAACTGTAACAGGAATCCCATATGTAAGCAGAAATACTGTCAATATTGAATATTTTTAAACTGAGCCTGGGATATTTTTACCTTTTTTTCAATGAGAGTTATTAAACCCTCTTTCATACAGGGCAATTTTTTGATACAAGGTCACCACAAAAACTTCTCTAATAGAAACCCCTGCATCACTTCTTTCACTGTAACCACCATTGTGGGAGCTGCTAAAAGTAGGTTTTGATCTGGCATTTAATATTCTAAGAAAATTGCAAGGTTGTGATTGTTGGGTTTGGAAGTTGCCACTGACTTCACTTTACCAGAACTGATGCTACAGTCTCTAAGGAGAAGGGCAAATTACAGGCAGCTGCATTTCACCAGAGCCTTCCAGATATTCTGAGCCCGAAAAGAGGCTGTTTAATTCTTCCTATCCTGTATGGCCAGTAGCACCCATTTTATCTCCCACATTAGAAGAACAAGAATTCAATTAATGCCTGTCTTTGAGCAACTGGACAGTTTCCAGCCAGTATTTCAGTGTCTGGCTGTCCTGGTTTAGGGCAGATTTGGGAGAAAACCTCCAAAGAGCCCTCCCCAGGAAGCAAACCCAAGCCACCCATCCCCCAACTGCTTCAGGAAGAAATTTCCTCAGAGAGAAGTGGAAAAAACCTGTTTATTCAACAGGCACAGCACTGCCCAGCACAAAAAACCCCACCAATACCAATCAACAGAACCTCTTGCTGCTCTGAAGAGATGACAAATTCAGAAAGTCTTTCTCCTGTGGTAAATGCCATTGCCCAGGCCAGGCTGTGGTGGCCACAGGTGCAAGCACATGGTGGTTCCCTTGGTTCCCACAGCAGGTTCAAACAATTCCAGAAGAAAAAGGAAGCAAAATTTTCCGGGGAACTCCTCTGCTTCAGTCAGTCAAAAACTAGCTAAAAGCAAAGGAGAGCTGTTCATCACGGTGAGTCCAGGAGACGAAGAGATGGGACTCCTCTCTCTGTGTTTTTAGAACAACCACCTCAGACATTCCACTGCTTCTCCTTCCCCCACCTTCACTCCCAAAGCCAGGCTTAAAGGTACAAAACTTATTTCTGGCCTACTCAGACAAATGGGGATACAAATCAACATGACAGAGTCACCCCAGGACACTGGATTAAATGAACACCCAACCATAAATGCACAAATACCTGTTTTCTTCAATGGCATCAGCAGGGCTCAGGGACTGCAAAAGGACTCATTTGTATATTTGCCTTTTGTGTACCAAGAAGTGGGTTTAGACTGAGCTGCCTCCCAGGAAAGAGAGCAAATTCTGAAACATAAACAGGCTTCCTAAATTTTATTTGGTGTCTCTGTGTTGAGACTGGGTGAATCTTAATAGAATCCAGACAGTGAGTGGTACAGTAGCAAACCTTCCCCTTCAAAATCTACCTTACCTATCCCCAAATTTGATTAGTTTAAGAGCTTTGGGATGGTACAAATTAATTCATCTGAATAGAAAAAGGTATTTATAGTAACAAGGAAAAGAGTGACTTCCTAGCTCAGGAAGAGAAAGAAGAAAACAGTGGGAGGTTTGGAGAGAAAATGGGAAATGTGATGACTGCATGAATGTTGGGTGACCGTTCTACGTTTATGGTGTTTTGATTTGTGGCCATGAAGGACAAGGAGGAACAATTGAGAATATGTAGGTGCAGCAAGAGGAGAGACAATCAGTTAAGGAAAATGTGGAAAAAAATTTAGGAAGAGCAGGACCAAAAAAAAGGAAAGAACCTTATGGAATGAGGAAAAGGGAAACCAGAGAAATTATACAGGGATAACAAGGAAAAGATGGAAAACAGGAAAGAACTAAAGTGAAGAACTAGAAATACCCCAGACGAAGTAAAGGATGAACTATCCTGAGGAATAGCAATGTTTAAGAAGAAATACAAACTTATTTTTGTGGAGTTTTTAAACCCACATGCACTTGTATCTCTAGTTTATCTTTTAGCTGTTATAGGCAGAAATACTGAGCTCTGAGATTAGTGAAAGTGAGGTTTTAACCTTTTTAAATCTGGATTTATAGCAGTGGAAACTCTGGCCTTTTGGTTCAGAGCTGCTTGTCCTGACCGTGTGTCTGGAGTGGGATCCCTTTGCAGGGTGAGCACCAGGGGAGCTTGGGCATTGATCCCATGGGATCTTTTTTCAGGCTGGTAGATTCCAGTGATGATTTGCAGATTGATAAGGGATGTTATTCTGACACAAGGCAGCTCATGATTGTCACAGAAATATTTTCCCAGATTTTTATTGTATTTAGGATTGTAATTTAGTTCTATCTCCAAGTATACCTGAAGCAGCTTTTCTCAAAGCAGCAGGAAAATAGAGAAGAAACTGCAAATTAAGCCAAATGATGTTGTACCAATCTCCTTAAGGAATTTGATTCATTCAAATGTTGCATAGCCCTTTTTTTGTCTGGGTACAAGGTTGTTTTCAGTAGTTCTCCTGACTGTGTGAGGGCAGAGGGAAATACATGGAGGCAGAGAGACCCATGAGGTGTGGAGGTTCATAGGTGCAGAGGAAAGCCAGTGTACAAGCCCAGGAATCCTGGCAATTCCAGATGCACTGGGGATAAATAACAGTGTGCTCCTGAGGAGTACCAGCAGTGATGCCAGGGACACTTTCTGGTGTGGGAAACTCTGGAGTGGCAATGGCTGCAAGGCTTCCCTCTACAGCAGAAGCAGAGACAGAAGGAGGAGAACTGAAACGTTCAAGTGCTGACAATTGGCATTGCTGAGAGAATGGATGTAAATGGCATAAAATTAACAGATTACATCCTGCCAAGTTTCTTTTTAATTGATGTCACTGCGACGACTCCTCAGCAGGCAGTGTAGCAGCAGAAACTCAGCCTCTCCGAGGTTCCTCACTGTTTCCTAAGACAATGCGATTCCTCAAGAAATCTGGTGTTTTTTTTCTTTTGTTTGTTTGTTTGTTTGTTTGTTTGTTTTTTCCTTCCCTGAAATCTTGGCTTGGTAATATTTTTGGGCTCGATCTTGCCAAGTGTTGGGTGTCTCAGCTCCCATTGACCTCAGAGGCAGGTGAGGCCCTCAGCCTCTCTGCATCATCAGTTTTTTGTCCAGCACTTCATCTCTGCCAGGAGATGTTTGCCTCAGAGGATGGAAAGGTGTGTGGGCAGAATGTGAGAGCTGCCTTCATTTGCCCTTCTCATGAGAGACTGTTGCACCAATTCTGTTGAAATGAAGTCAATGGCAACTTCCAAACCCAATAATATAACCTTGTGATTCTCTGAGAATACTAAATGCTTGTTTAGGACCTACTTTTGACATCTAAATCTGAAATAAACATCAGTACCTGGAATTAGAACATAATCACAGATTTGGTGAAAAAATAAATCCTGATCTGCTCTCACACTTGCTTGACATATACTGAGGCAACCATTGGAGTTTATTATGTGACTGACCTGCAAATTAAAGAGGCTTTAAAAAGAACTGACATAGAGGATGTTTTGTGGCTTACTCTTTGTGGGTATTATCTTTGACAGGACTGAATGTAATAATGCCTTTAAATGTCTCACAATGTATTTGGGATTGTTTTACTCATGCTAGGGCTTTGAGACTTGAATTTTACTTTTCTCCGGGCTTGTTTGACCCCCCATCTCAATTTTTCCCTCCTCCAGAATTAATTAAATAAACATGTTGTAAAACTTAATTAATATTTTTGATATTTTAATATCCCTGAGTGAAACATAGAGATATGTAAAGGTGTCATTTGAGAGTTTAAGTTCCTAAGCGTATTCCTAGTCACTGTTGCCGCTGTTAACTGGTCACGGATTGCTTAGGTGGGGCATTGCAAAATATGAAGCACCAGCGTGCAGTAAACTTAAAAAAATTCACAGAATAGGAAATAGAATCAGTTCATCAAAAGCCACAAAGCATTTATTTTGCATTTTATTTTCTGAAGAAGCAGAATACAGGCAAAAATATGTGCTTCAGTTAAACAAAAATATTTAATCTGCCCCTCTGTGTTGTCTCAGTGGCTGCCTCATCCTTTTTAGAATTTGGATATATAGATTTGAAATAGAGAAAACAGGGATGCAAACCAGCCCTCCCCGTGTGAATGCTGAGCGTTATTCAAGCAGCAGGGAAGGACAGAAACTGCACTGAATGTTTTCCACCTTCGTCACAGCTCCTCTCTCCTACCAAGGCAAGCAGCAGCAGTGAAGTCCTGGGGCCTCTTTGCCTGTCAATTCATAAGCAAACTGATTGTTTCCAGGGCTGGATTACCCTGCAGTGAGATTCTAATGAAAGCTTCAGGCTCACTTGGATGTTTTTAAGATAGTGCCATAAACATTTCCTCCAATACAGCCAAGTGCAAAGTGAATTGCTTTGATTTACCTCCCCTAGAATAGGGGTATAATAATTTCTTATAAACACGAGTGACACAAGGCGAAGTCCCCATTGAAACAGGACATTTTAGTGCTTTTATCTCTGCCTAGAAAGAGTTGGAAATCAAACCTGTCAGTAAAGGCTGTTAACTGTTTAACTCCTGGAAGCCTTCCCACTGAAGTGATGCTGTTGTGTTACTTAAATTAACATTGTAATGTGAACTGATAAAGAGCAGAGTAATTCTTTTTTTCCTGTAGCATAAAGCTGGTGTTATGTAAGCATTTCCCACTCACACTTGTTCTCCCTGAAGTAGGATATTCATTGTTTCTCACCCTGTTCCAGTAATTAGGATTTGGGACCAAAGGGCGAATGAAGATCTGGATCCAGTATTCTGTGCAACCCAGATGGAACTGTTTTATTTTAATCCAAATAAACTTCAGATGATGTCCATCTAGAAAATCCTTACTCTCCTCCACCCCTGTCATGTGAGAGGGAGGGAGGGAGGAGGAAGCCACTTCAGACCCCCAGCAATGGGAAAATGTTCTCTGATGGAACAGGGGCCAGCACTGGGTGTGACCCTGGGAACCACTGTGGAACAGGCACTGGCCTCATTTGCTTCTTCTCTGAAGTCTGTGTTCATCTTGTGTTTGTGAACTGGGATTTGTACTTATGGTACTTCCTATTTTTGCATGGAAAATGAATAAGCTCAGGAAAGGCTTTTCACACCCTTAAAGAGCCAAGGAAAGGTGACAGCTACAAACAGCAGGGTTCCAAGGTGATCCCCTTCCCTCTGAGAGACACAATTAAATACGCTTTTCAAAAATGCCAATGTCGAACATTTTGCTTACAGAGTTTTGCTCTATTATAACTGAGTGGGACAAATTTGGGAAGTTTGAGGGACTCTGTCACAGTAGAGGATAAGACACCTCTTCTTCAGCACCGTAGCTGAATCTTTATTGTTCACAGCTTGTATTTATATGGTTTTCTAAAATCATAGCGTTTAATTCTAATTAGTAATGTTCTGCTTAGTTCATTGGTTAGTAGTTGCTAGTGTGCGTGCATGCTAAAAGCTTTCTTCTTTACAGACATTTACATTTTTTCTTCACAGATTCTCATGGCTACAACTTGATATTTTCACTGGTTTTGGGTGGTTCTCACCAGGCTAGCTCTTAGCTGTACTTGGCCAAAGTAAGGCCTGGGCCATGACTTTAGAAGACTTTTCTTTTGTAAGGTTTTTCCTATATGCAACCTCTGTCCTCACTTAAGAATTTTGCAATTTAAGTCGAGGTCTCAGAAACTTGTTGATGTTATCTGGTACCTTTCTGTGTTGGTGAAAATGTTAACGCTGCAATTACTGAGAAAGACAAACCTGGGACCTGTAAAACAAAACAATAACAGTCTTGTAAACAAGTGTCTGTATGATTGCTCTTGACATTTTAATTTGCCACTTGTTAAAAGTCCATTTCCTTGACCTGAAGAGCCTAAATTTGAATGAATTTGAGCATCTCACGGCAGCAAGATTGCTAAAACTGCTTCTAAAATTGCATAAATAATACTGACCAGGAGGTGTTTAATATACAATCATCTTCAAATAACAATCTGTTGTTTTTTAGTCAATATCCTTCCAGAGCACGTTTCCAAGCACTCCTCTGTGTGTGGCTCCTCTTCACCGCTGATTTGCTGTGGTCACTTAGCTGCTCTTAGCTGGTTTTTGCTGGCCTGTGTCACAGCCCGGCTGTGTGAAGCCCTGCAGAAGGCTTTGTTAGCCAACCCAGCAGCTGGTAAATGCTCCTGGTACTGCTTTTAATTTGCCCTGTTTTCCAGAGGGATTTGAGAGAGTTATGCACTTGGGAGAGCTGTCAGATGTCAGTCAGGGCAGTCAATATGCATGAAGTGAAAAGCAGCACAGTGATGGCTCTGGAGCCTCAATTCTCTATCAGATGGTGCACAGAAGGAAGCAGAAATAATTTACACCTCTAATGCCAGGGTTTCACGTGGAAGGCTATCTCCTGCTGCTAGGATGACTCTGCATTTGGGTAATACATCAATTGTCATGTAAATTTTAGAGTAAGCAAATACAAAGTCCCAACATGTGTTTGACTCGCAGGAGATAAGCTTAATTTAACAGTGCTTGGCTCTTGTAGGTGGGAAGAGGCATTGTGATGGTAATTGCACTGCTTCTTCTCTCACCAGCTCTATTCCTTGAGACTTCTGTCTCTGCCAGCTCCCTCTTCCATCTTGCAGAGCTCACCCAGAAGCTATGTGATCACTTTTAATTGCTGTGTGCCAATATAGGAGCTTGGTTAATTGTGTGCTGTGCAAAGCTGAAGGACAGGGAGATGTCTGTGTTGCCGTTCTCTCAGCACATGAACCTGTACCAGTTGTCTGTGATTCATTTTGAATCAATAGTTCTTTAAATGTACAGCAGAATGTGTGATTTAAAGTCAAATTCATCTAGATTCCTTTAACAGTGCTTTAAAAAATTTATTACCAGCTGAACTGGTAGCAGAATGGCCATGCTGCTTATGATTTGGCTGGTATCCTGACTTTCTTGCTTTCCAGATTATTTTTGGATAGTTTGGCAAATCTGTACTTCCAGGCAGTTCAGCACATCCCCTCGTAGTACAACATAAATTGAACTGTAAAAACTAATGGACTGGAATACATCAGGGCTTTAAAGACTTATGGCCAATTCTATATATTTTGTGCAGTGAAAGAGGCTCTCAGCCTCAGGTCTGTCATAGGAAAACTCGACCTGAAGTTGAAAAACTATCCAGGCTTTCCTGTAATGGCAATCTGCCTGCTCTGGGGAATGGCCTGGCTCTTCTTGAAATGCAGTACTTACACAGAAATTCTGATTTAATCCCCTCTTTTTGGGGCTAATGCTGTTGCTCTTGCTGAACGTACTGCACTAAGGAAGAGAGAATGGAAAAGGTGTGAGCTGAGTGAGCAATTCAGCAGAGGAGGATGAGTGGCAGGGGCACTTTGCCAAGTTGCTCAAGTGGTCAGAAAGTGCTTCTGAGGCTGACTTTGAGCCACCTTTGTGGGCAGGAGCCAGAGTTCTCTGAGGCAGCAGATGTCCCCTTCCTTCCTGTGCTCCAGTCCTTGTTAAAAGTGGGAATGTGTCAGTTTTAAAGAATGTCATCTCGCTGAGCCATAGCCTGCCCAAATGCCAGGCTGGCTCTGCTTTGCTCTGAGAGCTGCTCAGCCCTGGTTTGGTGGCATTTCCTCAGGGTGGGACCCTCTGAGCTGGTGCCACTGTCACTGTCTGTGCAGCCAGGGCACTCAGCTGACCCAGCCTTCCCCTCTGCAAACCCTTCTGGCATTTCAAACATTTCAAATCCCAGGCCAGCATGACCAGATCACACGTCACACCATTCCTGTCTCAGGACCTGGGATGGACATCAGAGTGAGGCAATGAACTGCTTCATATTGGGGATGATGTCATCTCCCTTCCTTGGACCTTTTCCTAATGCATTTGCATGGTACAATAATGCTGGTACAAAACCCATCTTGGCTGTTTTCTTCCCAGCCTTTTGCTCCACATTTTATTGTCAGCAGTCCCAGCCATCTGCACCCCAAGGGAAGTAAGTCAGCTTGATGTCAGTTGTGTGGAAAATTGAGGAAAAAAGAGATGGTCCCTGACTTGAATAAAATGCCATCAGTTCTACAAGATCTAAGTCTGCTGTCACACTTACAAAGAAATTTTTATTTTGCTGGTAATGAGAAAAACTTTTGGGGGGTTGGAGGAGTTTTTGTTTGTTTTCTGATGTTGTTTTGTTGGCATTCTTTGTTTTTAGTTTTTTACCTAAGTAGTTTCCAGGAGTGCCAAAGACATTAAATATAAAGTGATAATATGAAATTATTAATATTAATTAATTAAACATACATTATGTTCCTACAAGCATAATGGAAATTTATCTATAACTTGCTACTGATGATTTGTTTGTACATTGACTTGATGCAGGTATCTGAGTATTTCACAATACTCAGTGTAAATGAATTCAGGCTCGCTGCTTACTTTTTAGATAAATAGTAGTATAAATTTTTTAAAGAAAAAAGTACAGTAATTTAATGAATATAAGCCACACCTTTTTCATTGAAGACTCCAGCCTACCCCAGTGGTGCAGCTTATATTCAGGTGCGGCTTATAATAGTGAAATTACTGTAATTTGCCAATACACTTAAATACATATTTTTTTAAGTGCTAGGGATGCTGGAGTCAGATTTCTGTAGTATTTGTGTCTGAGCTTACTGACATTTTCAGTTGGATTATCACAGAATCATGGAATGGTTTGGGCTGGAAGGGACCATAAATCCCACCCAGAGCCACCCCTGCCATGGCAGGGACACCTCCACTGTCCCAGGCTGCTGCAGCCCCAGTGTCCAACCTGGCCTTGGGCACTGCCAGGGATCCAGGGGCAGCCACAGCTGCTCTGGGCACCCTGTGCCAGCCCTGCCCACCCTGCCAGGGAACAATTCCTGCCCAAGATCCCATCCATTCCTGCCCTCTGGCACTGGCAGCCATTCCCTGGCTCCTGTCCCTCCAGCCCTTGCCAATTGTCTCTCTCCATCTTTCCTGCAGCTCCTTCAGGCCCTGCAAGGCCTCCCTGAGCTCAGGCCAAAGCTTCTCCTGTGCAGGTGAACAATCCCAGCTGTGCCAGCCTTTCCTGCCAGCAGAGCTGCTCCATCCTCTGCTCATCCTGGAGCCTCCTCTGGGCTCTCTGCAGCAGCTGCAGCTCCTTGCTGTGCTGCCCAGGGCTGGGGCAGCTCTGCAGCTGCTCAGGGTCTCACCTGAGGGGCAGAGGGGCACAATCCCCCTGCCCTGCTGCCCAGGCTGGGCTTTCAGGACTGGGCAGATCCAGCTCTCCCCTCCAGGCCTCACTCTCCAGAGAGCAGCTCCAAGTCCCTTCCTGGAGCCGCCAGCACTCAGGAATGTCACAGCAGGGCTGGCAGGTACTGGCACTGTTTGTCACCTTGGAGCCTGCCCAGGCTGCCCAGGGCCGTGTCTGACCTCTCCTTGCCAGCAGCTCACAGGAAGGCAGGGAGAAATGCAGGAATTCCAAATGCATTTCTGTTCTTTGGTCACGTTTGGTCAGATGGGTTCTTAGCTCTGTAAATTATTGATTGCTGACAACATCCACCCCTCAAAGCAGAAATTAAACAATTACAGGTTCAACGTGATCTAAAAACACACAGCAGACACCTGCAGAGGGGAGTTGGCAATTTCCTTCCAGACCTGTGCATTCCATGGGCTGGGAACCAAATTGTCTGGAGCTTGTGATGGCCTTTGCTTCAGTGCCGCCATGGCACAGCAAATTCCAGCCAGGCTTTGCCTCAGCTCTCACAGGGAAGGGCAAGAGGCACCAAATAAGCAGAAATATTGCCTGTTCAACAAACTGATTTAAACTGGGAGTACAGCAGGAATATTTTAATTTCCAGTTTAATATCCTCATATATTTAGTATATCTAATATTTTGTATTCAGTGCACCTGCCTTCTACTGAGTGTTATGACTTGTATAAAACACTAAATATAAATTGTGTAGTATGTTATAATACTAGTATATTTTGAATTTATTAGTTCCCAGTCTATCCTCTGAGAACTTGACAATGAATATTAAATAAAGCTACTGTCACAAAAGTATTTCACATTATAGTCTTGGATAATTTGTAATATACCAAATATTTTGCATTTAATGAAAAAACATTGGTTTGCATCTGCTAGTTTAGAATTAGTTTCAAACCAGGATAGCCAAGGCATTAAAATGGCTTTATGTCAGTAAGTGCACGTTTTTGGTGGGGTTTTTTGGGGGGTGTTTTTTGTTTGTTTGTTTTTGTTTTTGTTGTTTTTTTTTTGGTGGAAATTCTTTATTTGGTGCAATTCTGACATCTCTAATATTTATGAAAATTACTTGTGCAATGAGCTGCTACTGTTTCAGGAATTCTCTTCTTTGTCTTTATGGTCCATAGATTTGTTTCACTTTGAGGGCTTTTTTGTGTAAATAATTCAAATTATTCTTTTCATTTTAATCTAATCTAATCAGTATGTATAATGCATTTTAATGTAATAAGAGTTTCTAATTATCTAGAACCATTATTAGTTTTCTGAAATTCAAGGGAATTAAATCACTAAGATTGTAATTCCCTCTAGCATTGCCAAGGAAGTTCTTAGCACTTCAACCAAATTTCTCAACTAGATTTTCTTAAGATATTTGGCAGACTTATATTAAATTCTGTTAATTTCAAGATTTGCCTGTATTTTTGAGAATGATATTTAACTGCTGTTGCTTCATGCCAGTCTGATCGCAAAGAATGGGGTTTGACTTTGCTTTTTTAAAATATGGGTTTTAATGGTTTAAAGGTCATTAGCCTTGTGCCTGTCCATCCCCATCTCCCCACCACCAGTTTTCCCTTTTTGTGATTTTAAATTCCATGGTTGGTGAGGTAGACTATGGGATATTAAGACCAGAATTTTTGGTGAAGTTTAGTTAATGCAGCATTAGGATCTGTAAGGTCTTGTTTATCTGCAAAGACAGATAAACAGTTTTTGTCACAAATGATGTAACCATTTATCCAGTCATGAAACAAAGAAATGCTGTCCTCAGCACGTCTTTTGTCAAAAGAATCTTCATGTTGAGAAAAAAAATATTTTAAAACTAATTTTCCAAAAACACCAGTGAAATGAAATCTTTACTGCTGTATTGTTCTTAGTTGGACCTGCATCTCTAATTCTTAAAATTTCCATGCTCGCTGTAGAGGACTAGAATATCGTAAATGTAGGGGGAAAAGGGCATGAGATTAAGGAACATCTGTGAAAGGAAACTGCTCTGCAGACTGCAGAGCACAGGGAGGCCGTGACTCTGGAGGGGCACAAGCTGAAAATTAGTAGAGATGGGGAAGGATTTTATTGCTCTGTACCTGGCGCACTCCCTGAAAACTGCCTGTAATTATTAATTCCTGGAGGCAGGAGAATTCCTGGAGGAGCTGCAGAGAGGACAGGTGGGCACAGTTGGGTGTAGGGCTCTGTGCTGGTGCTTTCACTAGCAGGTTGACTTTAGGAAGGTGGTTTTGCAGAAGAAGAGTCTAAAGCTGAAGATAGTTGTCATGGATTGACCTTTCTGGTGATCCCCAAGAGGCAGATTTGTTATTTGCATCCAGTTGAAGTGCAGGGTTTGAATGGTTGAGAACATCAAAATAATGAAGGCTTCACAAGATCTGACACAAGAAGAAAGGAAATAATTTATTAGGGATTTCATTGGACTTCATCTGAAGTTTTAGGGACTTCACTGGATTTTGTTTGGATTACTACACAGTTGGAAAAACAAATTGAATATTACATACTGTGTCTTCGAGAGCCTTGGGTGCCTCTGGTTTGACTTGGAAAGCTGGGAATGGAGCAGGAGGGTGATTGTCATGTGTCTGAGCAAGTGAAATACCCAGGATTCATCTCCCATTAGAGTATAGTGGGATCATTCAGATCACTGTAGTGAGATATTTGATAAGGATTAAGCTGCAAGAATTTAGGACCACAAAATACAATCTATGTAAAATTACCTCACATAATTGCAAACCAACACTGGATGAACAAAATAATTTGGTTTGCCCTCACTTGAGCCATTCTGTAGAAAACACTTTGGAGGTTCTGTGCTCAGTCTTGCATCCCAGAATGATGCTCCTGACTTTCCATGGATGTGGCAGAATTCACACTGCCTCAGGACAGTATCTTAATGCGACATAGTTTCATGCCCTCTGGATGTGGTTAGAGTTCATCAGCACTGTTTTTCATTTGTAACAGCCTAGAGCTTTGGGGGTTGTAGAAGAATTTGCTTCAGCTTTCTTTTCATTAGAATTTATTTGCAGCTGAGGGAAACTCCAGCAGCCAGAAGCATCATCACATAAATTAATGAGTTGATCCCACTCCCTGCCTGGCACAGCTTTGGGGCAAACTTGCTAAACCCTGGCAATACAGGTGTGCCTCTTTCTTCTGATTTTCTAGTTTAATAATGAGAAACTTTGAGGTCATAATTTACAAATGCAAAACACTGATTAGCTGTTTCAATTAAATTATTAACACCTTAATATGTTTTGTATGCTTTTCCTAGAAAGACTTGGATTGTTTCATTGCTTCAGGAAACACGGGGGATTTTTTTCCATTGAGACAGTGCTGTGTGCATGTGCTGAGAATGGGAATCTTTGGGGCGAGGTTGGAAGGTTTTGGGAAGGGTCTGGTGGCTGCTTCAGGTCTGTGCTCTGTCAGTTCCTCCTCTCCCTCTGGTTTTTGGCACTGTGGCTCTGTAGAACTGCAGCAAGGAATCTACCATGGAAGTATGTTCTGGTGACTTCTGTGTGGGAGCTTTCTTCAGGTGGGTGAGAGAATTTCCACATTTTACTGGGATGCCTGGTGGCCCAATTGAAGTGATTGAGCAGCATGATCTGAGCAGAGCTGGGCAATTCCCAGGCATTTCCATACCGTGCATGTCTGAGGTTTCATCTCACAGGTTTCTGGTTTCCCTCTGGAGGCTTCACCTCTGAACCCTTCCCTCTTACAGAGGGAACCCAGTTTATGGGGCTGGAAAGGTA
The DNA here is from genome assembly GCA_009812075.1 of Sialia sialis. Lineage (NCBI taxonomy): Eukaryota > Metazoa > Chordata > Aves > Passeriformes > Turdidae > Sialia > Sialia sialis. The sequence continues at coordinate 333,716 of VRYO01002410.1, forward strand.
GGAAGCGGCAGGTGCCCACAGTGAGGGCTTTTCGGGTTTAGAGAATGCGCAGGACACATGGGAAGCTGAACTGGACTTTCAAAAATCATCTTCAGAAAGTCTGTGCAATAAGAGCCTCAGTGCTACAAGAATGTACATTTTTATTGCTTCCTGCAATTTGTTTTTATGAAATGCCCAGGTAGGGTGGTGTGGCTTTAAATCCACATCAACATTTTAGGAATTACTTAGCTTACAGTGCTTATGGGCCTTCCATATTTATATGTATATGAACACAAAGGTGTTGCAGCTGTAGTTTTTCAGAACTCTGCTGCATCACCATGGGTTTTTTTCCCAAAACCACAAAGCATCAGCCATCAGCTCAGCTCCTCTCACACGCAGCCCATCAGACTTTCAACAACACAGAGCATTTCTCATCCCCATTCACTGTCAGAAAAAACTACTTTGCTGATAGCAACCTGTTTTTGAACGTAGATGAGGCTGAAGTAATTTCATTGCATAACCTGTCACGTATTGGCTACAATTAACTGAATGAAATTTCCCACAATGGCTGGAGTTAAAGTTCTAATGATTTTGCTCTTGGCAAAATGCAAACTTTCCCCCTAAGGCATCATTTAGACTTCCCCACTCATATCTATCATAAAGAAAAATAACATTACATATGTTTACTTCTGTCACCTGCTTCCTTCCCACAATACATGTGTTCTGCAGGATATTAAAAAATCTATGATGCACAAGTGAGTCGTAACAAGAAAAGCAATTACATCTCTATCTTTATTCAGAGCACATAAGGTTTTGGGCTGTTCAGACAAAGATATGACATTTTCAGGCAGACAGTGTTATTGTACCACACTGTGCAGTTTAGGATCTTTAATAAGAACTTTCTCTTGAAAGTCTTTCTAGAATATTTTTGCATGTGTTCAGCTGAGCATTCACGTGTGAAGATGCAGTGCAGAGGCAGAAGAGGGTTTCCAGAGCAGGAACTGCTTGTGTGTGTGTAAAGAACAAGTTCTGGGCTCTTGGGGCTGCTGCTGGCAGTGTCCTGGTCAGAGATGGGGCAGTGGTGGGGCTGTGAGTGCAGGGAGAGGTTGTGTTTCACTAGGCTGTCTTCTCACTTGGTGATCACCCAGACTTTGTGTTATAAATGCATGACATGTTGTTGGCTCCCTGCAAGTATTGGGACAAATGCTATATGTATAATGTTAAAATAGCATTTTTATATGGATATAGTCTTTGGTAGTAATAAAAGTTAGACTGAAGTTTTTTAGAGATAGTATGCTTAAACTACTCGCTAAGATAACAACCTGTGAACATGTGATGGGGACCCTGCAAACTGATACAATTATCAACACTCACCAGCCGCAAAAAACCAGAACCACCACCCAAATTAAAAGAAATAAAAAGAAGAATAAAACCGCAAGCCAAAAAACACGAACGCTCTAAAAAGGCGGACCCAAGGAGTGGCCATGCTAAATAGTTCTCAGAAGACATTTGAATATACATCAAAACTATAAATATACATGAAGACTACAAATATGCAACAAGTCAGTGTGTTGTAAAATGTATTTAAAGGGGGGGTCCTGAAGCAGCCGTGTGCTCCTAGCAACTTGCCAAGCACCTGGCCATTTTTAACCCTTTGCTTATGTTTGTCTCCCATTGTCTTTTTTTTAAAACCTTTTAATTTTCCCAAGACAGCGAACGGTGTTTTTCACACTTTGTTATCAGAAAGTGTGAGGAACAGAGGAACACCTGCACAGTCTAAACATGCTTTGCATGTACAGACATGCTGTTCTGAGAGGCACAGAGCTGGACAGTAAGCTGCTCTTACTACAGTGGAATCAAGGAAGACCAAGAGCTCAGGGCAGGAGCAGAGCTGGATCTCAGCTATTGAGTGCCCTGTGGGTCTGAACAGTTCAAATGCAGCTCCCCAAAAGGGCACTGGTGATGGGGGCTGCTGAGCTCTTCAGCTCTCTGCTCTGGGGAACAGAAGCCTGAAATTACTGAAATGGTCTCTGGTTTGTGTGCACAGCTGCACTCTGAATGGGGGTCCATACAGAGGGGGCCTTGAGAGCCCTGAGTGCCCCTTTCCCATTCCATAATCATTCTTGGAGCTGTGTCTGCTTTCACCTTTCTGAGGATATGTGTTTTGTGGCTCTAGGCCATGTGGTTTTCCCCAGCAGCAAACTCGACGGCCCCCGTCTGGTACCATGAGGAAGATGCTAAGGGTTAATCTTTAGTGCTCCCCTGCATCACATGCAGATGTCTGTCCCATGTCTTTCTAGTGACAAGTCCTGGGACCTGAGAAAGCAATCAGAAGGGCTGCCTTTCAAATCTGGATTTTCTAACTGAGAATTTGTTAGTTGTCTTTACTGGGCATTTTCTAGTTTGTCCTACCTGCAGAAAAACTCTTTCACAAGACAAACCTGGAGGTTCTGCAGGACAGCACAAATGCAGGTTTGTAAATTTGGTGAGGTCTATTTGTGTGGGTGGAGGAGACTGAATAAAAGGACCTATGTAAAACATACCTACTACGAGAATATTTTCAAATTGTTGCTGTGAAAACTGATCAGATTGTGATGATATTCATTCATATGTCTGTAAGGAACGAGTGGGAACAATCGTCAAGTGTTCCCCCAGTCCCCTGAGGACTGACAGAGACACTGTGAAGTATTTTGCTGTGTAGCTATGATGGACCAGCCAAGCAGTGTAATGCAGCAGCCAGAGTTTTTATGTATGTGTGGGTCAGTGCAGGTTAAACCGTCAGAGTCTGCTTTTGAACTGCATCATTACTTTGAGCACCAAGTGCTACCAAGTAGGGGCTGAAATTGCAGTTAGATGTGGGATTAATGGCAGCATCTAAAGTTGCTAGTTTGTCATGCAGACGTTAATGGCTTGGTAGGATCATATTTAAAACTGTATGTGTGGATAAAAAGAATGCTGCTCTGGTTGTTATGCAATTTTCAAGCCGCCTATAGAGTTGTGTTGCCCCCAGAAGAGGAGGGAATGACAGGAACAAAACTCAAAACTTAACAGAACCTGCTTAAATTGTAGTGTTATGCATTGTCATTACTTAAATGGGGTATAGTGTGGGAAAAAAAGAGCCTGCATGTATATTTTGCCCTTTACAGATGAGTAGATTAAATGCCTTATTGCAAGCAGGTTTTGGTTGCTTTTAGAATGAAAAAAAAAAAGGGTAAAATCAAGTCCAACATCTGCTTGGTTTGCTCAGCCAAGAGCTTGCCTTTAAAGCACAATTACAGGAAAAAGCCCAAGTGCTAAGCTCAGCAAGCAGAGGCATCACTTCCCTGTAGTGTGTAGGTGTACTGGTATTTTCAGAATATCTCTGTGTACATCTCTATGTGAGGTCTCTTTGTTTCTGCCACCTTTTTGAAATGATGAGACTGTTCTGCTCTTCCATCGCAGAAATCACTGGAATCTGTGTTTTCTCCCTTGCCTGGGGCACCCTCTCTTTGCAGGGTGCCAGGCTGGGGAAAGCTCTCCCTGAGCTCCTAGGGCACCACAGCTCTGTGTGGCCACTGGCTGGAATGAGGGCAGACTTGGCCATAGGTGGAATTGCCCTTTCAATCACAACTTGGCTGTTCGTTGCTCTTCATTAAGGCCAGTATGTTGTGCTCCACGTGGGGAGGGTGCAGAGGGGTGGGACATGCTGGGTACTGCCTGGTGGATTTTTTGAAAGCCTGGTGAGACCCCACCACCATGGTTCTATTTATGCACAGGGGTGATCGTGGTGTGAAATCCTGTCACTGAGGGGCCTTTCACCCTTGAAGCCATCCCCTCTGTGGTGATGAAATCCCTCTGGAGCAGTTCAGCTTGTGTCCACGTTGGTGTTTAAAGCACCTCACGGTGCTGGGAGCAGCGTGAACATAAACTGCTGGTGGCTAACTTCCCTTTTCTCCCCATGAAGTCCCAACAGCTGATAAAAGCACTGGGGTTTTCGTGCTCTTTTCATACCCTTTTCATTACCCTTTTCATGCCCCAGCCAGCTGTTCCTGACCCTAAGGAGTGTTTGCCCAGGCTCTCCTGATGCCCAGAGCATCCTGTGTTGCTGCTGGGAGCTGGGGATGGATATTCACCAAGGGCTGAACTGGAAGAATCTGCTCTCCAGAGTTCCTGACCTCTTAATGTTCGTGGGGAAAAAAAGCTCCTGCCAGGTGGTGCTGGTGTTGCTGATTTTTGGCTCTGTGCTCAGCCTCCTTCTTCCAGGCTGATGTGTGTGAGTTCAGCATCAAGGGTATTTTCTGGGCAGTAATTACAATAGAAAGCCACAGTCTGTGGTGATATGGCTGTGGTGACTTTCCCTATCTGTTGTGAGCTGCCCTTGGGGCAGCCCCAATGTCCTCTGGACTCAGAAATGCAGTGCAAGGACAATTTTACATTCACTCCTCCCTTGGAGTTTAGTGCTGCACTCACAGTTCATACAGAGAGAACACTGAGAGGAAGTGATGGCAGCCCCAGAGTGACCAGGAGACCATTGATATATCAACAAAATAACTATTAATATCAAATTGCCCAATCAGAATAATTTATGAATTTAATTTTGCTTTTCTTAAATTTTAATTTCCTAACAAGAATCTAGTTTATACATGTTTAATAAAGGTCTAATGTCTATAAATCATGTAGCTATTTATTTTAGGAAGTTGTGATTTCAAAACAAAACTGTCTCTTCATAAAATATTATATTGACAATCTTTGCAAATAGAAGGAAGTTGTCTTTGGGGTTGAATTCAGACAGGCAGATCTTAGGACTGAAAAAAATACTTTATGAAAATGGCCTGAAATCTGCCATATCTACATAATATTTCAAGTGAATTGCAAACTTTGCCTGAGAAAAGAACCTGAGTGTTTTTTAAGACTGTGCCAAAATAATTCATACTGAACACAGACACACACAGACACACACACACACAAAAAGCAGTTCTGGGCACTCAACCCTAGAGCTTGCATTTTTCTCCAATTTTCAATCATGATCAAGTTCAAAAAGTTTATTTTGCCTAAGACTTCTAGCTCAAGTCTTCTTAAAAGGCTAAAAAAATTAAACTAAATCTCATGATTTTCTTCATTCAGTCCTCCCAGGAGCCTAAAATAGAAAGAAGAGATCATTAAACATGTTAGCTAATATAATAAACAAAGGCTAGAAGGGTAGAGGGTGGAGATACTGAGAAAAAACTAGAAGTGACAAATAAAGAGGACATTATTGTACTTTTGGTGATGTATTTTGCCTGAACAAATGTGGATGCCATGGATTTGAGCTATGCCCTCAGGAGCTGCTGCAAAGGCCACTGAAGCACAGCCATGAATTTGAGATTTTGCAGCTCAGGGTGTGCTCACTGTGCCACCCTTGCCCAACTGATTGCTGTTTTTTTCCTCTTGCTGTTCTCTGTTAGGGACAGACAGGTAGTGAACTTGGACTGAGATGCTGGTGTTCTCAGAGAGTGTTTGGATGCTCACAGTGTGTGTTTGGGTGCCTCAGCGAGTGTTTAGTGCTCTCAGTGTGTTTTTGGGGCCTCTCAGAGTTTTTGGCACCCTGGGTGATGCCAGGTGCTGTTTTTGGGTTCATTCCCCTAAGCCCCCTGATCTCATCACCCCATCCCCACAAGGCAAACCGGTGCAGATCCTGCTGCAAAGTCTGGACAGCAGAGCTGCATCCTGGGGGGAAATCCCCTGGAAATCACCAGAATGGCTGAACAGTCAGAAGAGAACCTCGTTTATCATGCCAAAAGTGGGTAATTCCATCCCTGATTTCCTGCTGCCACTCCATTTAGTGCAGCCTGTTGGTGCCTAAGTGATGATCACTTGAGGCAATACATTAAGACTTTAAAGGAACAATAAATTTTACAATTAGGTTAGCAAACACCAGTGATGGTATTTCTCCCTGTTGATAATACAAATCAATTATCTTACATGTTTTAAAAAATGATAACTCCCGTGGTGGTGTTGCACAGCAAATGTTCTCAGAAAGATGTAAGAACTCCAGGGCCAAGTGCTAGAACATGTGCAGTGGTTAGCAACAGAAATGTTTCAACCCTGAAGCAATCCTTCTGTGAAAAATGTATTAAATTAAGGTCAGCTGGAGCAAACTGCTGTTAAACATGGTGTAAAAGGGAGAGCATCTTCAAGGAGGGAGCTAATAGGACTGAATATTTTTTTTAATGAACTGAAGATCCAGACTCTGATTCTATGTTTTACAATCTGTTTATTGTACTACAGGGTTTTGTTCAATTCCATTGCAAGTATGAAATAAACTATTTTAGAATAAACTAATGATTACATGAGTCTGATTTCAACAAGTCAGTATTTCTGTTACAAGCTATGGTTGAGTTGGTTATTTCCACAAAGGGTTGAAATTATTTGCTCTAGCACTATGCATAGGCTATTAGAATTACAGTAATTTCACAATTACAAGCTGCACCTTTTTCATTGAAGAATCCAGCCTACCCCAGTAGTGCGGCTTATATTCAGGTGCGGCTTATCTATGGACAGATCCCAGTGAAATGCCAACCCGGAAGTGAGAGCTGGCCAAGGAGGGAGCCTGGGGCTGCCTTTAAAGGCTTCGCTGGTCTATGAAAACTGTTTGCAACTTAAGCACCTGACACCAAACCCAGCTGGCAGCGATTCTGTTACTAATTTGTTACTTTGTTACACATGGATCCTCACTGTAAAAAAAAAAAAAAAAAAAAAAAAAAAAAAAAAAAAAAGTGTGGCTTATATTCAGGTGCGGCTTATATATGGACAAATCCCGTGGTCTACCTGGCTACCGGGAGGTGTGGCTTCTAATCAGGTGCGGCTTATAATTGTGAAATTACTGTAATCGACAAATAATCAGAGTAAATCCATGCTCTAATATTGCGTATTTAACTGTAGTAATGGAGAGATGAGCAAAGATGAATAGTTTTTGAAAAATAAAGGTATTTTAAATAAAAGTTTGTATGAGAGAAGCCCAAAAGGAGCAGAAGGGGCTCCCTGTAGCAGTGCAGTTTGGGTGAGTGTGTGGAGTGAGCTTTTGGTCACTACTCCAGGTCCCTGCCAAGGAGCTGCCTTGCAGTGAGAATCAGAGAGACATTTGATGTGTTCCTGGGTATTTCCCATACATGTATGAAGTTTCAAGTGTTGGATGTGGCTGTCACTCAGCATCTCACTTGTCCTTCCAGTTTGCTGTGGAGGCTCATTGGCTGGTGAGGACAGGCAGGTAACACCTGGCATTGCTCCACTGCCAGTGCTGGGATTAATCCAGATGTGGGGCTCCACTGGAAATTACAGAGACACAGACAATGTGTGTCTGAACCCAAACAAACAACACTGCACACCAGCTTCATTGCTGTATGCAAATGTTGTGCTTGCAGGTGCAGGCAGGATAATTGTGCATGGAAATAATCACAGCCCATTTGCATGGGTAATTTGTGTATTCACTGATGGCATATGCATATCTACTGGTGCAAAAGCTTCCTTGGAATCCAGAGAATTACTGTGGCACTGCTAAAACCTGGGAGTAGTTTCACTTTTACAGTGCCTCTTTGCCCTCATGGTTATTGCAGTAAATAGAATGGGGGCACGCTGGGATGTGTGATATCCTTCCATCAACAGAGCAGGAAAAGGTTATGTCTAAAAATCTCTTTAATTTTCAGAAAAAGGAATATATGTGTGTGTGTGTACATACATCTTTAAGAAAGCACCATCCCCAAATTCTCCCCTGCTTTGCTTGTGAAGTAAAAACAAAGAGGAAAGAGAAAGAAGCTCTCAAATGGAAGAGAAAAAGAGCCCAAGCTGACAAGAAAAGGGGCTCTCAGTGAAACTGCATCCCATTTCATGATGTAAGCTGCTGAGGCTGCAGCTTCATGGCATTTCCCATCAAACCTGACAGGCTTTATAGGGGTTCTAAATTAGAGTAGGGAGGAAAGTACAAGTGGTTGGAAAGCGATTGCAGCAGGCAATTGCTGTAGAGTTTGTTGTCACTTTTAGTCCTAGTGAAGCCTAAATACTGTATTATTGTCTGTTTTGTTCACAGCACCTGCAAAAGTAAACTGGAAAACAAAGTCAGTGACACTGAAATATTATCTGTATTAATTTTCTCTGTTTTGCTCTGAAGGAGTGATACAAAGCTGGACTTTTGTACTTCAGCTTTCCACTGTGCTGCTATTGTATAGAGTACAGAGTTTGGGATTAAAATTAGTTTAAAAATGACCAAAGTGCTGCTTTTGCTTCTGCTATATGTGTGCAAGAGGAATATTAGTAATTCTGTCATTTCTGCTGATTAATAATATTAGATCTGTTTTGTGCATGTGTCAGAGATGACAGCACAGATCTTTAGTACCTAATAACATTATGTTGTATACATGAGATATAGTAGGATATATTAAGTGGGGCTTATACTAAAGACATTTATTCTCGTAAGTTCTGCTGCATGGCAACCTCAGGATTTGTAATTCTTTTCTGATTAGGAACGAAATTCGGGTGTAATTCAGTAGCATTTGAACTCTGGTGAGCTGACACACAACATTTGCACTGAATAGATCAGCACAGCACCTGCCCCATCAGAGCTGAGCTGGAACACGGGCAGCAGCATAAAACCAGCTGGGGATTTACTTTGGGAGCAGCAGAGGAATTGAATCCATAATTCTGGAATAACAAGAACCTGGGTATGGTTTCTCAGAAAGTTGTTTAAAACAAGTTCCCCACTAAAGCAAATCCATCGCTTTAGTTGTTACTTTAAATCAGAAGTTTTACACCCATTTTAAATTGCAGAAAGGGCTTACTGTGTGACCTGTGGGTCCAAAAGGTTATTTACGATGTCCAGAATCAGTAGTTAATCTCTTCAAAGTGTTTCTTTTTTGACATGAGTGTTTCTTTTTTGACATGCACATCTGCCAGTCCAATGGCATCTTCCATGTGTTGTGGAAAGCAGGAGAATCCCTCGGGGATTTGAATCTTGATGGGGAAACTTTTCCTTGTAGAGTTAGACTTGACTTTTTCAGGAGCCTAAAAATATCTTTTAGGCCCATGTGTGGTGTGTGCTGCTGCTTTTTTAGGAATTTTTAAATTTCAGCTGCTTTGGGAGGATCTGGGTGTTCCTGGGCACGTTAACAATTTTCTGTTGCTTTGCTTTGAATGTGGGTGGGTTCATGGATTAGATCACACTGAGAAAGGTCTCCTTACATAATCTCCTTTATTTATTTCTCTCTGTATTATTAGGTTTCTGTGCCTACTACATTTTGTAGACTACATAAGCTACAAAATCTGGTGAACTTTATAGTCCAGCACAGAGTCTGTTGTGTCAGACCCATTAAATGATTTGTGTAGGGACTCAGAGCACACAGTAGGACTGATAACAAACCTGGAAGAACATCATTCACCTTAAAACATCTTTCCTTTAGAGTATGGAAAGATCCAGAGAGCTTGACATAAGGGAGAATTTCATTATTAGTGCCTCTTTCTGTGACAGGTGACTCACAGGCTCCCATTGTGACCCTGCTGTTGCAGCTGAAGTTTCAGTGTTGAGGAGCTCAGGTACCTGGAGGGATGTGGTGTGAGGAGCCATGGTTTTTCTTGCAGGTGCAGGTGCTGTGGGGAGCATTTTTGCAGCCTGTGTTCTGTGCACTTGAAATTCTCTATGGCTGGAGTCAATTTATTAATAAGCTACTTATCATTTATGGCCAAGTGTTTGTACAGTAATTTCACGAATATAAGCCACACCTTTTTTATTGAAGACTCCAGCCTACCCCAGTGGTGTGGCTTATATTCAGGTGCGGCTTATCTATGGACAAATCCCAGCGAAACGCCAACCCGGAAGTGAGAGCCGGCCAAGCAGAGTGGCAAGTTGGAGCCGCCGGGAGCGTGGGACTGCCCGGAACGGGGGCTGCGAATGTGCGGGCCGGCCCCTGCCACCAGGAGCTGTTGGGACTATGGGACCGCTGGGAACGGGGGGTGCGCAAGGGCGGGCCGGCCCCTGCCGCTGGGAAGCCATGCTGTGTGGGGCCGGGCCGGAGTGCCCCGCTCCCTCTGCCGTGTGGAGTTTAAAAAAAAAAAAAAAAAGGCACTGCTTATATTCGGGTGCGGCTTATATATGGACAAATCCCATGGTCTTCCCAGCTACCCGGAAGTGCGGCTTATATTCAGGTGCGGCTTATAATCGTGAAATTACTGTAGTTTTCCTGGCGTTTCCACTCAGGAAGTGGAGCAAATGTCTTTTCCTGCATGTCTTCAGCTGAACACAAGTGGTGAGTTGTCCACAAAATAAAATGACAGCTTTTATTTTTGCCAGTCTTGGTGGTAAAAAGGCATTTCTAGTACTAGAGCTGACCCCTAGTTTTCCAAACACGAGTCCCTGGGGACTGCAGGATGAGGAGGAGGATCGGCTGGGGTGCAGAGCTCTCCCAGCAGCTGTTCCCAACACTTTTTGGTGGAGGGAAGCCCTGCCTGGCCCCCAGGCACAGCAAAGCACAGTGAAATCACACACGGACAGCTTCAACTGCTGCCACCACAAAGCTGGTTATGGGCTCTGTTCATTCACTGGACTCATATCAAAATGTCTTGGAAGCCAGAAACTCCTGCTGGGTTTAACAGTATGGATTACACTGCAGATTATTTCCAGCAGTAATTTATACATATATACATACATACACATACATATATTTATATTTATATACACACACACATCTTTAATTAATTAATATATTTATTTATAAATATACATGTATATATATATCTGGTCAGGATCTTTTCCACAGATGCCCACTTTGTCACTTCTGGAGAAACGTCAACTAACTCTAGGAAGAATCATGTTGAAAACCTGCTCAGCCTAACAGGAACAGCAATAATATGTGTGTTATTGTTTGCTTGGTTGTTTCCTTCCAGCTGAAGGTGTGAGGCACAGAAATCTCCTCCAGGGCGAGCAGTGGAAGGCAGCAGCAGCAGCACAGCTCTGGGACAGCACAGGCACCTGGTGAGGGCTGAACGTGCTGAGAGAAGTTATCCAAAGGACATGAATGAAATTGTTCTTAACCAAGAGCTGTATGATCAGTAGAGTTTGCTGATTCAGCTTGCCACGGTAGGTTTAAAACTGGAATAGTTTTTGTTGTGGGGAGCTCGTGGGTTCCTGAGAACTACTTCTACAATTTCTCATGAACTCTCTCAAGGCCACTCATTGCTGTGTCTCTGTGCTCTTCACTGACACCCATTCCCTTGCACTCAGAAAGACCTCTGAAAATACAAGTTAGATGACCTCTGCTGACAGTAATATTAAATTCCATGCTTTTATCAGAGGAATTCATTACCCTTAGTGTTAAGATATAATGAATAACTGGCAGCTGTTTGGAATTAGACAGCAGCCTGATGTTCTGTCTTAGATGGCACTTTGAATATACTTTATATGCTTTGACATTTCATTTTATTTAATATTTTAGGGTGCCCCAAGGTGCTTTAACCTGGAAACTGCTATAAAAATAAAGCTGAAATGCATCCCAGGAGCATTTTGGAAAGCTTGGCTGTTGGGTCATTGGTACATAGAGCCATCAGTTCAAATACACAGTAAAAGAGTTTCAATAAAGCACTAAAAATGCATCAGTTATTCCAGCTTATCCATCTCATTGTGCAAAGAGAGCTCTGGAAACCCTTGCAGCTCCTCTTTCTAAAACTGCACATGGAGCCATGCTGCCTTCCAGAATGAGGGCCTGACAGAGTGAGTATTGTGTGAGGGAAGGTTGATTCCTTCATGACCAAAAATTGTCCTATTTAAACTTCAATTTTTCATGCATAAATGGAAGCAAAGGATGAGCTGAAGCAGCAGCAGTGGAGAGGTTTGTAGGAAAGCCTAAATTATACTGTAAATCCTAAGTATCTTTCAAGCTGTTTTGTTCAATTTCTCTCTCCCACCTGTCCCCAGAGTGATTCTCCAGGTGACTTGGGAAGGGCCCATGAATAGTAGATGTCAGTCCCTTGGGAAATCTGGGGAGGACAGAGAATTAGCAGCTGCTGTTACTTATGATTAAGCTCCCACACTTGAATTCTCTGTAACTTGCACAGTGATGGTGAAGTATCACAGGTGTTTCTCGAAGGGGAGACTGTCCCTGCCAGGAAAGATGGGAGATGTGCTGCAAAGGAGATGCAGACTTGCATATTGCCCTTGTAATTCCAAGTTTTCCATGTCTCCTCTCAGTTGCTTTCTTACATTTGACCAGGAAGGACAAGAGACTCCAAAAGCACCTGCAAGACAAAGGAGCCTTGGTGTGAGGATGCAGCACTGAGGGAATATTTTACTGGAATACTTCTTTGCTGCCATTTTCACTGTTCTATCAAAGGCTCTGCAATCTCTGTATATTTGTTGCTAGTTTTAATATACAGTAATTTCAAGATTATAAGCCGCACCTGAATATAAGCCGCACTTCCGGGTAGCCGGGCAGACCACGGGATTTGTCCATATATAAGCCGCACCTGAATATAAGCCGCACTACTGGGGTAGGCTGGATTCTTCAATGAAAAAGGTGCGGCTTATAATTGTGAAATTACTGTACATTATTTAGAGCTTTTCCTGACCTTCATCACTGGCTCTGAACCACACCGCTTTTTTTTTGCAGATGGACACAAACGCTTCCCCTGCAAATGTAAAATGTGGCTGAGATTTTCTGGCGGTGACTGCGCATGTACTGGGGTGGAAGGGTCCACAAGACCTTTCATCTTTGAAAGGCCTTGGAAGGATCTCCCAAAGCCTACCTGGACATCTCCACTCTGCCACTGGAGGTTCATGGGTTAGACACAGGTCTGAACAGAGATGTACCATCATTCATCAAGCTGGCCAAGAATATTTCCCTATTTAAATGTCTGCCCCACCCCAGTTTCCTTCCAAACATTCCCAGCCTCCTCTTTTCTGGTTATTCCTCAGCTTTTTGTGTCTGGAGATTGTTAAGCCTGTTCCATGCACCCCTATGTGAATCCAGCTGCAGCAGTGTGAGGTAGATGGAGCCCTCAAATATCAGTAAAATCCCTCAATCCACTCACTCTGGGGCAGTGAAGCTTTTTATTTTTAATGCCGCGAAAACTGAAGCTCAATATTGCACCTCCATGAAGAAAGCATTTGAATTCCTAAATGGGTGCTGTTTCTGAGGCATTATCATCTACAGCTATTCTGATTATTTTGTATTTCCCTTTCAAGCTGAAGGTGGGGATTAGGGGTGCTGCAATCTTTGAGTGGAAGATAGTTGAATTTTGGCTTTCTGCATCATGAAACAGAGGATTTCTGTGACATCCATTTATACAAATGGGCCAAGACATATCAGAGGCTGATATAAGTGCTGCCAATGCCTGAGCCTTGTCAGGTTTGTGCCTGCTGATCTTCACTACAAAGAAACTGTGCAAACATGTCACTTCATCTCTTTGAGGAGTTAATTTGTCATCCAGGATGGTTTTAATCTCTGAGAGCACAACCATTTCCAAATTGTTTGTTTTATAATTCTGCTATGAGACTGAGATGTTGCCTGCTTTGATGTGCCTGTTGCTCTTGCCTCAGGCAACAAAAAAAAAAAAAATCAGAGAGCACGATATTTACAGTGCATCAGGGTCCTGCTGACCACATGGCTGGGGAGGGCTTGCTTGGGTAGGGCAGTGGTCACTCTGTGGCTGGAGTTCCTGATCTCTGGTTTCCTTGTCCTGCCTGGGGAAGAGGCAGGGAGACATCACTGCTGAGGGCTTGGTCTGGAAGTATGGCAATTATTGCTCAGTTCAATAATTTAGGAATTATTCTCTTCTTCATTTTCTGTCCAAAACTAAATTCCAACTGAAATATCGCTGGCATTTTTCTCTTCAGAGTGTGAGCATTTATTGTCTAAGGTATTCAAATGGAAGAGCTTGATGGCTCCATTCTCTTTGCCAGCTTTAGCCAGTAATTTTGTGGATCCTGATTTCACCAGCACCTTGAGCATATGTATTTTTAAAGACTTTTTTCTCTTTTTCCTCTTTTTTTTCCTTTTCTTTCTCTTTAAAAAAAAAAAATAGTAGGTCTGGAAATGCCCAGGAGACACTGTATATTTAATGTGACAAAAAACTTTAAGAGAATTTTCTGTTTTCAACTCTCTCTATATTTTGGTGTAGATACATAGATGTATAAATAGAACACTCTTGTTAACTTATTTATGAGGCTTGGAATATTGGGATCATCAATATCATACTGCAATAGTTAAAGTTTTCATCAAGATAAAAAATTTAAAGGGAAAACTGGCTTTGGGCACAGCTTAGTTAGTGCAGTAATAAAAGTATTAAATTGGAACTGATGGAGGTCAGAGGCATAGGCCAGAGAGGGAAGAGCCACTGTAACATGGAAAAAGGCAAATATGGCAACAAAAAGGTATTATATGAGCACTGGAAGGAAGGATGGGTAGCATTAAATATCCATGGTTTAATACAAAGCCCATTTAGAGTAACCTGGAAGTAGAGGCAGTTTGAAACTGCATTTTACTTGGTTTGCTGGTAAATCCTTGGGAACAACTGGTTGGCATTTCAAGCCAGGAGCTGCAATAGCAGCTCTGAGAGATGCTGGTGGACAAAGGAAATTTGTCTGGAAAGAATGTGATGCCTTGGTTCCTCAGTGCAATCTAGCAGCTGGTGGAAGGGCTGAGGGTTTCCCAAAGCACAGGACTCCTCAGTCAAGGTCACCAGGAGGCTCTGGGGGGTCTCTTGGGACAAGATGTGACAGCATAGAGCAAGGTTCTTTCTTTGCATCTTTGATTTCTGAAGCTGGGCTGACAGTCTGTCACACTGCCTGTGTAAACAGCCCAGAACACAAACCTCAGACGCAAAACATAGAAAAGACAAGGATGCTGAAAGATAAGGAACCTGCAGGGCTTTCTGCCTAAGAAAACCTAGAAATAAGTCAAAACCAGTATTTTTCCAACCTAAAATAGTAGCATATAATTAAATATATATGTGAACACAAACTATTACATATCTATATAAAAATCAGGCTACACTGCTCAGCCTGAGTAATCTTAGGGATGTGGTTCCCAACATTCAGTTCTGGGCCGGGTTTTGTTTTAGAGAGCTGAAAGTCTTTGCTTTTCTGTGTTGGGTAATCACCTGGGTTTTTCTTCCCCTTCCTGATGGTAGTATCCCACAGGACAGAATGCCCTGGAGCCCCTCAGAGCTCTGGGTGCAGCACAAACCCTCTGCAGCCTAAGCAATGCCTGTCCCTTACCCTGCTGTTCCTGTGGCTGGGACTCGGGGCAGGATGCCCAGCTGGCCAGTGGATCCCTGACTGGCTCTGAGGCCAAGTTTTGGTTGGATTGGCAGAGGATCCTAAAGATTCTGGCACATCAGTGAGAACAGAATGGATTTGCCTGGGCACAAGTCAAAACCTGGGAGCAAACAGCCAGTTTTTGTTTCCATATTCCTCCTGGACCATGGACACCTGTAATTCTGTGGGGAGGTTCATTGCTTGAGCATCACTGCCCAGGTGAAAATCCTGTCATTTAAAATTCCCCTGCTGTGGAGGAATGCAGACAACTTCAGGCTCCCATATCAGAAGCAGTTATTTGGTGTGGGGTCCTTTTGTTGTATTCCTGATTGTTGGCTCTGATAGCTGAGGCTTAATCCAGTGGTTGTGAACATGAAAAAAATCTCTCTATGATAACCACTCTGCTTTGTCCTGATTGAATTTATGATATGCTGTAGTCATCATTCAGTGAAAATCAAGAGCTGGGAGTAGTGGCTTCACATCAATACAGTCAAATCACTGCTTAAAACTGGAGTTATAAACCTTTAAATTTAATTTTGCGGGCAAATTGCAGTTGTCAGCTCCTCAATTTGATTCGTTCCAAAAACATAAGAAATTGAAAATGCCAGGAGGCATCAGTCCTGTAAATATATTAGTGCCATCTGGAGTGGAGTGACCTTGGACATTTTGCTCGGCCTTAGTATCTTATTGTTGAAAGTAATTCAGCCATTAATACTTGATTGAGTTTGTGCTTCTGACTACACAGAGCTCAATCTTTACCTCACTCAAAGAGCAGGTGACATCTAATTTAATAAGGTATTAAATGTGCATTACAATAGTTTTTGGTTTTCTTACAGAAAAAGAGCAAGCAAATAAATATAGATTGCTTTGAAATTCACTGTGTAGTGCAGTAAATGAAAGAGAAACAAGATTTCTGGGTTTTGTGACAGCATCAGTGAAGCACAACAACTAATTTTAGAGATACCTGCCTTTGAGCTATTTTTTATCAGGTTTCAAAAAAAAAAATCTGCTTGTACCTTAAATCATTATCAAGTTTTGGGGAAACAATTTCTAGATTAAAATTACTTCAGGACTGGTGAAATGTTATACTATCAATACAGGGCCCAGTGAAAATGCTGGGAAGAGTTCTATTGATTTAAAGTGAGCTAAAATTTCAGGGGCTTCACAAGGTGATTTACATCAATGAGGTGAAGAGAACCAAGCCTTTGGCTCACTGGAAGTTAAGTGTGGTCCCAACCTCTCTGTATCCCACCTGCAGCTGATTTACCCCTGAGTATTTAGGGATGGGCTCATTAATGTCAGTCATTCTGCTCCTGTTGTGACATTAGAGGGGTTGTAAGGAGCTGGTGCTTTAGGTTGTAAGGGAAAATGAGCAGTTCTAACAGCAGCTGCCTTCTTGCCAGCAGAGTTGTTCATTTTAATAGCAGCAGTGTTTTACAGAACTCTGAACACAAAGCAGATTAATAGCTGGAAACAGAGACATCTGAAGTAAATTTGTAATGAGCAGAATCAAGGTGTTGCCTGGTCTCTGGCAAGGCCTGAGGTCCCACCAATCTCAGAAGGATTACTTAGTTATGGTTGGAGTCTGTCTCAAGGTATGTACATGTAGAATGGATGTTGGGAAAGACTTTAAAAAGAAAGAATGTTTCTCCAAAGCAGCGAGATATCGGTGTATATTCCAAATATGAAATACACACTCAGAGGGAAGTTAACTGAAGGCTTTGGAGCACTCTAGGGTTAAGTTCCCACCCAGTTAGCATAAAAGCAAATTTATTTATTTTTTTGGTGTCATATCCTTGCCTAGCTTTTTTCACAAGCCTATTTCTACATGAGCTTGAGGTGTGTGTGCTTGGAAAGGTGACAGCCTGGTCTGCTGCCCTGTGCAGCCTTCTGCACAAGGCAGGAATAGAGCCCAGAACCTGAGCTGGGCCACTGGGGCCAGAAAATACAATCAATGCCTAAAACCAACAGCAAGCAAAGAGTGAAGAAATAATAATTTCATAAACATGATTCGCTGAAAGTGTGAAATAATTGAGAAACAGATTACTGACAAATGGCTGTAGCTGACCCATGAACAGTCATGATGGAAGAAGAGCTGGAAGGACGGATGGAAGGGTGACCCTGGATGGGGCAGCCTGTTTTGGACTGACAGAAGGATCAGGGGTTCCCCTGAGTTGAGTGGCAGATTTTCCATCAGACTGCCCCCACAGCCTGTTCTGTGAGCTGAATTTCACCTGTCAGAGTTATTTGTGCTATCACAGTAACGTCTCTAATAAATGAAATTCAGAACACGTAAAAGACAGGAATTACCAATGTGCAGATCTGCTGATTGTTTGGAAGCAAGGCCTGAACTTGGGCAAAATTCAGTGGCAGCTCTGCCAGGCAATGGTACCACTGATAGCTGGCTATCAGGGGGTTTCAAAGCCTTGTCTTACTATTGTTTATTAAGCCCTTCAGTCAATCAGATCCATAGGAGCCAAACTTGCAAGGAAATTGTCCGTGTCTTAGCAGTGGCATGAAAGATAAAATATGACCAAAGGCTGTTGTGTCAGGCTGGTCACTTGAAAAGGGACAGTGTTTACCTGGGGATTCCCATGGAGCCCCTAAACTCTTGGTACTGCAGGTTCACAAACCTTAAAACTGAGTTTTTTAATGTAACTACAGTAATTTCACAATTATAAGCTACACCTGATTTTAAGCTGCACCTCCTGGGAGCCGGGTAGACCACGGGATTTGTCCATATTTAAGCTGCACCTGAATATAAGCCGCACTTTTTTTATTTTTTTTTTTAAAGCAAGGATCCATGTGTAACAAAGTAACAAAATAGTGACACAATCACTGCCAGCGGGGTTCGGTGTCAGGTGCTCAAGTTGCAAACAGTTTTCATAGACCAGCGAAGCCTTTAAAGGCAGCCCCAGGCGCCCTCCTAGCCAGCTCTCACTTCTGGGTTGGCATTTCACTGGGATTTGTCCATAGATAAGCCGCACTTGATTATAAGCCGCACTGCTGGAGTAGGCTGGATTCTTCAATGAAAATGGTACGGCTTATAATCGTGAAATTACTGTAACTGTACTTAATGGAAGTGCAGATAAAATTGAATCATTAGATGCCTTTCTTAAAAGCCATAATGTAAATATCCAATAACGGCAATGACTCCTTCTCCAGTCTCAGCTGGTCCTGGACAGAGGGGGTCATGCAGGCATAACTTTATTTGTCATTTAGAAGATCGTTAAAGACCAAAAATATCTGTGATCCAAACAGATCTGCTAATGCTTTCTTAAAAGTTTCCCTTAACCATGTGCTATATGCCTTGTGTTGGATTAAATCTTCGCTATAAGGAAAAATGTGGTTAAAAGAAAACTTTGAATAATCAGATGATCAAATTTAATGGCAAAATTTCTGTAATTTTGCCAAGAGTTTTCTGAATCCTGATGTTTCATGCACCATATTTTAACAAGTCTTGCATTATCAAAAGCCACATAAAGAAGCATCAGTTATCACAGTTTAAGTGATTATAAGTTTTTCCTGCTTTCCGTCCACTAGGATGTGGAGAAGGAGAATTTTGGCAAAACTTTGGAATTCTGGGATCTGCTGTCTGAGTGTGTCTTACTGATATTCCCTAGAAAATACATGTTGAGAGTCATCCATTCTGTGTAAGCAGTGGGAATAACCAGTATGGAAACTGGCAGGGTTTGTATTCAGTTTTCTGCTTCCATCAGAACCATAAAAACAAAGTGCTTGGAATCATGGTGGTTTATTTTTTTTTTTTTTTGTATTACTAAGAAATATACATTAAAAAGATATTAAAATAATCTTCTTCTTTCCAGGCCAGCCCTTACCCTAGTGAGGATTTCTCTCACAGTGTTCTTGCTGTTTCCAGAATTGTGTCCTTGGAAAGGAGTGGTGTTTGGCAGCTGGCCTGAGGTGGTGCCTCCCACTCTCTTCTTGGGGATTTAGAGCTCCACTGCCACTGCAGGGGCTCTGATTCCTGCTCTCCCTGTTACTCTGAGCCAAGTTCAACACACTGAAGGCTTAAATGAGCTCCAGGGGGATGTGGGCATTGCTGGCACTGTGGGCTGGATGGTGCTGACCAGAGAGGCTGCTCTGGCACCCACCACCCACAGCTGAACCACAGCTGAACCACAGCTGATCCACAGCTCTCCACAAATGATCCCCAGCTGATCCACAGCATGGCCAGGGATGGCTCCAGTTAGGAACAGGCACTGCTGAGCTGCCTGCTTTGCCTCCTGTGTTTGTATTTTCGAAATTGAACTCTGCTTTCCTTTCTCTGTGCCTGGATGGGAGAGCTGATGTTTTCGTTTCCTAAGTGCTTGCTGAAATGGCATAAATACAAGGCACGAGCACTCACTCTTGCTGAAGCTGGAGAACAGCAGTACAAACTTCCACTTCTGTGACACTTCAGAAAGGCGGGTTTGGGGCCTCAGATGGAGACAGACAGAAATAGCTAAAAAGTCATTGCCAAACCACACATTGAAGGAAGAGGAATAGACTTGGCAGACAAAACAAACAATGCTGAGTGTGCTGTAAAGCCCAGCGCTTTTCTTTTTATTTTTCACCTCAGCTGGAGAACCAGTGTGATTTACAGAAGGGACCCATAGCTCTCACATCCCTGCCTTTTTCTCTCACAGCCATTTGTAAAGCAACCTTTTCCTCCAGCCTGCTTTCTCCAAGTTGCTTTATCTGCTTCTGGTTTTCATTGAGCTGGCACTTTGCAGAAATGTGGAAGTTCCTTTGGAACATTTTTTTGAAACTCTTTAAGCCCTATCCATGCAGCAAAGTTGTTTCACTTGTAAACCTCTCCATCTAGAAATTGTATTCCAGAATAAAAGTGATTAATTCAGACTGGAGTTAATTATCTTTGGGAAAAAAACCCTAAAATTCCTTTTGTGTGCTATGTTTATCCTGGCACTCAGAGCAGGCCAACACAGCAGACTTGGCAGGAGAGAATTCTGAGTGATGGGAAGCTTTCCCTGCAGACAAACCTCAGACATGTGGCCCCAACTGTCAGGTTTTACAGATGCTCCTGACAGCCAGAAGAGAGCACGTTTCCCAGGCACTGCCAAGTTCCACACACACTGAAACCTGAGGCTTTCCCTGCCTCAACAGGGATTTTCTTAATGAAACCATTGCCTCTGCCAGGTTTTCTGCTGAAGAGGCACCTGTGGGGAGCAGGGCTGGTTTTTGTGTTTTCCAGAGGCTCTGAGCATTGAGCCAGTGCTCAAAGGCATCGGAGTCTGAGCTCTGGCTCCTCAAACTCGGGGAGCGAGAAGTTCTTTTGCAATGTCTCAAGTAAAGAGCAGTGCAGCAGAGCTCGTTACATTGATGGTCTTTTACTCTGACATTTAGATTTAGTTTAAAATTCTATTTAAAGTTTACTTCTAGATAGTAGTGCTTAAATTTTTTATTGGCAGGCTGCTTGGAACTAGTTCATCCAATTTGTTTTCCTTCTGTGGATTGGCTGACAAAAACACAAAAGTAAACAGTAGCTTGGAAATCAGCTCTGAAACTTTAATGAACCTGGGGACTGATAGAAGAAGGGGTTCTTTGGGAGAGTTCAGCTTTGGTGGTTCCAACACCTTCTTTCTTTCTTGGAAGTTGAGTCAACCTACCAAAACCATCAAGATTAAGTGTCCCATATTTAGGTAACCTTTTCAGGGTCTGAAAAGTCTAATCAAAGTGCTACACTTTTGTAAATGCCTTTTTGTTGGTGGCCTTTTAAAACAATGTCTACATGTTCACTGTAACTTCTGGAGAGCTGAAAATCGAAGTATCTTACAAATATTGAGGGTGGTTTCAGTAATTCTTAAGTTATCACAGTAAGTTATCGCAGGTTTTGCAGTACTCTGTTGAACATTAAATACAAGAAACATTATTTCTGCCTAAGTTAAATACATTAGAATTCCACTATTTGGTCAATTTTGTGATTCTAAGGAATGACACCAGGATTTAACTTCATCCCTTCTAAATTGCAAAGGATGTAATTTTCTCCTGAGGTATGGACTGTGCAATCAGATATTCAGGTTGTTTTGTGATTTGTTCAAAACACTTGAAGCCAAGAATGGAACACTCAAATCTGATATAGGGATAATTTTACAAATATGCCCTAAATTGAGGGTTGTTGTAGAGAAGAAAGAATTAGCTGCTCAAAGAAATTATACTGATCTTCAGAATTTTTCTTTTATCTGAAGAGTTATTACCTTGAATTTAATTTTGTTATATAGACTTTGGTCTTTTAAGTGCTTCACACTTACGTTAATAGAAAAGCATACTTTTTAAACCTACAAAATGCAAACCTGCTTTAAGCATAAGTCTCTCCTAAGCTGCTCTGTGTAATCCTGTAGCAGGGAATTTCTAAAACAAATACCTGGGGAGGAGCAGCCCTTTTTGACAGGCACATTTGCAAGGCACCAAGGCAGTTCTTTGAGAATTTTTCTCTGAATTAAGTTCAGCTGTTCTCACTGCAGGGAGATTTCATTATTCATTTAAGTCTTTTGGGAACAAAGGTACAGATCTAAAAAATCCTTACCCTGAAAGATGCTGAACTCCCTCAAATGTCTTTGCTTATTATGTATCCCTAGATCAGCCCTACAACTTCAACACAGAGGACCAAATCTATCCCACGTGTGAGTCTTTCAAATTCAGGAAGCTGTGCTGAGGGTGAACTTGGCTATCAACAGCTTCTTAGATCTAAATATCAGGGTCATTGCTTAGATCCTTTGGTCCTTGATGTAGGTGTCTCACAGCTCATGAAAGGAGCAGGGCCATTTAAATATTCAGGGAACAAGCAGTGCCTGTGAGAGCAGCAAGAGGCTTCTTCCTTTCAATGGTAAAGGGCCCATAAATTCCAAATGTAGGGAATGGAAGGAAGAGAAAAACCTGCTGTGGGAGAGGTAAAAAAAAAAGGCAAAATGCAAAGACAGACATTTGAGGAAGACATAAAAAATATATCAAAAGCATCTAGTACTTAAAATCTAGAAATTTACTTATTTTTTTGAACAGCAAATTGTAAAATGGTGCAGTAATGCAAAATCCCAAAGCTTCAACCAAAGGTCACTGTGACCCCACATCTGTTTAGAAGGAGCCAGAACTCATTTTCATACTGTTCAAACCTGGGTTGGTTTTTCACTCTTTTTTCTCTTCCTCTTCTCCTCAAAGAACGCTTCAAGTGATGGAATTAGTTTTGGTATTTACACACGGTACGGGCAAAAGAAAGCATCAAGGTCATACCTTCCTTTCATTATCAAATGATGACTCTTGTGGGTTTCCACACCTTTGGAAGAGTGTCCACTGTCTGTGCTTCTTGCTAAGCCATCCCAGTGTGTGGGAGGGAGCAAGTGGCTTAGATCAAAAGGAAATACAGTCAGAATACATGGAGAAATAAAATGGATTTATAGTTCCCTTCATATGGACATAGCTGAGGAAGGCTTTGTGCTTTTAATAGAGTGAGCATCTCCCTTTGTACCAAGGCAACTTTTATCTACTCAAGGAACTTTCTTAAATTCTTTTTGTTTAAAATGCAGCTGTTGAGCCTTAGAGGCTGCAGAACTTAGAGTTCACGTTCTGCCTGTTTCAGAAAGCGTGGCAGAGCTGTTTGTCTCCTGGGCAGAGACAAATGGGGGTGGCTTTGTGCAGTGTCACACTGCAGGACACGTTTGTGCAGGGCTGGGCATTCAGCTGAGGGATTAGCTGGATTTGGATCCATTGTAAGGCAGGTCTGGGGGATTTGTGCTCTTTTTTAAATTTTAAATATGTAATTTCCTGCCACTGAAGGCATTTATGGCACTATTTTATTGAAAGATTTCAAGTGAAGCTTTTAAAAGTGCATCATTGAAACTGTCAGGCCTGAAGAGCCCCAGGGAGAACTTTTCCTTCAGCAAACACTTCCATGCTGCTGGGAACTACTACAAGGTGTAATATATTTGTCAGATGATCACATTTCCCTCAGGGTTCTCCTGGCAGCAGGGGCTCTTCAGGACGTGCAGAAAGGCAGGGAAATGTTTGGTTTGCTGGGAAAGCTCAGCACCAGCTCTGGGTTCTACAGGCAGCTGTGACAATTGTGCCCCTATCCATCAATGTGCTGAGGTTCTGGATTGCTCTTCCTCAAAGCTGACATCCTGTGCTTGCTTCAGAGCTGGTAAATGCCACAGAATATTTGGAGGCAGGTTCCAGGTGCCTTGGAATTGCCTGAGCTTCACTGACCTGCTTGGCATTGTGGTCCTAACTAACTAGGCTGGGCTTTTAGAAAGACTAAATTACTTTCCCTTATAATGCAGCTATAAATGCTCTGAGAATTTAAGACTGGAAAGTCATCAAATTGTGCAAGTCCATTTTGGTTACTATTAAATATGTTGTTTGTACTGTTTGTAAAAGTCTCCAGAATTGCCTCATCTTTCACAAGGACATTTACGGAGTGGCTTGCTGTATTTGAAAGGGCACAGTTTTCTGAATTCTTCCAAAGCAACCATCACTCTCTGAACAGACTTGGCACCTATCAGAATCATTGAAAAAGAAAGAAAACATATTATAATCCTATAAAACACATCATGAGTACCATAAAGTCTCCAGCAGTGACATTGTGAGCAGATGTTGAGACAAAAACTGTAAAGTGGCCAGCAAAGTCCTCTCTGTGCATTAGGAGGCAGAACACTGAGCTGTGCTCTTGACCTCTGAATAAATATGTTCCTTCTGCAGACAGCATCCTTTTCCAACCACATCAGGAGGGTTCCCCAAAGTATTTACTTCTGAATTCAGTTTCTGCTGACTACAGCTCTGTCACACTTTACACACAAAACATATGTTAGTACATTCCAGGTTTTAATGTGGAAGCCCTTGTGGAGCAAGATTTTAGGCTGTTGGTTTGTTTTGTAAAATCAGCCATCCCTCGAGACAGAAATAGGAATTTTTCCAGTGAGTCGTGTTGGCAGGTGAGCTGTGCAGCCTATGCAGTTTGTGTTGTCCCATGACAGTCTGCATGCAGCACAATTATGAAACGTGCATATTATGCTGTAAAGTTGAGGGAAACGGATTTTATGTGTGGAAATTACGGAACATGTAAAGCATGTGGTGCACACAGATCTGCCTGGTGACAAGGCAACAAGCTGCTCCAGATCAGCTTCCCCTGCAGGGAAATTGCCCAGAGGACTTGGGTGCCCAGATCCTAAGACATCCAAAGGGGGTAAATTTCCTGCCTTGTTAATGGACTTTCAACCTAAAAGTCAAAAATCCATTTCAGAGTATGGTAAAGAAAGAGATATTTCAAAGAATCATTTCAGACCTAAAATGATAAACCAGAACTTTACGCAACTGGGTAAGCCAGGCTCCTATGCCAGCAGAAGAAAACCAGCCATTTTTTTAAGAGGAACTGGATGTCTGACTCTCTAAGCTCCCTCATGTGGTTGCTTATATAGGAAAGTCCACAGTGGTCCTGGGGGAATCTTCTGATCTGTGGAGTTTTTCCAGTGCAATATCTGGATATGAGATATTGAGACTGAAGTTGTGCTTTCTTTAGCCAGGGCTGTGGTGAGAATCAGATGAAAAGTACAGTAATTTCATGATTATAAGCCGCACCATTTTCATTGAAGAATCCAGCCTACCCCAGTAGTGTGGCTTATATTCAGGTGCAGCTTATCTATGGACAAATCCTGGTGAAATGCCAACCCAGAAGTGAGAGCCAGCCGGGGAGGGCGCCTGGGGCTGCCTTTAAAGGCTTCGCTGGTCTACGGAAACTGTTTGCAACTTGAGCACCTGACACCAAACCCCGCGCTGGCACGATTCTGTTACTAATTTGTTACTTTGTCGCACATGGATCCTCGCTTAAAAAAAAAAAAAAAATTGTGGCTTATATTCAGGTGCAGCTTATACATGGACAAATCCCATGGTCTGCCCAGCTACTGGGAGGTGCGGCTTATATTCAGGTTCAGCTTATAATTGTGAAATTACTGTAATTCATGAGGGCAACCCCATCAGACTTTGTTTTATAGAAGGACAAAAGTCTAGGTTTCATAGGCATTGCACTTACCTAGTGCTTTCAAAATCTAATCTTGTCTGTTTTCTCTTCCTTGGTTCTTGAAAGCATAGATGATATTTTGGAGTCACCTGCTGTATAGCTCATTCAACATGTTTTTCTATCAGTATGATTGCTTTGGAGAACAAATAAATACAGAATTTGTCTGGGAGGGGATGAAGTCTCCGCATGTCTGTGCAGGAAGCCTGATGTGATTGTCACTGGAACTGACCCAGCAGCCTGGATCTCCTCAAAAAGAGTATTCCTGCTCTGGTCAGCACTCATCTGATTTCCAGTGGAGATCACTGAGGGCTCATGGGCTCTGTGTTTTCTCCTCTGGGCACTCACAGAGATGGAATGAGCCTGGCGTCTGGCTGCTCAGCCTCTGCACCTCAGCTGAGAAAGCCCAGAGTTATTGCTCCTCGGGACAGCCTTTTTGGGATGTCAGCACCTGCCCACTCCTGCTGTGATTGCTTTAACTTCTGCCAGATGGCAGAATTTTCTTTCACTCCAAGCTTCCTTTGAATATAAATGAACAATCCAGAGGCTGCAAGATCATGTCAGGCATATTGTGCCATTTCAAAGGTTGTTTTCTAGTGATGTATTTTCATATTTCAAACTGCAACGTCTGGTTCTGGCAGCCCAGGCCATCAGGATGCAGTCTATCATTGCTATCTGTTATTGAAGGAAAAAGTTGCCATCTTCAGGTGGGGATTTAAGAGAGAAGAAACAGGGAGAGAGAGCTGGAAAAAAACAGATTTAGCAGGATTAGGCTTGCCTATGCCTTTATGCTGAATATCAGGCTTTAAACTGTGTAGGGTGTTATACCTTGGAAGTGCCTATGAAATGTGAATTTTAGTAAATAATTAATTGAAAGCAGTGTTTTGTGAAGGCAGTTACCTTTAACACACTTTAAGCCTACCTAACACAGGTGGGCATTTCAGGAGTTGCTCCTCGAGCCCTATCACAATCAGTTGGCAGAGGCAAGGACCGTGATACAGCCCCTCGTGCTGGTCATTCCTCCTGCAAGAGAGCAGAGCTGGAGCCATTTCCTACAATGCTGCTGAGGAATTGCAGCTTGCTTTGGCATTTTGCCTGGACCAGAACAGAACAGTGTCCATAAGTGTCAGCTGTGGTAATTTAGCCTTTAGGTGAAGCACAGTGCTGGTAAAACGGAACCACCTTCTCTGTAAGGGTTTGCACTGCACACAGAAATCAAGTGAATCACTGGGCTCACCTTGGCTGGGCAGCTGGGCACTGAGTGCAGCATGGGGAAATGCAAACCCTGAGGTTCCACGTGAGTGCTCCAGCCCATGCAGAATCTGTGGTGAGAGACTCCCTGCCATGGGTGGCCTAAAGCAAGCTCAGGGGGTGGCCTGCCAGCCAGGGAAGTCTGGGCACTGCAGGGCTGGGAGCCCTAGAAATGTGTGCTCCGAGATACAGGCAGGGTTTGTGCCCTTTAAATATGCAGGGTTGTGTGCCCCAAGAAATGGGCAGGGTTTTGTGCCCTATAAATGGGCAGGATTTGTGCCCTAAGAAATGACTCGTGGAAGCTGTGCATGGCAGCTACTGCAAAGCGACTTCTTGGGGGTTCTGTGTGGGCTGCTTGCATGTCTTCTTTCCACCAAGAGCATGTTCTGGGTGTGTTTAAGCTTTCTCCTGTGTTTTAAAGTCTGAGAGATTTTCCATCCACCGATTTCAAAGTGTGTCGATTTTATGCTGCCAAAATGTAGAGCTTGAAGCAGAGTGAGGAAGTCACTTCCAGCAGCCTTTGTAACAGCTTTTAACAGCTCGCAGGTCTCCTGAATTCCAAGCCAAAGCTCTGACTGCTAGGCTAGTCTGCATTCTGAGATTTTGTACAGATACAGCAAGTACATATTAAAAAGCTGCAGCAGATCACAGGATTAAAGGGCGATATGTGAAGTACAATATCCTCCAAGATTTGAAAGGAAGGGAAGCAGTTGGAGGGTGACAGTCTGTTCCCTGGCAACTCCTGACACTTGTGTTAATTCTCTTCTGGAATGAACTATAAGCCTTCTGAACTCTTCATGTAAATTGAACTGGTGAAAAACCTGTTTTCAGATTTAAACCAGAGCTCAGGAGCATCTGGGTTCATGGAGGATGGTGCCATTTGGTTATTCTGGGGCTCTGACACATGGGTTGTTCTCATTCAAGCGTCTTGATTTAATTCTCATAAGAAGAGAGTAAGTTTTTAAAGCGTTCTCTTGGCTGTTCTCCAGCCACAAGCCAGTGTGCAGAGCTGTTACTACAGTGTCAAGGTTTGTTAGGAGGTAGTGCCATTTGTGGGCTTTATGCTTAAGGAATATTTCCTGCATTCCTCTCTTTTCAACATATATTTTTTTCCCAGCCAAGGAATAAGAAACTGCATAACCTTTGCTCCTGTTCTTTATAATGTCTGGCAATAAACCTCATCATCCAAGTGACTTGGGCCTTGATCTAGCCAGGCATTTATAACTAAGTAGGTATGAATTCCTATTCAAAACTGGGAGAAATGCAGTCTATTCACAGGCTTAGAGTAAAGGATGAGTTAAGTACCCAGCTGGATTGAAGCTTAGACTGGCTGATGTCATAGGTGGAAGCTGTCATATTGCAGGTTGTGCTCCCTGAGAGAAGAATAAGAAGGGCTTTCTTCCCTTTGTTTTTTCCTCCTCCACTCATTTCCAGTGCTCCACAACCTCTGCAAAGTCTGCAGGTCCTGCCTGTGTTGCAGTTTCACTTCCTGGAGGCAGAGCTGGCCGAGCCATTGTGTGATGTTGAGATGTCTCTGTTTGTTTTCAAAGAGCACACACCTGACTGACACAGAATAACATGTATTGATTTTTGGGCTGTTTGTAGAAAGTCTCCTTGGTCTGGAGCACATGAAAGCAGCAATGAGGCATTGTGTGGAGTTAAAAGCAGAATGCATTCTTTCCGAAAGCAGAAACTGCTGAGACTTCCAGATGGTGTGCCAGAAAAGTTTTACTAGGCTTCCGTAGGCTTTTCGCTTTTTCCAGATCCCTGCTAAACCGAGAGGCCTCTCCCTCTGATTTTCTTGCCAAGTCCAAATATGAATCTACTGTTTATCCAGATTGCACTGGTTTTAACACATAATTTGCATTGCCTGGATTCCTCTTGTCTGGCACGTCAGATTTTGTCCCTGTTGAGGTAGAGTCAGGTATTGTGGAGAAGGACATTTGTTAAAACTTGCACTTTAGGAACGAAGCCTTTGAGGAACAGCAGGTAGAAGGATCTGACCCTGTTACATGACATCTGTGGACAAAAAAAAAAGCCGAAAAAGGAGACAAGCAAAAATGCTTCTTCCTTTATTTGATCAGTTTAAGTGCTATTTTGGATCATTTGATCACCACTTCTTGTGCCAGGTGACAGCTGTCTTAAGAGAACAACTCAATTTTCTTGTTTATTATGCACAGGTTCTTTCCCAAGGGTGAGTATTTATCCATTGAAGATAAGATAATGGATACCAAGTTGAAAGAGGTTATATGACAGTAATTGAAGCAATATGTGGGCCTGGTGTATTTAACTATGAGATTTTAGCTGCATATTGATTTAAAAGAAACTTGAGAGAAGGAGTAGAAATTGAAGCTGTTTATTGATTTAATTCTTCTTTTCCTTAAGTCTAAGAACTAAGAACATTAATGGAGGAAGGGATATGATTTCTGGCCTGGTATTTGCATATCAAAAGATGACATTTTACAACAGAATCTTTCAATTCTCTTTGCCATTTGTGAAATGAGAGGGTTGTGCAGAGCTGCTTCATTAACTATTCAGGGAGAAGTAATTTCTGCAGTGGGCCTGTAAATTGCTGTGGTCTGAAGGGCTGTGGGTGCTCAGGATCCAGCAGCCATAGCCAGGTTGAGGGTGTGGTGATCTCCAAGGCTGGTGGTCTTGCTTTTTACTTTTAACACTCTTACCATTGTCAGAAAATGTTGGGTAAATGAAAAGTCATCTCTCCCTAGCTCCTGAAGGAGCCCACTGAAGTTAAAGTGAGGCCTTTCTTATTACTATTACTTTCAACTCTGTTGGGATTCTTTATCCCATAAAATATTTAGGATTCATTTTGGTATAGCAATACAAAAAAATCATTTGCCCCAATTCTCTATAAAAATCAGTATATATCCTTGAGATTCCTTCTGACTTATGGACAATGTAAATTTTTGAATCTGTAAGTTAAACATTGCAGGGAAAAGCTGGTTTAAACCTTAGAGATGTGAGTCCAAGAAAGCTGCAACAATTCTCTTAGTTGATTTTCATTTTTCTGTGTTCATTCTGGAAAATGAGACTATAAATTTCTGCTCAGTCTTGAGCCATAAAAACCTCAACTGTTTCAGACAGAAATGAACTAACGACTTTGGTTTTAGCATCTTGTACAATGCATCTTTTCCCAAATCCAAGTGAAGTTCCATACTGTTATTTTTTTATTAATGTTTAGAAGGATGTAAAGGGCCTCTATCATGCTGTGTGCTGTAGAGACTCAGAATAAAGAAGTAGTCTGGCTTTTGGAAACCAGTGGTTGAAGCATCGGTGCCAAATCACTTGGAGAAGAAAGGCAGGACACAATCCAGTGAATGGCACAGAGAAAAAGAAATTAATCCTTGGAAAAGGGAAAAAAGGAAATCTTTTCAAAGAGACAAAAGTGGAATATTTATGCTTGCCATAGCAATAGCAGCAGGCTGTTGCAGTGTGTGACATTCAGGTGACACAGAGTGTCTCAATGGGCTGAGGTGAGGCAGCTAGCTCTGTGTGAGGTAGATGTGTGGGATCATTCCTCCTCTTCCTCCTTCTGCCAAGCAGCGCTGGATCCCACATGTGCCCCATCCGTGCTCCTTGAACTCCCTGAAGAGGCACTGCAGGCAAGATCTGTGCTGAGCTCCCTGTGCCATTTGCAGGCAGCACTGTCCCTGCAGGGGCTGTGATGTCCTGGGGCACAGCACAGCCTGGCACCTGGGGCTCCCAGCTCTCCACCCCAGGAGGCTCTGATTTACACACGCAGACCATGATTCCTGCTCTGAGCAAAGGAAGCACACTCTGTTTTCTTAACTAAAAAAATCACCAGATCCGTAAACAGTTAGCAAGGTAAGGGAAGCTAGTCCTTTCAGGGGAATGATTGTCCCCGTAAATTCAGGGAATTACAGTAATTTCGCAATTATAAGCCGCACCTGATTATAAGCTGCGCCTTCTGGTAGCTGGGTAGACCACGGGATTTGTCCATATAAGCTGCACTTTTTTTTTTTTTTTTTTAAAGTGAGGAGCCATGTGTAACAAAGTAACAAATTAGTAACAGAATCGCTGCCAGCAGGGTTTGGTGTCAGGTGCTCAAGTTGCAAACAGTTTTCATAGACCAGTGAAGCCTTTAAAGGCAGCCCCAGGTGCCCTCCCTGGCTGGCTCCCACTTCCAGGTTGGCATTTCACTGGGATTTGTCCATAGCTAAGCCACATCTGAATATAAGCCGCACTACTGGGGTAGGCTGGATTCTTCAGTGAAAAGGGTGT
>VRYO01002410.1:365482-404810 GCA_009812075.1 Sialia sialis
CCCCCCGCTCCTCTCCCCTTCTCTTCAGTTCCATCCATCCCTACTTTGGCATCCGTTCCCGATTTTTAATGTGCCTTTGGCCCACCTCATTTTCAACATCACAAAAGCCTTGTTTTCCCTCCACCGCCTCCAGCTCCTTCTCAATGAGAAATAGATTCCCAGAGGTGACCTTCAGCAGCAGCATTTTGATCTCCAGGGAGCCTCCCGTGGCTCCCCAAGCCCAGGGCTGATCCTTCCATCTGGTGACACCACCAGAGACCAGGGAAGGAGCAGGGAGTTGACTCAGGTTCAACACCAAACATTAAACATCTCCCTGGCAGTGGCAGGACCATTGCTTTTTGTTCTGCTGGAAGATGAACAGCTGTCTCAGTGTAATTAATAACCCTTATGGTTTGTTCCAAAAAATATAATAATCATAGGATTGAGTAATCAAAACTATTGATTAATGTAGAAGGCCCCTGGAAAAGGTTTAGTACAAAATGTTTCATTCTTCTGGGCATGGTTCCACTAGAGGCTGTAGTGATGATTGAACAATAGGATTATTGTACAAAGTCATTGTTTCCAGAATGGAAAAAAAAAATTAGTGCCTGTTTTTATTTTATTTTTTTTTTTCATTTAGCAATTAATTCATCAAATAAAATATGCATTTTTGAACAGTGGCATTGCAGCCACCATTCTTTTTTTCAGCTGAGCTCAGGACTCATACACAAATCCCATTGGTATCACTGGTGTTTCTGTGGTGCAAATTAAAAGAAAATTTTGCTCTTAAAAATAAAATCCTGGAATCTTCATTTGTTTTTTTGCAAAGTGCTGATGATTTCAGGAGAAGTCTCTACTACCCCCACCACTTTTGTGCTTGAATACCTTTTCTTTGCTTTGCAAAATGGAAATTTTGGAGCAAGAGGTATGAAGAGAGGGATTAATTTCCTTGGAGTTTAAAATAATTCTAATAAAAATTCTGTAACATGTAACTCCTAGGCTTAATAGTCTCTACAACAAATAATACTTTGGGGAACAATAAATTGTGTAATGATAGTTCTGCTCATGTTGGCTAAATCATTATGTATTGCAAAATGTCAGCCACTGAAGAAATCATAACTAAGCATGCTGTGAGCCTGCAATCTTGAAAAAGCCTGAGATCATAAAAGGAAAAGTGGGACTAAAAATATTTCAAAGATGCCAGAATGAAAAGGCTAACGACTGTCTTTTTCACATTTTAAAATTTACCTGTTTTCCCCAGGAGAGCATGAAGACATAATGAATCAAAGCCAGGCTTTTGTAGATCCTCCTGTGATTAATCTAATTATTTTGGAGAGATCAGATGAATTTGCAGTTGATATAAACAGCAGTTTGATTGAAGTATCAAAGGTAGATCAATAGGCCCAGAATGTGGATCAAAACATTCTAAGGTAGGAAGCTTAGAATCAATATTTTCATGAGGAGCGTCAACAACTGGGACTGCTGAGCTTAAGCTCATTGAATAAATATACTATTTTCAGAAGTCACTTGTCACCAAATCAGCATCACTCTGTCTGAGGCAGTTTCTGCAGATGTGCCTTTCAACACCCAAGGAAACTTTCTGCAGCCAGAGAGTGGCAGTGGAATCCTGCAGGGGAAACAGCTGAGATTTGGAAATTGCTGCTGGCTCTAGAAGCTGGCAAGGGCTGCCCTGGGGCCCAAAGGGTGGCAAGGGCAGGGGAAAAGCTCTGAGAGCCCAGTGGAGCACTCATGGGGCTGGGGCAGGCTCCCACCGCCTCCTGCAGACATCCCTGACCTGGCTACAGCAGGAATATTTTAGACTGGAGGTGGGAAAGCAGCTCAGGGAGCAGGGGCTGGTTGTAGGGGAGTGAGAAGCTTCCTTCCCAAAGCTCCCAGAGACTGAAGGGAGCAGATGATCAGGGCCCATTTTCTGTAATTCCACGTTTATTCTGTCCCAGTTTAGGTTCCAATGCCTGCACTGGTCTCCTCTCAGCTCACACAGTTAAAGGGATTTTGGGCAAGGATGCCACAGAGGGGTTGGTCACAGGAAAAGGTTCCTCTCAAACCTTACTGGAGCTGCAGACCTCAGCTCTCTGTTTCTCTTCTCCATTAGTGTAGGTTTAATTATCCTGATGAAAGATGCAGTGTTTGGCTGCAGCTCTTTGCCTAGGGCCAGGTAAGCAGGGAATGCTGATAGGAGGCACTCCTGGTCATTAATCCTGTGCTGACCTTGAGTGTAGCCCTGAAACTGATATAGTTGATATTGCAATAGAAAAATCTTCCCATAAGCCAGACCCCAAATTTAGCAAGAAACACTTCTACACTTCTTTTTCAGAGTTCAACATAAAAAACATAACGCTTGTAACAATTTTCTTTTTATTTCCAAAGAGGTTATGAAGAACTTATTGCTTTAAAAAATAGCTTTAACCTCTCTGACACTTTGGTTTTTAAAAATCTGAGAAAGATTGAGAGCACAAACAAGCTCTGTAGGTGAACAGTGTCAGCCTTTGGCCTTTGTGCACAGAATAATTTCATTCCCAGGTTTTTTGTGGATGCAAACATGTACAAATGACTCAGAGTAAGGAATACATCTCAAGAAGGTCATTGAAATGTAATCTGTGTTTCTTTCAGCAACTTTACAGTTGCTTTCTATTATTTCTTTTAATCTTATTTCCCTAAGGAGGTTTCAGGGTTGCATTCCAAGTCCTAAGGATCCTCCACATGCACTTAAAGCACAGGTGAGCACACAAACTGCTGTTATGGTTTTTTTATTATTCTGTAGCATAAAAACTCTGGAGATAACTCTTTGGAGGTTGCTAAACTTTCTCAGGGCTACTTTTGTTCACAGGGCGATGCAATCCATAGAAGTCAGATTTTTGGGGTACAGATAGGACTAGGGGTGTCTGGGGAATTTAAGGAGGGCCCGAGTGTTTCATCTTGGCACTTTGGTGTTCAGAAGCTGTTGGAAAAAGCCTTCAATGCCTGCCTGTGTCACAGAGCATGTAAATATCTTAATCTGCCTCAGCTGCAAAATGAAAGGTGATCATTTCAGCTGCTTTTCATCTTGCATTTTAAATGCTACCCATGAATTCTTTCTCCACCAGGAACACAGCAGAATTCTGGCTGGGTCTAGCAGCACTTTTGCCATGGTCTGACCTTTCCCATGATGTGCATAGTTTAAAGTTTATTAGTATTTTATCTAACTTGTGTTAGTTGGAAAATGCCACCAAATCTTAAGCAGAATCAGTTTGGAAATGTGTAAACTGATACCAGATAGCAGCCATGTATTTTTGAAAATAGAGCAAGAAGCAGTTTTGTATCTTGGAATAGTTCACTGATTAGCTTTCACCTGAGGGCAGCACAGCTCCTGGCAGGGACATCTCTGTGCCAGTCCAAGTGTTTGCACAGACCTCAGAGAGCCCTGTTTGTCCTGTGCAGGGGCTTTCACTCAGGGCATTCTGAGAGCAAGGGATCACTTTGGTCTGGGGAAATTCCATGGTTCCTTATCTCCATGACACTTGCTGTGGGGTTTTCTCCAACCTCACTGTGAACTGGGATTGGCATGAACCAACTCAAGCTTGTGATTGGAATTTTCCATATGAACGGATGCTCAGGAGTTAAATCTGGAGGCAGTGCCTTTTAGTTTGAATTTCCCTTAAGCCCCAGAAGCAGAGAGTTGATGGGTGCTGCTTGCCTTAACAGGGAAGGAGGGATAAAACCCCAGAGGTACATTAGGCATCACCTCACAATCTGTCTGAACTGTGAGGGAAAGTGCAGGCTTTGAGATTTGAGAGAGAAAGAGGCTCAGTCACTCGTTACTGCTCTGGTCCTACACTTAGGGAACAAACCCAGCAACAGCTCTGAATGTGCTTTACCTGAATGCAGGCACGTGTGGGGATTCCTCCATGCTGTGAGCCAGGGACTCAGAGCTCCTCTTTGTTAGAACAGCTTGGGAAACACTAAAGCAAAGATGAATTTATTTGTAAACATACAAAGTTCGACACAAACACCATCTGGTTTTCACCACTGGTTTCTGTTCAACAGTCCCATCTCTTGACAGGGGTCAGCTTCCCATTTTGTGGGGCACCCACTGTTCTGTTCTGAGGTTTCCTGGTGGCAGCTTCTCTGTGTGCCCCTCAGCAGATGCTGCAGGGCACACACCTGCAGAAGTCAGGTGTACGGAATGGCTTTGTGTTAGGCTTCAAATGATGAAAATTATTTTCCCAGGACTTCAGCAAAGCCAACATTAAGAACCTCTCCTTACCTTCTTTCCTTGTGTTCCCATAAAATAAAGTAAGTCATTGCTATGTTGTGTAAACTTCTCGTTTCAAGCACTTTTACACACTGGTTCCAATTGTAGTTACTGGTCCTAATCTAAAGCAATGAATTTTTTGGTGCTGAAAACAAAATGCATCCTGCATTCTCAGTGCTTTCAGTACTGAAGAGATGGAAATGTTGGCAGTAACTAAAACTTTCTCAGCCTTTTCTTGCTCCCTTCCCCAGTGAATATTTCTTGTCAAACTTAACCCAGGTAGATTCTTAAAAATGCCTCCTTTGAACATTTATTTAATAGCCAACAAAATGAGAGAAACTCACTCTACATTTAATATGATACATGCACTTACTGAAAAACCCAACTTTTCAGGGTAGTTAACCAGGATTGCACAGACCTTCCTCTTGACTTCAGTAAACTGTGGATCACACCCAAAATATTCTACCCAGTGAACCTTTGTAATTCCATTTAACAGATGCTTTAAACACAATGGGAGGTTTTCAAAAATATCTTTGTCAGGAAGTGTTCATCTGCAGACATAAAAACAGCCTTGATAACATTAGAGGGGAGATAACAATGTCTATCTCTGTAATGATATCACCTTATCTTTAATTAATGTAGAGTACTGTAAGATGTTTTTCTGAGATATGAGCCTCTTACTTAGCTAAGATTCCTCCTGAAACAAAGTGTGTGAGCAGTGTAGCTGTTCTAAACAAAGGTTTAATGGAACTTATTCACCAGCCTTGGAGGTGGCCAGAGCAGCTCCAGTTGTTTCATTTAAGGCAGGAAAAATAATAAGGCTCCTGAAAGAAACATGAAGCTATCTATTGCTAATACTGCAGTAATTCGATTATAAACTGCCTTATTCCATGGAATTATATGACCTCAGCCCAAATAACCTCTGGATCTGAGCTTTAAGTAGTTTTGAATTCCCTGTCAGCTTTTACATCTGTAACTCACCCCACATCAACAATAGTTGTGTCCCAAAATTCTTACAAGTTTGTGTGTAGTCCCATCTTCAAAATATACAAGTACCAGCAACGGAGTTTCCTGTAGAGTCTGAACCCCTCTTTTATAGATTTTGATTTGTAGCTAAATAATGCTCAGTGTTTATTTCTTCCTTTTCCAGTGGGGCCTCCAATTTTATTTTGCTTCCATCTTTTGACAGCTTTCTGAGCAGCAGTGAGAGTCTTGCATGGCCAGCATGTTCTCATCCTCCTTGTTCCCTCTTGTTTCCTACCTACAGCATTTTCCTCATCCTGGCTGCCTGGTGCTGACAGAGAGGAGGGGGAGAAGCACAAGCAAATGTCCTGCTCGTGTTCTCCAGGCTCTAGGACAAATGGCCTGAGTTCCCATTGGGAGGAAAGTCCTGGGCTCACCCAACTCTCCACCATGTGGCCATGGACCACAGAACAATTGGGAGGTTTAGTTGTCTCTGTTATGTTTTACATAATGATTTCTTGTGGAATAATCAATCAAACATCACAGTTGTTAGAGTTCCCCACACTTTAAAAAAAAAATCACCCACTTGGCTAAATGTTTATGACTGATAGATATCTTTGAGTGGGAAAGAACAGCCAGTGCTTGCTGGAAGAAGGCACAGCTGTAAGTGAGATTGCCATTGAAATGTTGAGGATGGAAAAGTACAGATTAAAAGCCAGGCCATTCCTAAATATTCTTCTCCAGGAAGTGATCTGCAATTTCAGGACTGATTCTCTTTCTCTTCAAGGTGGTGCTGGCTCCCTAGTGCTGGACTTGCTCTGTTTCCTGCACCTCGTGCTGCTGCAGAACTGTTACCTAATGAGCAGTGCTGCAAACAGGCTCCAGGTACTTTGGAGTGAAGGGCTCTGGGTGTGATCATTCCAAGCATTTCCCTGAGTTGGAGAGGTAGATGGTGGGAGGTGCTGGGCAATATCTTCCCAGCCTGTCACATACTGTTCTTACTGTCATGCAAATACAGAACAACTTTCTTCTACCTGCAATCATCTCTGCTGCAGACAACCAGGTTGCCTTGAAAGTAAGAGGAAAAAAAACCCAACCAACAACACTTTTCTCTCTGCTGAAATAACATATTTGTCTCTGAGTTGCCAAAATTGTGAGCATCAGGGTAGCTGAACGCACTTTTGTGTGTACAATTTTCTGTGCATATGTCTGGTACTCCTTGTTTTGGAAGGGCTATAGAAGGTTTGTATTGAACCAGTCCATCTGTTCAGTGATTCAGTAATCTGAGAACAGTGAAACTTGTCACTCTGCCCCCCTTGCTGTTGTCCTCAGACTCCATCACCAACCTCAGATTTTAATGGCATTTTTAAAATATTGGCATCCTGCTGTGTCCTGTGTTTGACCAGTCCTGTCCATGCAGGTTTAGTGCCACACCAGAGCTCCCTGCCCAGAGAAATGAGTTCTGTTTGCTAAAGGGAGTTTCACAGCCCTTTGTGCATGTAAAACTCCCTCCTCCAGAGATGAGCACAGATTTGTGTCAGAAAAACTCCTTCTATCAGAGACGGGGAAATGGAAGCAATTAAAGCCAGCTCCACCCCTTTGAAGGTGAGGAGGAGAGGCATTTGCTGCCAATGTTTTCTGTTTGTGAGGAATTGCATTACTTTAGGGATGAGGGCTGTCTGGGGTGCTTTGCACAGACACCATGGAGCTGCACAGTGATCATAATGACACGTTCAAATGAGACAGTTTGTTCCAGGAGAGTAAACTGCCAGGGAATTTAGTGCTGTGGAGAGCATAGTTGTATACTGTGACAGGCTTTCTTCCAGCAGTAAGAGGCTGGCTGAAAAATATAGGCCGGGGGTCAGATTTGGAAAATACCCAAACTAAATGCTGCCCTGGATTTTGCAATGCTGCCTACTAGAAATGCCACCTGCAGCTTCAGATGACATGGAGTGCCTTGCCCTGGACCAGTGCTTGGTGCTGCCATCACCTCTGAGCTGCTGGTGCTTCCAACACAAGAGACATTTCTACCATGAGGGGGATTTGGGCATAACTGCAGAGTCCATAGAGAGTTTTGGGATGCATTTGCTTTAGAGGGACACAGAATAGTAAAAATCTGCATGTGTAAATGCGAAATGATCCCCCACAGGAATTACCCCATGGCCAAGGGAACTGGGAGCAGTGGTGCCTTGTGGTTCACTTGGCTCTTGCCAGAAAGATTTATTCCCTCCCTTTATCAAGGACCTGATGCAGAAGGAGGATTGTAGATTCTCTGTGGTTTTTTCTTGCCTCCATCAGGCTCATCTCCATTTCATGGACAGCTTTATGCTCAGCTCTGTGAAATGCAAGAAATGCTGCAGAGTGCAGTGTCTCTAATGCTTCCTGGGAAACAGAAGCTGCAGTGAGGAGCACCAGCATGGTACAAGCTTGACAGCTAGAGACTGGAAGAACCTCCTCCCTGAGGATCTAGAATTAAAATAAAGGACTGAGCTTTGCATGGCAAGAAAAAGGAACAAACTTGCCTATTCAAAGGCATATCACAGGTGAGTGGCAAACCCATGAATAGACAGGTGCTCCCTGATTCCCTCCCTGGTACCCTGCCCTGGTGGGATCTTTACTGTTGAAAAAATGGGCAGTGAGCTATTGTTCAACAGGAAGAGACTCCTAAGGCTTTCACAGAAGTATCTCCTCAGGACACTTTGCTGTTTTGTGCACACACATGCTCTCATATATATAAGTGGGGGAAGAGAAGGGAGAGAAGAACAACATCCTGTGGGATTTCTTTTGCCATCTGCCGAGTTCTGAGTGCCATCTGCAAAGTAAAAGTGTTCATGTTGTTTAGCCTTTGTTCAAAATGTATTTTTTGTCACAGTGGCTTTTGGCATTATCATGTATGACTAGAAGAAATATTCAACAGTTTGGAGCAGGCAGAATAAAACACTGACAGCTCAGGACCCTGAAATATCCAGTTTGCAGAGTAATTTGACAGAAGGTTTTGACACCATGCCTGCTGTACTCTCCACTCAGGAGTTCAGATGTGACCTTTCAGGTTCACAGGACACAGACAGGATGTCTGGAGAGGAAAAGCTTATCCAGCACAACATGGGGGAAGTCCAGGTAAGCAGAATCACCATCACCCAAGCGATTACTCTGCTCCTCAGAAGTCCCTTGGCTAGAGGAGATCCGAGGCAGTCAGGACAAAGGGCTCTGTGGAGGTGATGCTTCATCCCTGCCTTGTCTGCACAGCCACTCTGTGCCCTGGGCTCACTGCTGGCCTGAGAGCTGACAAATGTCGGTGCTGGGCATCTGGTTGTGCCATGGGAAGCAGCAAAACACCAGGAGCACAAAGAGAGGAAAAATCAGAGCCCGATTCCCTCTTTCAGAAGTCACTCTTAACACAAATGTGGCTGCTTGCTCGCCAGAGCTGTGAGTCAAAAAATAGTTGGCTTAAGTAAGAGCAAAGAGAATTCTCTAATGGCCCATCGAGATCCAGAAAGATAACAAGAGGAAGAGAAGGTTGTGATTTACGTAACATAGCATCATGCTACAGGAATTTTCATGGTTTAGGGGACTTTTGTAGATTGAATTTATGTGAGGAAGCTCATCCAGCTGCTGGAATACAAATTGTTTTCAGCTTCACAGCCATAATATGAAGGACAATCCTATTATGTCTCATAAATTAAAAGAAAAAAAAAAAAGGAATTTGTAATTTTTGTGTCTTCAAATGCAGCCTGACTTCCTGAAGCACATATATAAAGGAAAAATTGATGCTGCAAGTCATGTTCCAGAGACATTTCTAACTCAGAGAGAGCTTTCATGTGTAGTTGTAAGCAGGATTATTTCAATTTAGTTCAATTACCTTGAAATTTATGGCAGTGCTGATCCACTGATTGTTGCATCCTATTGCTTTCCTGGAGAGATGGAGGATGATCATTCAATGGACTGGAAGTTAGATGGGAGCTACAATTAACCTTTAAAAGCATCAAAGGTGTGCAAGCTCTATTAATTGCTGTATTCTGTGGGTTTGTGGAGCTGGGAACAGGGTTAATATAGGCTGATGCTTTGTTTGCTCTTTCAGTGGAGGGATGAGAGCTGTGGGAGAGTTTTTTATAGTTGGAGTGAGCTATAGGGCTGGGGAATACACACCCCATGGACCGAGTTCACTGCTAATTCCTGCTGCTTCTGCAGGCTCAGAGAGCTGACAGATGTGGGCACAGTGCTGTTTATTGTTTCATTATAAATAGATCAATTGTCCAAGAGGAGCTGAATTTGGCATTGGATTTAAGTTTAATGATTGGCAATCCTAAGGTTTATCTGCACCTTGGTTTGGTTTTCTGTGAGGGATCATTCCTACACTGTGAACAGAGCCCTTTGTGGGATAAGGCAACAGCTGAGGATGAGCTGCACACAGTTATCACAGTGTTTTTGGATCCAGGTCCTTCCCAGACAGGTGGGAGTAGATGAACAAGGTTTGCCTCTGTCTGACCAAGGTAATTCATCCACAGGATCCATCCTGAGTCCTTCCTTCCTGGCACAGGGTCTGAGAGCATATTAGAGAAATAAAGCTCTTGGAAGCTCTAGCCCAAGTGCCTTCTTTATGGTGAGAACACTGCACTGGAAGAGCTAAAATTATGATTATTATTGCTATTATTGTTATGTCTCATGGATATAGGCCTGGGCTCATTGTCTTAGCCTTGAAGGCTGCTTCAGCCAAGTGCACAATTAGCTCTGTCAGACCACCCCAGAGCAGGACACCAGCCAGTTCCACAGAGTCTGGCTGGAATATCCATGTTCCCTCTTGGCTCAGTCCCTAAGACAGCCCAAACACAGCAGCTAAGGTGCAGCTAAACAGGGCTTTATCTGCACTGGAGATCCCACATGAAAATAAACAGCCTCATCTTTACTGTTCCCCTGGAAGGGATTACCTGAGGAAGGGGTGTCTGGCTCCCCTCAGCTGGAATTATGGGTGCCAGGAGCCAGCTGAGGCACAGGAGTGGCCTCTCACCCAGACAGCAGCCGAGGTGACTGATTCTGCTCCCTTTACAAGGATGAAAAATAACAGGAGAGAAAAAGAGCCTGTAAAATAGTCAAGGAGTCAGAAATTATCACCCAATAAAAGTGCAGTAGAATGGAAATATGAAAAATCTTGAAAGAATAAAGGAGGATATTTCTTAAACCGTGCTGTCAAACTGTAGATTCCATCACTGTCTGAGCCAAGAAACCTGAGTTCAAGGTGTGGTTATTTCTCTACGAATAATGAGGTTTGTGCATGAAGTGACACTAATAAAGTCACACTGGAGCAAAGGAAAGTCTTCATGTCTTAGTGATTAAGCAGAGTGACCTTTTGTGGGCTGAATTGCATTTGTGTATTACGTCTTGCT
This sequence comes from Sialia sialis, assembly GCA_009812075.1. Taxonomy (NCBI): domain Eukaryota; kingdom Metazoa; phylum Chordata; class Aves; order Passeriformes; family Turdidae; genus Sialia; species Sialia sialis. The sequence goes on from VRYO01002410.1 coordinate 376,058, forward strand.
GTATTTCTTTCCACGGGAACATCTGGTGCTGGCTTATCCTGGAGACAGGTTTCTGCATGGGGCTGGCTGTGGGTCCAGTCCAGGCAGGCAGTTCCTGTGCAGCAATTTCTCCTTTGATGCAAATTTTCTCCAGAATTACTGTTAGTGGATTAGCTAGAATCTTGTGTTCTGAGGGGCTGCATTTGCAGCACGAACAGCTGTGAAATTTGATAAAATCACCATGGTGTGTTTAAATGGTTTTATGGCACTAGCCCTTCAGTTAACCCTGGATCATTTAACAGCTGGATAAGTCTTTCAAGAGTAATTAAAATTATGTTCTCAGAGAATTTAATATTTTATACATGGCTTTTTCCAAGAGGAGCAGTGAAGACAGAGATGCCAAAACTGAAAGCCTGGCACTGGACACCCAGTTTTGCTCCCTGGTGCATAAATTTGCATTTATATTTGGAAAGGAAGAATGCCTGACTTAAATAAGTAGTGCTTCTAACCCCACCTCCTTGATGATGAACTTTGGAAATAATAAAGTGTACAGACTATGCAAACTATTGACTAGTTTTAATAGTCAATTAAAACTTCTCCAGTTACTGTGCTACAAATGGACTATGAAAACTTGCAGAAAAACATGTTTCTTTAAAGTCCATCTGACTCAGGAATAATTTACCTCCCAGAAGCCTATTCTGTTAAACAGGTTCACAGTTTGGCCATTTACCTTTTTTGCTGTTAGAACATATTGTTATTATAATTCATTAAGCCTGTTTATGTGCTTGCCAATACTTTTAAGTGCAGATAATTTTGAGTGTTTGAATAACTGACATTATGTACATCAGGCATATAATTAATTGCCATTACCTGATGTATTATACATCTCATTTATTTTTCAACAAGTAACATGGTATTTTGTAATTTTATTATTGCCATATCTCTTCTTTTGACAAGTTAATAATAAAAAGGCAAAACAAAGCATTATGTGTTGTTGAAGTAAATGCATCTTCATTATACAACAAATAAATTCTTCAACAAAACCTGCCAGGTGCCAGGAAAAGATTGGAATGGCAATGGACACAGAAGTCAGTGTAAGTGGGCATTCAGAGGGGACACAGGTCCAGCTCTGCTCCTCTCCTTTCTGTCTCCCAAAGGAATGAACTCCTTGCTATCCAGTCCATGGCAGTCCATCCACCCCTCCAGCTGGAGCTGCAGCCTTGGCTTCACCCTCCTGACAATCTCCTTTCATTCCATACTCAACTGAGGCTTAAAGGACTTGGTTCCCAGCGCTCTGTGCTCCCATCACTATTCAGGACTCATCCAAGGTCTAAGCAAGAGCCAGTAGAATCTTATAATTTTGTCAGACAGGTGAAAACCTATTCCTCACTTTCAGAGTTTTCAGCCCAGTATAATTTTTCTGCCCCAGAGCATCAGACAGCAGTGTTCTGGAAAAAAAAAAAGGCATTACTTTAATGGCAAAACTGGATGGTTCATATTCTCTGTGTGCTAAAAAAAAAACAAACAAAAACCTCCCCCCAAACCCAGGGCCATTTCAGTAATACTGTTCAGAGGTTAACAGTGTATTTTCTGTAGCTCCAACTATATATATTGGCCAAGTGTGTATCAACATGCCTCATAGTGTAATATCTAATCATAAAATTTGGTATTGAGAGAAGACATAAAAACATTATTTTATTTTCCTATCTGCAACTTTGATTTGGTAAAGACTAATAAAAGAAAAATGTAACAAAAATGCCCCGTTAAATGCCTGGTTTGTGATCCTTATAGTCCCTCTAGAAATCACAATTCTCTTGTTTTCACAGCATAAATAATATCTAGTAAACAGAATTATGGTTCCATTCGGTGCTGTCACATCATGCTGTACTTTACAACAAGTGCAATTGTATTTCTTTTGGAACAGATTAAGGACAGTGTGGAAGGTGCATTCCCTAAGGGCACTGGAGTCGAGGATAATAAACTCCGTGTCCATTATGTGCCAATGAGACTACAGAAATGAAATCTCTGCATTCAGAGCAACAGAATATTTATTTTAGAAGTGCTCTGTAAAGAGATTTGTTTTAGGATATGTTTAAAGAAGACATTTTATGCACTGAATAGACATAAGTACCCAATGGCTTGACTGTGTCATCATAAACTGTGAGCAAAACTCTTTTTTTTATAGCACAGCAGGCCAAAAGAATCATTGCAGTATTTCAAATTTCATCATTTGTGCTTAAAAATAAGGGCTTGGCTGTTTTTATCTGTCTTTGGTGTTTGTTTTGGGTTGGGGTTTTCCCCCTCCACCCCAATTCTCAAAAATTGCAAGTGAATTTCTTGTGATCTGGGATCATTACAGCCAGACAAAGGACAGGAGGTCATTTTCTTTCTGACTGCTATGAGATGTCCTGGTAGATAATCAGGGTGTCTAAACCATATTATTTCTTTCAAAAAGACTTCAGTGAAATTGAAACTATCGTATTTTTTATGCAACAACTAAAAATAAGCAAATCCCCAAACCTTGCCTTCCCTCCATTGGGCCCTTACCTAACGTTGCTGCAGCTTGCCTTCCACCTCCCACGAATACCTCAGTGCCTTTGCCATATCTGCTCAGATTTAGTTTGGTTTCTTTTCCTGAGGTGCCCTTTTACTGCTTCTCTTGTTTTTCTTCTCCAGGTGGGTGGATATCTCTCCATGTAGACATGGCTGAGAGAGCTGAGTGAGCTTGGGGAAGGACTTCTGCCAAATTCAGCACAGTCTGAGTGTGTAATCCCTTCAGGTCTATTACAAAATCCAACCTGGATTTTTTTGGTTTTTTGTAAAACATTGACTTGGAAAGGTGTGCTGTTGTAAATATCTGTGTGAAAGCAGAAGGAACAATCACCTTACCTTTATCATTGCAGTGAGCTCCCATGTCTGACTTTGTTATACAGCAATGAAGAAACTTCATCCTCTGCAGGATTCCAAGCTGAGAAATTAACTTTTTGTCCACCATGTGGCAAGGAACCAACAAAAAATAAATAGCACATATTCAAAATACTGTGCCGCTGGGGAGCAGTTGGATCTTTGTCATGGTTACAGAGCACCTATGAGGCCCAGATCACGACCTGAAGTAGTGCATGGCCTGGAAACCAGCAAGTCCTGACTCACCTCCACCCCACTTGTGAAAAGTAAAAAGAGAATCTGAAAAATGCATCTGTGCAAAATGATGTGACAGCCTCTGGTGGTGATTGCAATGGGGAAACTCCAATTGCCAGGTGAAATCCAGACTTCAGCATTGGGCAGGTTGGCAGAGGTCACAGAAAATGGCAGGGGGTGAACCCTGAAGTGGACCCTGAAGTTTGTTTCAAGTGCAGAGAGGGTAGATTTTTTTTCCTGTGTGCTCTGTAAGAGCTGTACTTCATTCACTCTTCATCTTGGCAGGCACCTGTCAGGGAGACCCTCTGACTACCTGTGAGGGTCAATCATCTACACACATGGTGGGGTTTTTTGACTGTAAGCTGGTTTGCTGTTTGTTCTTCCTGTTACTGACAGCACACAGGTGAATTATGTGCAGAGAAACCATTGCAGAAACAAGAGAACAGCACCCAGTCCTGGTCCTTTGTGATCTTTGCAGTTTGCTCACCCTGTGTTTGCCCTTGTCAGGAAATGCAGAAAGCTCAGAGCAGCAAGGACTTTTCATTCTGCTTGAAATTGGCCCTACTTGGAAGGCTGGGTTTGAGAAAGTCAAAAGATTCCTTGTATCAAAAAGAGTGAAAATACTACCAGAGACTTTGAGGGCTACAGATGCCAGACTTTGCTTTTCCTTTCCTGACCTGCCATTCCTATAGCAGAGGGTCTCCTTTATTTTAAGCTTATTTTACCTGACATTTTATTAAACACTGTTTGAATCTTGGAAGCAGCTTCCAGCCCACCTAGAGCTGTAGATGTTTGCTGATAATAAGATAATTATGTGTTGGTTTTGGTACTAATTCTGCTCAGGAGTGCTCTGAAGTAGTCAGAACTTTTGGAGTGGGGAAGAGTAGAGTGCGTGCACTTCTTGTTTTAAGCAGTCCGAGAGGAAACTCAGTGAGAATTTTCTGATCGTGCAAAGTGTGAAACCTCTACAGCAGTGGGAAGAGGAGCTGCTGTGGGATTACTGCGTTGAACTTGTACTGCAGGGTGATGGACATGGCTCTTACTCTCTTTTAGGGTGGAAACACATCTATCTGATAATAGCACAGTCCTTTTCAACTGCATAAAGACTGGGACTGAGGATTTTTTTTGGGCATCAGTGACCATGGTTAATTTAACTCAGCATTATGAACAATAAAATACTTTGTCAAGCATCAGCTCTGAATTCAGGAATTGGTTTTTTGTTCCTCCCTATTGACATTGTAGATGTAAACCCATAAAAACAGTGAAAGTAATTTTCTAGAATTTGATTTTATGATGTTTTATTATTAAAACAAGAAATATGGTTTCCTATCTTAGGGAGAAGTAGAAAAAACAAATAAGAGTCACATTTTTTGAGAAGAATGAGCCTATTCCTTCAAAGCTGCAAGTTCTTGCTGCTTTGGAAAGCGATAAATTCCAAAGAAATCTCACCTTGGACATTTTACATACTGAGTAAATTCAGAAAACATTTAATTTTAAAAAAGAGAAATTATAATACAACAATCTCTTATTGAGAAAAATGTTTTTAGTGGCTCATTCATAAGAATTTGTCTCTATAAATAACTCTGCAGTTGATGAAAAAAACCCCCACATTTTGTAAAGCTGAATTTGGGGCAATTGACCTTCCAAAATTCAGGCTGATTAGAAAGCCAGACACATCACTTCAGTAACATGTAATAAACAAAAGGCCTTCTTAGCACCTAATTGTAAGTTGAAACTTACTTATGCAACACAATTCTTCAAGGATCACAAATAATGAACAAATTAATGAAATTTATAGCCTGTTTGCAAATCACTTGTTGACAGAAAGCATTCTCCTTTGTCAGCTCACATTACTCATTGCCAATTCTTTCAGTGACTGACTTCAAACTTACAGATTCCTCAGTGATGGTTTTTGGATAAACTCTCCTACTCCAGCTGGTGTGCAGACTTTCCAGCCTGTGCTTTAAATAATTGATATAATTAATTACTTGCTAACGTTGCTCCTTGCCCCTTTTGCTGAGTGCATCCAGGCAGGGCAATGCAAACACTGTCAGTGCAGGAGAACAATTCCCTCTAAGGCTCCCCACAATCCTGGTACAGAGGAGCTGAGGAGGATGGCAGGAGGGAAAGCTGGAGTTAAAGTCCAGCCCATGGAGAAGCCTCTTCCCTCCAAGAGCAAGGCAGGAGTGCCTGCCAGATCCTCATGCAGAACATTCACTGCCATGAAATATGAGGAGTCACGCACACGGACTCTGACCTCCTGAGCCACAGGTTACACACTGATTATACATCTCTTTTGTTGGGTTTTAGGCCAACATTTTAAAATGCAACATCCCTAAAAGCCTTTGTTTTATTCTCCTTGGTGAGAGTGGTGACTTTCAGCCGGGAGCATGGAGGTGATGTCAGGATGTGAACATGTCAATAGGTATTTATTGCTCCTGAAAATCAGGGCATTTTCAGGCCTATGCTCAAACTCAGCCCTTTAGCCTTACCTTGTCCTTTGGTGCCTTTGAAATCCAGTGTGTTTCTTTCTGATCTGCTGCTGCTATCTTTTCTAATTCTCTTTCTTCTCTAATTCTCTAATCTTCTCTGTTCTAAAGTAGAATCTTCAACTTTTTCTACTGTTTTGTTTGTCCCATGCTTCCAAGCATTACAGGTTATCTGATAAATTCTGACTGGTTATGTAATCAGCTGGACATGAAGATAAAGTGTAGCCCAAATGTTTCCTCTAAAACATTTTGTAATTATGAATAAATTTTGTTCCCCACCTGCCCTGAGTCATTGTAACCAGTAGACAAATGCAGTGTTGATCTGTAGGAAACAGTGGTGCAAGCAAAAGTCCATTTACACAGAATTTGTATTTTAAATACTCTAAGATTTCATATTTCTCTCTTTTCTATGTGTACATCTTAGCACTGACAGTGTTCTTCTACATCTTAATTTTGGGAATTTCTTGGCGTGTTTGCAGAACTATTGGTACAAAAATGCAAAAGAGAAATCTGAGATTTGGTCGCAGAAGAGCATTGAATAGTTTCAAGACATCTTGAAGAAATTAAAACAGGCTGTGAATGGAGAACAACTGGCTGAATCCTAATTTAAATGTAAATTTTGAAATGGTGTAATTTATTTGTCAGAAGATATGAAATCTAGTAAATCATTTTTCCCGACAGAGGAGTTTTCAGATACAGTTTTGTTCTTCTGGTGGAGTAGGAGGGATTTTTGATCTATGTCCTCCAGCACAGTCCCTGTTTTCTAGCTGAGAAAGAGAAGGAAAGGCTGGGGAACTGGAAGGGCATTGCTCATGCCGGTCTGCTTGGAAAAAACAACCAAAATGTACTTGGTAATCTCTTGCAGAAACACAAAATGATGATGGAAGAAGCAAAGAGGGAGAGGAGGGACAGGTTTCAGGTCCTGGGGGGTATTTGGAACCCTGGGGCAGATTTGGAGTCCTGGGGTGAATTTGGAGCTGTGGGACAGGTATTGAGCTGTGGGTCAGATTAGGAGCCCTGGGGTGGGTTTGGAGCTGGGGGACAGTATGGAGCTGTGGGTCAGATTTGGAGTCCTGGGGCAGGTTTGGAGCTGTGGGGCAGGTTTGGAGCCCTTGGGCAGGTTTGGAGATGTCACCCAGCAGAGATGATGTGTGGGGGGGATGTGGTGCTGCCATACGCCATTCCCCAGGCAGCACTGGGGATCCCGGTCCTCAGGGGTGACAGGAGGGAGGATGCAGAGTGGGTGGCACAGAATGGCTTCCCCGCCCTTCCTCCCTGAGGAGGTCTGGGCACAGCCCCATTCACATTCGCTCTCACAGGCTGCACTTCCCAGCACGATCAGCAAACGCAGCAAAAAGGATGAATTGACTTAATGAGTTATTTTGATCTCTTCTGAAGTGATAAAAAGAAAGCTGTAAAAATCAGTGCATACAAGTTCCAACTTGGAGACATCTAATAGTATCTAATATAGTAATTTGATTAATGCTCTGTGCTCCTTCTGTAGGTTTCTTTAATGCACCCTGCCAAGCTCTTGGAAGTGCTTACAATGTACACAGGAAATTAAATGACAAAGAATATTCTGTGAACTGTTCATACCAAGCAAACTAGAATGAAATACAGTATTTGTTAGGAAATAATAAGTATCCACATGCAATGCTGCATGTTGGCTAACAATTTAACCAGTGCTTGAAAAAGGAGATTGACTATATTATGTATCTCGCTTGTCTATAACTGCCAGCTCATTACATAGCAAGATAGCTACCATCTCAGCCAGCCTGAGACTTCTAAAATCAAGATAATTCTTTAAATGCAACTTAGAAACTCCTAGACTATGAGCTCAAACCACAGCATTGGTTCTTGCCTATTTTAGTGCTAATCCAGAGCTAAAACTTTTAAAAGAAGTCTGTCTCTGAAAGCAAAAAGCATGATACAGGTCTCATTATTGGAAAGCAAAGGTCTTTCCTTTCTCCTCAAACTCAGATGGATAAAAATTAATCTTTAGCAGGACTGGTCCTGCAGCACTGAGGGACAGCTGTGAGAATCTGATAGAGCTTCTGGGCTGAGGGAAGGCTAGAAGATGTACTCCTCCATCAAAAGGGAGATAAAATCTTCCCAGCTGCCTGTTTCAATCTGCACCATTGATACCCTAGTGTTGCCTGGATTTAGTACAAGACAACCAGCAGTAAGCTGGGTATAGTCTGGATCTGCTGCTACCTTGTACATTTAATTTCAGCCAGTTAAACATGTGGGGTTTTCAGAATTTAATTCCTTTTAATGGCCCTAGTGAAAACACGTGTGAATTGCTCCATCTATTTCAGCAGAGGGCAAGTGGTAGCTGCAGCAGTAATATTTCATGGTATCATAGGAGTAGTGGATGTTCCCTTCTGTCACTCTCAGGTATCCCCTGACTCAGATTTCCCTTACCCTGTAATTTTGTATCAGGTGTGAACATGGGAGAGGCACTACAGTACTGCTCCAACCAACGCTTGTTTTTTGGCAATAGAAAAAGATTGGAGCACACACTGACTGTTCTTTATGCAGATTTGGGCATGGCTGCTAAGAAGAATTGTGCTTTATATTTGGATTTTTAGCATGCTGACAGGAGGGGTCTTTAGGGGTTTCTTGCTTAAATTCCCTATTAAAGTGTTTCAGGTATAAAAGTCAGAAAATAATTCTGATTTCAACATTTGAATTGAAGATCCACAGACCATGTATTTCTAGCCATCTTTGAGATTTTTTTTCATGTTATTGTCACAACTCCTACATTTCTAAGTACTTTTAGAAGACCCACAGCTTCTCTTGTTTCAGTAAGAAGCCACTTAGGCATCTCATGAGCATCACAGATTCTCACTGTGTTTGTTTATCAGTGTGTTTTCAGTGTCTCTTGATCCTTTTGGGTGCCCAGATGTTTGTTTGGAATTATTCATAACATTAGGGAGTCAATCTGCTTCATTTCAATTCTAGGACATAAAATTGCTGTGGTCAAGGCCTGTTCAAGACGGGAGCTGCTGACTGGGAGCTGTATTCAGACTGGAGTTCACTGAAACTCAAGGATGCACTGAATTTCCTTGCTCCATTGGTCCTCCAGTTTAGGGAAATTGTTAAATTGGAATGAGAATTGTTACCAAATAAAAGAGACTACCAGCAATGAAACCCAGAGGGGTTTCTTTAAATGCAGTTCTAGCAAACTGATAATTCAAGCTTCTAATTGTTAGCAAAACAATAGGAAGTCTATAAGCTGGATATTTGCCAGCAGGGGCCACTTCTGGAAACTCTTTGCTTTCTACCCTTCCTCTGCTGCATCGAGATGAGGGAGAGAGTTATGTCAACACTTGGAGATAATATTTTTATATGGGTTTACATAAGAGAATAAGAAAAAGTCTGAGAAAATTGTTCCCTTTTGTAGGTGTTGTACTGAAGAAAAATAAAAATATGGAAAGTTAATATCTGAGAATAATAAAACAAATAAAGGAAGTAGACCTAAAACGAAGGGCACAGAACCTGGAAAATCGTTGCCCACACAGGAGCAGTTACAGTAATTTCACACTCATAAGCCGCACCTGGTTATAAGCTGCACTTCTGGGTAGCCAGGAAGACCACGGAATTTGTCCATAAATAAGCCGCACGGGTGATAAGCGGCACCATTATTTTTAGAGCGAGGATACATGTGCAATAAAGAATCGCACGATCACGAGGTTTGCTATCAGGTGCTCAATTTGCAAACAGTTTCCACAGACTGGCGAAGCCTTTAAACGCAGCCCCAGGTGCCCTCCCCGTGCCACTGGCCCTGGCACTCCCGCCCCCGGTGCTGGCTGCCATGGCTCCTGGTGCCACTCAAAAGTGGCAGCTCGGGCTGGCAAAGTGTGATGCCAGCAAAGCAGCTTGCAGCGAAAGCGGTGGCAAAAAGCGGCAGCAAAAGGTGGCGACAAAGTGCGAAGCCAGCAAAGTGCAAAACCGGCAAAAAGCGTCGGAAGTCAGCAAAAAGCAGCGGCAAAAAGCGAAGGTGGCAAAGTGGCAGCTCCCTCCCTGGCCGGCTCGCACTTCCAGGTTGGCATTTCGCCGGAATTTGTCCATAAATAAGCTGCACCGGATGATTAGCCGCAGTTCCGGGATCAGCTTGATTCTTCAGTGAAATAGGTGCAGCTTATCAGTGTGAAATTACTGTAATATTGTGCTACTCCTGTATGAACACGCAGGTTTGTGGAGTGTTTCTCTTCAGCTGTCTGTGGGAGGAACATCAGCAACAAATCTCAAAAGGAGCAGACTTAACAAACATTATTAAACTTGAATTGCAAGGAGCATCAGGGCAGAGTTTAATCACTCCTGTATTTTTGATAAATAAGAGTGCACTTAATTGCTTTGGAGGTGGATCTGAATAGTGCCCCATGGCCATGGGGTTGTGTCTGTGGGGTTGTTGCCTGTGTGTGTAGGACAGAGAGGGCAGTGGGGCAGGGCAGCAGTTGCTGCCATCCTGCTGCTCCAGGTGCCCCAGGAACAGAATTTTGCAAAAGAAAAGTCCCCTGTTGGCTCAGTGATCCACTGCTGGTGGCAGAGCTGGCGTAAGGACTGGGATGGTGTCCAGGAGAGCTGGGAGGGCACATCTGGGGCTGCTGGGCTGTGACACCAACACCTGAGGTCCCAGCCCATGAGTCTGCCCCACAAAGGTGATTGCCATACTGTCTTCTTGGATTACTTTGCAATGACTGGAGGTTTTTTTCCTGATTTCATAGTAAAATGGTTATTTTAACTCACTGTTTTCCCAGTTATGACTCACTGTTGCTCTTTTGTGCTTTCCCTATCTGCATTTTATAGTTCTTACTCTGAGTACAAGTTGAACCTTGTAGAAGTGCTTTAAACAGTGTGTGTTTTACTCAGGCCATGGTATTTGGAGTGCTGCAGACATTCAGATATCCTCTGCTGACTTCAGCAAATGTCCTGCATGGTTTTCCTTGCCTAAAAACTGAAGAGAATCAGTGCTCTCTTTCTTTGCCTTCATCTCCCTCAGAGCTCTAGCATGTGATGGTTAAATTATTGCAAACCTTTCAGTCTGCTAGCCCAAGGCACAGGACAGCAAATGAAAAGGCCAAGAAAGTATCTGTGAATAGATTTTCTAGTTTAAATTTTCAACCAAGAGCTGCAGTGAATTTTTCAAACTATCTTTAATATTGTAGAGTTCTGTCATATTTTTGCCATCCTGACATTGTAAATTGATGTATTTTATTGGCCTGACACAACAATAAATAATGCAATTCCGTTTTATTTAATGATTTCTGGTTTCAGCAGTCGAGAAGCTTTGCCAATTTTAAATTATGTCTTGGAGTAAATTTAAAATTAATGAAATTTAAAGCTGTGATTTGTTTAAGGATCCAGAACATTCACTCTTTCATCTATTCATCAAGCTCTTTAATTACCTAGTATGCATGAAACCTGCATTATGTCTTATTATTGAGAGATTAATTTTATGAAAACTGCAGATTGATGCATCATTAGAATGACTCTTGGATAACGTATAGTCTAACCTTTTCTTCTAATCCCAGCACAGAAGAAGAGAGAGAAGCTGACACTCTTCTGCAGTGTTTTATTCCTCCTGTTCCCTGCAGTATTATCAGCTGCTCACAGTTTGTCTCTGCTTCCCTGCTCCTTTCCAGCCCTCACTGGTGTTCAGCTGCCAGTCACACTCACCCTGGGCTCAGGGATGTGCCAGGGACATTGGAGCAGATGCTGGTGGATGTTTGCTGCTGCAAAGGATGGGGCAAAGCTGGAGGAGACTGCACCAGGGGTTGGGAGTGTCCTCCTGGGGCTGAGGCATGGCAGAGGCTGGAGTTGCCTGTCCTGTGGGGACAAGAGCAATTCCCTGCATTCAGGAAGTCCTGCTGAGAACTCCAGGATAACCAGACAGCTCTCACAGGCATGAGGCTGGAAATGGTTCTCTTGGAGGTCAGAAACTCCACTCTGTGCCCTCTCTTTGGTGCAAAGAATTCCTGCTTGGCAGCTGCAGTTGTCCAAGTGCAGATGTACCAGAGCCACAGAATCCAAAGATGGAGCAGTAAGTCCGGGGCAGGCTGGAGAACCTCCCTTGCCATGCCTGGGCTCCTGCCCGATGCCTCAGCCCCACGAGGGTCTCCTGCCCCATCCAGCTGGGACCTGTGTCCACACCTGGCCAGGGACAAGGACAGGGAAAGGAACAGACACCAGACCAGGGCTGCACTCACCCTGCAGCCCCTCGGGCCCCAGCTGAGCCCAGGCCTGGTCTGGCTTTGTGGGCATTGCCTGGCCTGTCCAGAGCTCTGTGGGCACTGCCTGTCCATGGCTGTGCTGTGTGGGCACTGCCTGTCCCGTCCATGGCACTGCCTGTCCTGTCCATGGCACTGCCTGCCCAGAGCTGGGGCTCCTCAGCAGCTGAGGGGCAGGGCTGTGGGCAAAAGGGCAAAGAAGGATGTTCTGCTGTTGCAAGAAATGATCATCAAATTGTGTCCAATAATTTGTATTCCTCAGGTATGTTTTACCTTCTCATGCTGTGACCTCTTTTCACTGCTGCCAAAAAGAAATTATTTTTCCATTTTTTTCCCAGTGCTCCCATGCCAGGCTAATTCTCTGTTCTCTTGAAAGCTAATATATCCATTATTTGTATTAATATTTGTGAGAGTAATATTAAGAATGTTTTATTTCATTATCTCACAGCTGAGGACTGTAGTCACACTGGGTTATAAAGAGCTAATTACAGTGTTGGTGACTTTATAGTGTGCCATGCCTGCAGTGCAGTTTGTCAGTTTCTGAGAATTTCTAACAAGAAAATAGTTTGCAGGGTACTTTGTGAATCTAGTCTTAGAATTTTTACATATGCAGCATCTTTGCAATGCTCTACATCTCCTAATCAAAACTCTTTCACCTCTAAGGACATTTGCATTTCATGGAGAACTTGATAAATTCAGATTATTTGACATATGTACTTTTCCCTGTCTGTGCTTTGTTAAATCAAAAATATTTAGGATACTGCAGAGTAACAGAATATTTGAGTTCAGTGATCCCTTCTGCTACTCCTCCTCTGGGTTTGAAGTCATCACTACCTCATAGTAATTCTGGAGTTGTGAAGCTATAATTAAAGCATCAGATGAGCAACAATGAATAAAAGGGACAACTCTTTCCCCTATTCAGCCTTCATTAAAGTAATTGTCATTAATGAGAAAGTAAAAAGGGGGGGAATACTGAATTCATATGCACATGTGCAGCCTTTTAACTGTAATGTTCTCCCAAACCTGGTCTCTGCTCAGGAGGAACTTGTAACAGCAGCTTTGGTTTGGGATTTACAGAAAGCTCCTTCTGGGCATCATGGCATTGCATGGAGCACGCTTCCCATTTCAGACAAAAATCTATATTTTAGAAACCACAGGTGGCAATGGATTCAGTTACAGTGCCTGGATTAACCAGCCCTGCAGAGGTCTGGAGCCCACTTATATGGAAGGACTTGGAGAGTTTTAGTATTTTGACAAAACTCTCTCTGGCCACTTAAGCAGGATACACACTGAAAGTAGGTCAGAGGATTTCCCTGCACTCCTGTGGATAACTTTAGCAGCCACCAGGCAGCTCTCACAGGCATGAGCTTGGTGGCTCTCTTGTAGGTCAGAAACTCCACTCTGTGTCCCCACTGTGAAAGGAATTCCTGATCTCCTCCTGGCTTTGTCCTGGAGGTTACGGATGAAAAGCACTCCCTGTGCACATGAGATCAAACTCCTTTTCTGTCCAGCACAGAAATTCCCAATGTGTGCTGTGTCACTGTGTTACTGCTGGAGCTCTGTTTTATTGGTGGAAATGAATTCACATCCCCTGCTTCTCACCTGAGTGGGGTCCCTGCAGTTCTGGAATCTGAAGGATCCCTCAGAAAGTGGGAATTTCCAGCAGTCACTCCCCTCTTGCAGTTTCCCATCCCAAAGGGCAGGCAGGGGGCACAGGAGGGAAGTGATTTCCCTTTGGTCATGCAGCAGCTTAGGTTAGAATTAAATCCACACTTTTCCAATCCCCATCTCTTACCTTGCTTACTCCAGACCTTCCCTGAGGTTCACAAGCTGAGCTTGTGTGTTACAATTGTCTGCTCTTTACCATTAATGGATGTGCTCTTTAAGGGATCAGGAAAAAACACTTCTAGTGAAGAGTTAATGAACAGCAATATGTTTCTTGCACAAATAATACATACACACATATAGATTTTGATATCTCACATCCTTTTAAATTGCATATACTTTATTTTTCACTCAAGAAAAAAAGTCTTTTAGCATTATTAGGAAAAGCACATTGAGGTTTTTTTTCTCCCCAGTGATTACAGGAGATGGGTGAGCCTGCAGTCATTCTGTTTTATTGAATCTTCCCAGTACCTGTCAGCAGTGGAAATGCCTAATTTAATCGTTCAGAACTGGTTCCAGCAGAAATATTTGTGTTGTGCATATTTAAAAAATACCAGAGCCAGAAGTAACTTTAAAAATCTGTACTTTGTGCTGGTTATAACCTGTGAGTGAGGAGATGTGTCCAGCCGCCTCAACATCGTGGGAAGGGCAGGGTTTGTGAATACAGGGTTTGTATTCTAGCACATTCCATTTTATTAAACAAAACCGTACTTTCTGTCTACCCAGAAATGCCTCCCTGGAGATGCTCTAGAGAAAATCTGTAATTCAAAGTGACTGTTTCATGTTATCTTCTTTCAGCATTTTTTCTCCTTATAAATTGTCAGCAACGAATATGTACTTTTTATTTTTCTCTGAATCATGTCAACTAACAAACCTTAATCTGCATCTGCAAATTAAAGGCAGAAGAATTCATTTACAAGTGCTTGGTTTGCCTAAATTGAATTGCACTGGGTCTTTTGATTGAATGTATAAAGTAGTGTGGTTGATGTTTCAAGACCATAAAACTTCTTAGCTGACTTCCATCATTAATAGCTGGTGTTTCTGAATTATGAAATTTCTTTTGCAAGTACTCCAGTATTTAATAAAAATTTGCTGTTTCTGTAGACATTTTGTTGGCAGATTGGTTTCTTAGAGCATTCATGAGATGTAAATGCAAGAGAGGTGAGCATTGACTGCCTAAACGCAATTCAGGCTTCAAAGAAATATCATCAGACTCTCTTCCCCCCTTTTTCCTCCATAATTTGCAGTTTGGGCTGTGAGCAGTGAAAGGCAGGAGCCTCAGCTGATGTGTGCTGCTCACATCTACCAAACCTGGGCCATCCTTTCTCCGCCACTGCCCTGGGCTGGCTGATGTCACGGTACTGGTGTGACAGGCTGATGGCTCAGTCCGGTACCTGTGATGTTTGCAGAGCTCACAGGTCACACGTTCAGGCTGTCGGTTGATGTGTAGGGGAACATTCCAGTGTTTGGTTTCCTCAGTGTCCCAGGTCCATGGCACAGCCCATGCTGGCCACCAGCAGTGTGGGCTGTTTTGGGAGCTCCCCTCCCCTGCTGTGGCTCCACACCTGCCTTTGTCTGTGCTGCCTCTTTGTGATACCTTCATTTGAATCGAGACGGATTTGGAGGTTATCTTTACTCACCTGAACAAAATGAGAAAGGAAAGGGTTGTGCTACAGGGAAAGGTTTGCTGCAGTCAGTAAGACAGGGCTTTTCAGTTCCTAAAATACACTGAAGTCTGATGGAGGATGGTATAAAACCATTTAACATCAGAGGATTTTCAGAGATAGTTCAGCTAAAGCACTCTGAAGGTACTATTGTAAAGGGAGATAGTGCAGTGCTAAATATATAAAATGCAGCATTCTATTTTTGCTATAATTAACTGTAACCAGTTCTTATTTAAATCAGCCTGCCAGTCATAATTAGTCTGTACTTTAAATGTTTTGCTCGATGCTGTAGAGCAGAAACAGTTTTTATGTTAAAATAATAATGGAAGTTCTGTAGGAGAGTAGACCATACCCATTACAATGCTCACCTGTGTGCCCTGGGAAGGATTGCCAATGCCAGACAGGTGTTTTGACAGGTTGGATTTGTGCCAGGGGAGCACTGAGACTGCTCTCTGCAGACACAGTCATGTTTAACACCTCCAGTTGTCCTGGGAGAGGAGCCAGGGCCACCTTTCTGCAGCAGGGAAAAAGCACTTCCTTGGACTCAAAATTGTTATTTCTCCATGTAAAACTACACACAAGCTTTCTGGTTGCCTCACTTTCTAGCCTTTGCTGGGTATAGTTATTTTAGCGGTACACCATCTAATTTGGCTCTGTGTTTTTTTTATTCTTAGAAGTCTGATATTTGTGGAAGGTGCAAGGGATGTTGGAGATTTGTGTTAGTGCTGTGCAGGAAGGAAGTTTGATGATGAGCTATATTATGTATGGCTCACTAGATAGTAGTAAACATTTCTCTTTGTTGCTGTGCTTGGGGATTATCAAAGGGTGTTGTGTTCCTAGTTAGAATTTTTCCGGATTAATGAAACAGATCACAGATCACTGCATAGCAACGTGACTGAAGTCTGTGAAATGTTTTCTGAATAAGGATTGGATCAGGCCCATTGAGAATAAAAAGTGCTGGAAAGAACACGGTGTTGTTTTACAGATCCTGCATTCAGTTGTTTTCTCACAGCGGCCTCACAGCCTCTGTAATTAGAAACTTGAGGTTTCTTCAGTCTGCTCCATGCCTTTCCTTCTCTCTAACAACACACCAAATCCTCATTGTTACTCAGGCACTCCTTGCTGTCCATGACAGGGGCAGCTTTGTTTGGATATGGACTGGTTCAAAAGAAATTAAGAGTACTTAGGGTCTCAGAGCTTTCTACAGAGATTTATGGCCCGTGCATGTCCATGCTGGAATTGCACATCAATCTTTGGGGACTCAAGAGCAGGTTGCCAGGTGGATGCTGCCTCATGTTGAGCCAAGGACTGCCACCCATCCATGCAATTTGAGTGTCAGAAGCCAAGGGAATATTTCAGAGAGTTTCAAATGTCTACCAAAACCCCAGGAGGTTCTGTATCTTAATAGGTAATTTTAGTTTTGCTAACAACTGCCATAAAAATGTGAGAAAAATTTGTGGCCAAGTATGAGCAGTCAGAGAACAAGTCTTCAGCATGAGTGAGATCCCTTTCACAGGTTCAGAATTTAGAGACAAAAATACCTGCAAAAGCTTGGGAGTCTCTGCTCTTGTCTCTTCCCAACCAGTGGAATGGAAGCTGGGGCCAGGAGCGTGCCTGTGAGCTCTGGAAATCTCTAACTTTGCTGCGTGTGGCAAGCATTATGAATCTATCAATAAAGTTATT
Source organism: Sialia sialis (assembly GCA_009812075.1). Taxonomy (NCBI): domain Eukaryota; kingdom Metazoa; phylum Chordata; class Aves; order Passeriformes; family Turdidae; genus Sialia; species Sialia sialis. The sequence goes on from VRYO01002410.1 coordinate 392,909, forward strand.
TTAATGCCTGACAAATGATCCTTGCTTAAAGTTCTTTGCAGTCCCATTTCTTTGGTTGGAAGGTTTACTTGTTCTCTGGTTTTGATGCACAATAAATCTGAAATCAGATCTCTGAGATGAGCCTGCACAAAAAGCTGTCTCAAATGCAATCATTTGGCCTTTTATTCTCAGAAAGTGTTAATACCTGATTCTGGTTTAACTCAGAATGTCTTGAATTCTTACTCTTTCCAATAGCTGAGAAATCCCAGATCCTCTTGCACATGACCTTTTAGATTTTGCATTTCTCAAATATGAGGGTTGGTTGGTTCTTATACTTAGTCCTGAGAAGGTCTTAGTCTCTTAAAAATGCTCTCTTGCTTATACACATGAGTAACACATGAGTAAATGTGGGGATTTTATGGGAGGTGCCTTGGAATCCTTTTGGGGGGGGGAAGGCTCTAAGGAATACAAGTGCCACTTCTGTTCCATTGTTAAAATGCTGACTGAGTTGAAGTGCCTTAATCATGGAGATCTTGGGCTGAGTCAGATTGTGAGAGATCCTCCTGCAGGCCCAAAACAAACATGAATTTACCTTGTACCCTCTGTTGACTGTGCTGCACAGTGAAGCTGCTTTGCTGTTGAGATGAGGAGGTTTGAAGTGTGTGATTCACCAGAGTATATTGCAATTGATGAGATGCTGAAGCTGTGCAGAGGTCACATAATTATACTTCGACTCACAGGATGGAAATCCAGGTGGTTATTCAAGAGCCTCACATTTTTGCATCAGGGTAAAGGTGAAACAACTTCATTAATATTATTCTCCCTGTTGTATCTTCTATTACCTTTCTCTCAGTTTTTTCATTTTTTTTTTCATTTTTTTTAAATGTTAAGTTTCTGGGCTATATAGCCATATCCAAGGTATTATCCTCCTTCAGGGATGAAGGATAATGGGATATTAAAGGAAGCCTAGATTCTCAAAACATCTTAGTTTTGCTGGTAAAGGTTGGCTGTATTTTATATGCTGTTACAGCAAGAAATATGAGCTGCTCTCGGGAATGTGTTTGTCTCCATGGTCCTAAAAAGTGCATTCCTTTAAATTTTATAAAAATTTCATTCCTGTTTCAATACAGGCTGAGTCCAAAATTGAAAACCTGCACATTTGAATAATTGCCCTGTTTGTCCTGTACCTAAAGCCAAATGGTGATTGTGCAACCATTGTAGTCGTGGGGCATGAAAACCCTTCCAAGTGATAACCAATTGAACCCTCCTTATTCCATTTTAAAAACAGGCTTGTTTTCCTAATTTAATGTCTTATTTTAAGCTTTTCAATTTATTCCTGAGTGTAGCAGAAAGGAAAAGTGAAATTTGTATCTGTGAGTCCAAGCCAGTTGCCAAGGCCCCTACAGCTTAGAACATTTCCAGAGCTTTGCATGGAATGAGTCAGAACTGTGTTAATGGCAGAACTGACTTTGCACTCAAACCAAAAAATATACAGATGATAGAGGATTTATTATTCTATTTCATTTCATTGTTAATTTACTACTTATGTCTCCTTGTTTTGTTCTGGTTTTGTTGCTAGCATGTTTTTGGTTTGTTGTTGGCTTTTTCTTTCAATGAAATGAGTGTCCTGGCAGCATTTGATAGAATGGAGGAAAATCCAGGGCTATATCATCACTTGGATATGGTCAGTTGGCATAGCTGCATTTTGTACCAGCTGGGGTTCTGCCTTTCAATTTGAAACAAGTTTTATACCGTGCTCCTCTTCTTTCAATTTGGAGACAAACCAGTAAAACTGGCACAGAGTTTCCCTCCCTTTTCTATTTCTGTTTTGCCTAGTTTCTAAACTTGCTGGAGGAGACAACATCCTTTCTCTTTCCAGAATGAACCTGGCAAATCATTTATAAATAAACAAAGAAATACCAATAATGAAGTAGAAGGAAAGGAATGCCATCCATTATTTATGTACACAATTAAATGGAATCCCTGGTTATTTGAAAGCACAAAGACAAAATTTCACCGTGGGTGTGTTATGTACATAAATGCTGAAGCACTTCATGGTGGTCTTATATGAGAATGCTATTTCCATTTTCTCTCCAGAAATTACATTTTTTTCCATCAGGCGGCTCTCACTTTGCAGCTATTGCTGCTCACACTGCAGTACATGCTCAGGTTTGTCAGGAATTCAGCAATTAATGGTCAGGGGGTTGCTTTTTGGGGTTTTTTGTATGTCATTATCTTGCACATCCAAATCCAGATTTAGTGACACACATCACCTCTCTGTGGGGCATATGGGAGGCTTTGCTGCCTTGGACATCCCTGTTTATTTTATGGGATGGAGAAACTGAAGCATTAACCATATTTGCTCAATTAAGTTATTGAGCCACTGCTTGAATTACTCCTCCAGTGAGGGCTGAAGCTGCTAATTCACACACCAAGAGAATATTTTTGTTTGTTTCAGATTTGGCATTGATATAAAATATGTTGCATTATTTTTCTGTAGTTCTCATTTTCTCTTTAATCCATATTTTATGTTGTGCCATGCTGCCCAGAATAATAAGAGAGTCGTTTCATACATAGGAGAGACTGGAAAAAAAACAAATTAATTGAGTTGCCTTAATTGAACAAGGAGATGCTTATAGTTAAAACATAAGGAGCTGAACTTGGAGTTCTTAATGTGGTCTGCAAAATGAAGCTGTGCTCCCAAGTGAATAGGCTAATAAGTTTTATGAACAATTATTTTTGTTTCCCCAGACTGTTTTCTGTGACATTCAGCAATCCAGCTCTCCACAGGATAATGCAGTGTGAAACACATGGAAAATAATTTTGTTTTTAGGTGCCACTCAGTTTGCCTGATTCCTATGGAGCTCCTGCCAGCTGGTCTGGAGCTGTTAAATCCTTGCAAAGCATGGCTCTGGTCCTGAAAGGAGGCTGTGTCTCAAAGTGTAGCCTAGCTTTGGGGCCAGGCACTGGCATGGAGGAGGCACTGGGAGGCTTGGGCCAGCATGGAAAATGCCCAGCAAAGCCCTCAACCAGGCCCCGGTAATGAGCTGGGATGGTGCTGTGCCAGAGCATTCCAGAGAAATGCCAGCTGTCCCAGCTGCTCTGCTCCAGGAGAGGTCCCCCTTTCTAGATATTTCCAGTATATACCTAAAGCTCTCCCCACTTTATTCTAGGTGATGGGAAGATGCCACACAGTAGGTTAGAATTTTGAAATCTGTAGTTAAATACTTAAAATATAAAAAGATACTTCAGACAAGTTCAGCGACAATTTTGACCTTCTGAGTTCATTGCATTCTGCACAGCACTATCTGTTATAGGGAAAGAAGAAAATACTTTTTCTACCAAGGAAATCTATGTACAGTAATTTCACAATTATAAGCCGCACCTTTTTCATTGAAGAATCCAGCCTACCCCAGTAGTGCTTATATTCAGGTGCGGTTTATCTATGGACAAATCCCAGTGAAATGCCAACCTGGAAGTGAGAGCCGGCCAGGAGGGTGCCTGGGGCTGCCTTTAAAGGCTTCGCTGGTCTATGAAAACTGTTTGCAACTTGAGCACCTGACACCAAACCCTGCGCTGGTGCGATTCTGTTACTAATTTGTTACTTCGTTACACATGGATCCTTGCTTTAAAAAAAAAAAAAAAAAAGAAAAGGCGGCTTATATTCAGGTGTGGCTTATATATGGACAAATCCCATGGTCTACCTGGCTACTGGGAGGTGCGGCTTATAATCAGGTGCGGTTATAATTGTGAAATCACTGTTATCAATATTTGTGTTCTACAGTAATCATCAAAATCCATGGGTATTGCCAAAAAATACACCTCAGAATTTAATGAGATCTGTCAGGGAAATGAAATTCAGCAATGAGTTGCCGAAAGGAAACCACAGTCTACCACCAGGTTTTACGTGAGTGAGTCTCCTTAGCTTAGGAGCAGAGGCTTAACAATGTCCATATTTCCCTGTTCTGTTTTGAATGTTCTTGCTTTGTCCAAGGCAGCTTTCCTATGGACTGGCAGGGACACAGGGCCCTGCTCTGAGTGCTGGCTAATCACCCACAACATGATCCAAAAGCCCTGGCTGGCTCCTGTCAGCCACTGTCAGAGCAGACACCACCAGGGCTTCTTCATGGGGCTGTAGTTTTGGGGTGACCTTTGGTTTGCATACCAGGCAGAGGAAATCCCACAGTGCCCTGGTGTGCTGGACATACCTGTGGGTCCCAGAAGGAGCACACCCAGCAGATCCCCAGAAAGCTCTGGGCATGTGCTGTATGTGAGGAGTAGATCAGGTTTTCTGCACTGACCTTTATCCCCATCAAGGGATCTGTGAGAGGACACTAAATGTTCCTGGTAATTACAGATGTTCCAGGTATTCACCTGGCTGAGGTATGGGACATCAAACATTATGAACAAACGTCCCAAATCATCTTTCCCATCCAGTAAGGATTTCTGGGTGGAAAGGAGCAGTATGCTCGCCCATCTATGGCTGTGATGGTGTTATTCCAGGAGATAATCTATCCTAAAGGAGAAGGAATGACTGCAACTAAACAGGGCAGAGGAAAATGTTTGTTTATTGATGGGGAGAGGGAATGGCTGGAGAAAGCAAAGTAAACATGGAATTCTAATGCTAGATTTTATCAATTTGTAAAGTTTAATTACTTATACTTGTGGTACCTCTGAAGAGAAAGGGAATCCAGGTTAATCTTCACAAGATATGCAATAGAAATTATTTATTAAAATAAGGCCCATTACTGTGATTATCAGGCACATTTTTAATTAAATCTAAAGTTGTGTCAGTAGAAATTATTACTTATATGATCTCAAAATGTTTGGGCTTGTTCATCTTTCTAAGCTTTATTTCTCTTCCATAAAGATCATGAACTCGGCTTAATTAGAAGGAGTAGATATAATGTCAGAGCAAATTAATTTCAGTCAACCAAAGGGGCCCTTGGAGGATGCCCACCTGTAGCTGGGAAATCCCGGCTCTGGCGCTGAGCGAGCTCTCATTAACTGGGAATGAGATTTCTGTGGATCTGTGCCGGGAGCAGCCCGGGCTCGGCGCAGGGACTGTGACCCCACCAAAGGACAGCACACGAGCTTCATTCCCAACACATTCCCCAGCATCTGGGGGTTTGAAGCTCTTGAAGCTGGTTTGTATGCGAGGCCTCTCCCGGGGAGTTGCACTGTTGTCTCTCAGGGACGCCTCTGTAATATATCCAGTTTACAAGTGGAAAAGATTTCAGCTTTTTAGCTACTCTTTTCAGCTTTTTAGGGACTTTTTTTAGCTACTCTTCCAACAGAGCCAGGCCAAAATTCTCAGTTGTGAAAACAGATCAGTTGATCTGAGTACTCATTTTTACATTAGAATGTCTTTTAGGTCCCAAGAACAAGAGATTACTTTTCTTTCCATGGATTTCACTCAATGTTAGCTTTAAATGTCTGCCTTTTAAATTTTTTTTATTGAGTCCCTTTTTTTTTGATGCTACTACACTGACTTTGTATGTAAAATAGCAGAGCAATTTCACATCCTAAAAGGAATTTATTTGCATAGAAATAAACACAGTAGCTTTTTTTAGGTGTTGAAACTTAAAATAAAAATATCAGTTAATAGTAAATCATTGCTAAAAATGCATCTTGTCCCAAAATTCTGGGCTACTCAATGTTCTTAAGAGTTGGTAATGAGCTGAATTCATTGGTTAAATTAAAATGCTTTTTCTCATATTCAGTAAATGCAGTGTGTGTGCAATCGAACAAAAATAAAATTGAAATTTACATTTTCATCAAATGAATAACCACATGCTGAGGATTGCTTGACTGCAATTTATGATTATGCAAATGAAACAGGTTTTGCAACTAGGATATGTACAATGAATGAGAGTTCCATTATTATGTATCAAAAAGCCATTAACCTTGAAAATTATATACAATTGACATGAACATTCCTAAAATGCATCTAAAACCTGCTAATGTTCCCCCTCTCCTCCCCTATGTATAGGGACTGTATATTAGATTTAGCAAAATAATTCAGAGTGAATAATTTATTAAATGAGCTCTGCCACTTTTCTGTTGGTGAGCTCTCTGTGTCAGCTTGCTGGGTCCTTTATTGGCTATTTAAATCAGGAAATGCTGCTGATTAATTCCTCATGTGCTGACAAGAACACGAGTTCCTAAAGCTGTTCATGACCAGGATTTGCTGTTCCAAAGTCCTGGCAGGGCAGTGGGGAGGGGTGCTGAGGCTTTGGCATCTCCCCAGGTGACAGTTTCCTTGCTGGGAGCACTGCCCTGCTGCTCCTGTTGGGAACTGCTGGTGTTTGATGGCTCTGAGTCAGATTCTCCTCTTCCTCAGCAGCAAAAGCACCAGAACTGGGGGAAGAACACAATGGGGCCATCCTGGAACACGCTGCTGGTTCTGGCTCTGCAGAGGGTGGGCGAGGCAAAGCAAACAGTCCAGAGCTTAAAGCCTTGAGACAATTTTCCATGTACAATAATTTCACAATTATAAGCCGCACCTTTTTCACTGAAGAATCCAGCCTACCCCAGTAGTGCGGCTTATATTCAGGTGCGGTTTATCTATGGACAAATCCCAGTGAAATGCCAGCCCGGAAGTGAGAGCCAGCTGGGGAGGGCGCCTGGGGCTGCCTTTAAAGGCTTCGCTGGTCTATGAAAACTGTTTGCAACTTGAGCACCTGACACCAAACCCCACTGGCAGCGATTCTGTTACTAATTTGTTACTTTGTTACACACGGATCCTCGCTTTAAAAGGAAAAAAAAAAAAAAGGTGTGGCTTATATTCAGGTGCGGCTTATATATGGACAAATCCCATGGTCTACCCGGCTACCGGGAGGTGTGGCTTATAATCAGGTTTGGCTTATAATTGTGAAATTACTGTATTTCCTGAAAGATGGCCCCTTCCTAAATGGATTTTTGACCTGTGAAGAGGAACCTCCTCTGTGGCAGAGGCAGAGTGGGGATGCTGGAGGTGCAGCCCCAGTCCTGGGGCAGGTTTGGCAGCTGCTGGAGGCCTGCAGTGCTCAGGTCCTGCACACTCCAGCTACTGCATTCTTTACCCAGAAACATTTAAAGGAAATCTCCACGGCTCCCAGTGCCCTGCTGGGGACTGCCAAAACTCTGAAAAGAAAAATATACATCACTGAGTGGTCAAAAACCAGAATATTTCCATATGCTCTCAAGTGTTACCTCGAAGCTGGTCTGTTCTTTCAATGACTATTTCATAGCTCTGTGAGAGTGTCTCTGTGTCAGTTATGCAGAAGGGTTTGATATCCTGGCTTATTTTTGCCATGGGAGGAGTTCACAACGTGAAAAAAACTACCAAGATTTGTTGGTACTTTTGTCTGCTATGCACTATGTTTAATTTGCCATAATTTCAGAGATTCCTTTTCCGCTCATGCCTAGAGCTATCAGAGGAGAGTGCTTATAATCTTTCATTGAAAATAAAGCAGAATAATTCTAAACATGGCCCTCATCATCCTAAACTCAGGACCCCTTTGGCTGCTCTTCCCTTGTCTCTGTAACAAAGTGAATGTATTTCCTTGCTCAGGTCTCACTTTTAGAGTGGAATTTGCATCTAAACCACTGCCAAAAAATGGTAGCATAGAGCATTGCAATGAAATAAAATTCAGATTAAAGTAGATGGAAATGTCGCAGCTGGGAAGGAGGACAGGAGGAGCTGGAAGCCTGTGTATGTTCAGTTCAATGTAAGTTTAGACACTGATGTTTGGAGGGTTCTAAAGTAGAAAATTGAGAGTGCAAGTGATCCCATTGGCAAAGCAAACAAATTTTTGTTACAGACTTGGAAAAACCTGCAGCAGAAAGGGACATATGGATATTTAATTGTAATTTTTCAATATTACTTTTGACCACAGGCAACAGTCTTGTGACTTCTACTGAGGGAGATTGCAACAGCTCAACTGCCAAGAGCTGCTTTGGCTGTAGCCTTAAATAATCTTCTACATTTAAGTGGAAAAAGGGGATCCTGTGTTACTTTTGAACTAGAAAATTATGGCCAGAATTCATAAATATTGCAGAGGAATCTACTTAAAATGCAGTTACCCAAATTTTCCCCCAAAACTGCTGGGATGTGTTAAGCTGTGGAGTTTGACCTGAATGGGGGATGCAGGCGCATCCTTTAGGGCGAGAAAACCTTTTGCTTTTTTACTTTCAGGTGGTTTAATGTTTTTATTCTATAAAATATTTTTTTAAATGTTTTTATTCTATCCTTGGGCACCATCAGCCTTTCCAGGTGGAGTGGAAAACCTTCTCACATTGTTTCTTCCACCACAAGGATGCAACTGAGAGCTCCTGGGGGCCACTGTTTACCTGTAAACACAAAAGAAAGTGGCTCTTTGCTCACACTGGTTCTTGCTTTCATCACAAACTACTGAAACATCTGGAAAAACAGCATTATTTTTTTTTGCTTTTTTACCTCCTGGAAAAATCTGTCACAGAATAAATCATGGCTGAGAATTTCATGTGCTGCTCCTGCTAAGTTTGCCAGGGAACAACAGAAAGCCAGATATGGGTCTTATTTTTCATAACTCTCTGTAAATACGCCCGAATTAATCTCAGGAAATACCAGAAGTGCTAATATCTACTCTTTGTGTATCTCACAGAACAGATTTAGGGCACTCCTTTGAAGGATGTATAGAAAGCCAGCACTTGCCATAAGTTCAAAGCATCCTTTTTGACATCTCTGGAACACATTTCTCAAAGTACTGAGCAGTGACTGAAACTTTTAATTCCGTGACCATGTCTGGATATGTTCAAAGGAAGTGGTATAGAAAGCCAAGCCAAGCCAGCAGACCAGGACACCCTCCCAAAGTCTGGTCAAATAGGATCTTCCTGACATGATCTGCCTGTTGTGGTGTTCATCCTCTCTTTCCTGAGGATAGCACTCAGCAGTGACTTCAGTACCAATCCCTTATTTTAGGGTATCACATGCTAGTGAGGCTGGTACCCCACTGGGAACAAGCTCATTTTCCTCTGCTGGCAAATACCACTCAAGGGTTTGTTTAAAGCTCCTGTCTCCTGTGAATAAGGAGTGAGAAACTTTTTAAAATGTGAAAAAGTAGAGGCTGAAGCAGAAAATACCAGCTGTGAAGTAGCTTTGCTTGGTGCTTTCCTCATACAATAAGGAACCTTATTAAAAGACAAAAAATAATTAAAAACCCCTCCATGAGGTACAGGTTTGTGAAGAGCTTTTATTATCTGTAACTCTTCAGCCACTAGATGGTGGGAAAGTTGCAATCTGAGAGGACTCAGGGACCTGTTCTGCCCTCCCAGGGTTAACCCACAGCAGGAAGGAGTGAACACAGCATTTCTTAAATCGTCGTGAAATTTCCCCGTGAGGTGGCATCTGGATTGTGGCATTGCTTGTACATCTCTATCCAAATCAGCTTTGTGCAGGAGAGCCTTGTCTGTGTTACTAGGGCAGCTGGCATGAAAACAATCCCCTTTAGGAGCCAATTTCAGTGAAGAAACAGAAACCAATTATCAAGAGGTGAGTTAGTGCTAAATTCAAAAGTACCACAGCCACAGTGCTGGCAGTGCCTGTTCTAAAGCTGACTCTGGTGTGCTGCATGCCTGCATCCCCCTGTGCCATTAAACAACTGAGAGAACCCTAGAACACTTCAATACAGAGTGCACTGAGTAATTTTCCTCTCAGTTGCTTCTGTGGCTGATAGCATGTAGAGGAGCTGCAGTATTTCCAAAAATATTGTGTGCACAAGGCTGAAGCTTTCTTCCACAGTGCTCTGGAATTTGCTGAGCTGTTTTTTTGTGTGGACATTTGCAGAGGAAATGCTTTGATTTGAAAATGTCTTTACCAGGTTTATGACTCCCTGCTCTGCTCTGAAGGACAGCTCCATAAATACTCCTGGCTCTGGGGTCCCTCGCCAGGATCTCTGCCGGAGTGGCAGATTCGTCACCTCCCTTTTTGATCTGGGAAATGAACTGAAATCCCATCTTCCAATGCAAATGGCTGTGATAGAAGCCCTTAATGATTGAGGTAACTCCAGAGCAGGCTTTGGGAGCATCAGATGATGGCAATGCCTTTGATTTATGTGCCACCTTTCATTCCCAGCCATCTCAAAGCACCTATAATTTCTGGCAAACCTGTGCTGAGTTAATGGGTTATTTCAGAGTCTATTCAGCAATAACTGTTAAGTGCTCAGAAGGAAGACTGATTGATGGGTGAGATGGCCCAGAACTTTAATTATCTTAATGAACAGTTTTTGAACTTAACAGAAAGTCTAGCACTAACACAAGTTGAGCCATGAACTTTAATTCCACCACTCATTCCATTAAACTCTGAGCCCAGTGGTAATTTAAAGCCCACTCTCTTGCTCTGTGTGTGTTTTTCAGAGAAGTCCACTGAGGCATTGCTGACACAGAACCACTTCTGCTCTGGAACATCCCACATCTGCAGAGAGCTCCAGGACCCTGTGACAAACAGGTCCAGACCCTGAGGAAGCTGCTAAAAAAAATTGATATTACCAGGATGAAACAAATATTTAAAGTATTCAAACTAGTTCTGGGAGAATTATTAACAAGCAGATATGAAAGACCCTGGTTCAACACCAGCTCTGTTGTTTTGCCTATGATAGGAATCAGAAGTGGTAAATTGCTGAACCAGGGCAACAGGCAGCAGGGAAACAGAATGAAAGGCAAACAGATTGCTGTTGAGAAGATAGTTTTGGAATGATTTTAGTGCAAAAGTTCTTTTAAAATTAGTAATTGTGATCACACATACATACATTGTCTGTGTCATCTACACCTCCTTGTACTCTTCTTCTGCCTCTCTGTCATTGTACTTTTAAACCTTAATCATTTCTCCACAGAAATGAAATTGTTATTAGCATCTGTCGTATCTGCATAATTACCGTTCCTGCTAAAAGGCTTATTTCTATTATTTCTAGATCCTTTCCACAAATCCTTACATTGGTAATTAGGATTTGTTGCAAATACTGGTGCTATGAAAAGGATCAGGAATTTTCAGCCTGAACCAACAATTTCCTTCTGATGACTCACACAATAGGGGATACCATAAAAATATTAATAATATTAGAAAAAAGCAGCAATACCAAGCTGTGTTTTACTGTATGTGTTGCCAAGGAGATGCAGCTCTGTGAGTGACTTTAGGACCTGGACTCCTTGTACCAACTACAGAAGAAATGTCAAGAACGTGATCATTTCTTTTCAGCTAGAAAAAATTTCATATCGCTTGTTCCACCTGTATTTTCATCCTGGAGACTGAGGAGGGGTCAGAGAAGGCACCTGAGGGTGAGGCTTGTGCCAGGAGCCCTTTTAGAGCAATAGGGAGAGTTGAGTTGTGGAGGGTGGCTTGGGGTGAAGTCACTGAATGGCCCCACATGGATTCCTGGAACTGCACTTCCTGCACATTTCCCCTGTGCCCGTGAGGAGCAGCAAGTGTACACATCCTCAGAGTGGCCTGTTCACAAACATGTCCCTATCCACTATTCCATAAAGAATTAAAAGTGTGGGGACACAGCTGGGATGTTCTGGGCAATGCCCAGACCCTGCAGAGCTGCTGGAATGATTCCCATGGGCTGTGCCCGGGCAGGAGCTGTGAGGATGGCACTGCTCTGAGCCCAGGCAATCCTCAACCTGCCATGTGAGCCTGGAGCTGGCTGTGTGCACAGCCTCTCCCTGTTTGCCTCTCAGCTTTTCCCAAAGCCCATTCAGGGGCTGCTCTCCTGTTCTCAGGCCGCAGTTCTGAGAGTTGAATTATCCTGCACAGATGTTTGCTGCTGTTTCAGCCTCTGCTAGCAGAAGGAAGCTTAACTGCCTCTTGCATTTATTTATTCCCAAGGAAAAATGGTAGGGGAGTTTTGAAGCCCCTTTCAGCCAGGTTTAACCAGTTTCACAATGTTTCCCTCAAAATCCTGTT
>VRYO01002410.1:405810-492853 GCA_009812075.1 Sialia sialis
GTTCCCAGTCCTGCTGGGACAATTCCCCACATCCCACAGCAGGGTTATGGAACCACAGCTTCCAGCACAAATGTGGGAGCTGGAGCTGAAGGAGATGGAAAAGGGAGACTTGAGCATCACCAGATATACCAGGCAGCAGAGGTGAGTGTCAGGCTTACGCTATCCAGCTTGGGCTCCATGAGCTTTGGAGAGTGTGGAATTCAGGCTTCAAATGTTGTATTCTCCTAAAACTTTAGAAGTTCAAAAGTAACTCTTTGGCTGACAGATCTCCCAGTACAGATAATTCTGTCATTTCCTCTTGCTGTTTGCTGTTGGTGTCTGCAGGCATGAACTTGTGGTCTGTCCTTTTGGTTTTGTGACATTTTCCTCTTCTCCTCAGCTCAGAATGAAAGGGTCTTGCTGCATTGGACAAATGTCCTTTTCTAAAATTCATTTTTCCTAAGCCATGTGACAACAGTGATCTCATTGTTTGAGAGGCTAGGCTGTGTGAAAGCTTGAGAGAGACAAAAAAGCAGTTTCTGGAAGAACTGTTAAAAGATATCAATTTTTCACAACTATAATAGAACCTCATAATTAATTTAAATGGAATTTGTTTTCCATAACAGAGATTTTTTGGGTGTAAAGTACGTCCTTTGAGAGAAGCAAGAGAAAACAAACTCTGTTATTTTTGATTACCTTTGTGTTTTGTTTTTTATTCATTATGTTAATTTTATGCTAATAACCTTCTTACATTAAGGTTCACTTTATACTGCATAAACTGACAAATCGAGCAATATTTATTAAGCATAAATATTAAAAACACTATAAAGACTTCTAGGCTTCTAATTATTATGCTAATATATCTCTAAATTATTCTTGTACTAGCACCCTACAGTTCACTGTGGAACATGGCACAAAAATGGTAAAAAATTCCAAAATTCTATTTCTCAATGCTATTAATGAATCACATAGGAAGGCTGTCAAGGAATGAAAAAACACCAGTTGTAGAATTGTGGAGGTGAAGATACAGAATTCATTTCTTCTGGTAAGCTGTTGAGCTTTTGTTTATATTATTATAAATACCAAGGAAATCCAAAGCGCTTTTTTGCCTTTAATCCCAATATATTGCATGGAAATTCCCCCTATTGATGCAATTCTTGGCATTTCTTTTCAGAGCGTGTGTTTGTTGGTGTCTGTTCAGATGGTGCAAGGCTGTGAATTTTGGCCTATCCTGATTTTGTGTTCCATCCCCATGGGCAGATGGACCCCAGATCTCACATTTATCCTTGTGCTGTTAAGACTGGGGGCAAAATCCCTCCAGTGTGTGGAAAGACTGGTTCTCTCTTCTTTTTCCACCCAAATACGTGACTTTTTTTCCCCAGAAGTTCTGTTTTTTAAATAAACATTCCACAGGTTTTATGTTGTTTTTATTTATTTGGATTGGTTTTGTTTTCAGTATCTTAAATGTGGGCACTGCAGATAGCAACAAAAATGCACAAATTATGGCAGCTGATTTTTTATTTAACTCTACTTGTACCATCTACAATGAAGCAGGCTTGGTGTTAATAGGATCCTTAATTCTCTACAGCTAAATTCACTGCATGTAAGAGTCATTAACAATTGGAATAAAAGTGGTCTAAAGGTATGAACTGAGTGTCCGAAGCACAGAACTGGCTCCTTCCTGGGGAGGTTCCATACCTGGGAGCTGTGGGGAGTCACTGCTCTGTGAACAGCTTTGATTCTCTCACTAAAAGCCTTTGCCAGTCCCTCGGGAATGGAGGACTGCGTGCAGTGCATTATTATTAAGTGCTTTTTAAAAAAGTAAACAAATTACAGTAATATCACAACTATAAGGCGCACCAGATTATAAGGCGCAATTCTGGATTGTTGGCAAATTTCCAAATTCTGTCCATATATAAGGCACACTGGACTATAAGGTGCACTTTTTTTTGCAGCAAGGATCCGTGTGCAACAGAGTAACAAATTAGTAACGGAATGGCACAATTGTGGGGTTTACTGGCAGATGCTCAATTTGCAAACATTTTTCATGGATCAGCATAGCCTTTAAACACAGCCCCAGGAGTCCTCCCCATGCTGTGGGCCCCAGCACTCCTGCCTGTCCCCGGCGATGGCTGGTGCGGCTTTCTCGGCTTGGCTTGCGGCTCCCACTTCTGGGTTGGCAAATTTCCAAACTTTGTCCATATATAAATTGCACTGGATTATAAGGCACATTTCAAAATTTTAGTCAAAAGGGTGCGTTTTATAGTCATGAAATTACTGCACTCTGCTGGGATATAGCACTCTTGCACAGACAGCTGGTCAGACAATCACATCTTTAAAATTATATTAGAGTGCAAAATCAGTGCTGTGAAGGAGGGAAGGGCAGAGATGTCTCTCATCAGACACCAGGTAATGATTACACTGAGCAGCAGCAAAGTTAAACAGGGCTGAGGGTGATGGGGCTGCAGAAATGTGAGAGGCCAGGCTGAGCCTGGGCTGGGCAAGGAGGGGCACAGAATTTACAGGAGGAAGAGGAAAGGAAGCATTTTTCTTGTTTTCTTCTCTCAGAGTCTTCAGGGAAATAGCTTGATTGATTCACAGCTTTTCATTCCTTCACTTGTTTGTTTATGTGCGTGAGTGGATGTTGCTGTTTAAGGATGGCTGTGACTCAGTTATGGAGGGAAAGGTAAATCCAAGTTTGTCTTTTGGGCATGTTTAAAGTCCACATCAGGGCATTCCTGCTCCCTGTGTCACTCTGGAAGTGTCAAAGTCTGCAGAGGAGCTGCCTCCCTTCCCTGCCCCGTGCTCACCTGAACATCCCACACAGCACACACAGAGCCATGGAGCCTCACTGCCCCCAGAGCTGAGCACAGCCACAGGAGGTGTGAGGGACAGAAGTGCCTTTAGACACAACTGCCCGCGCGTGGCTCAGTAGAAAAAGAGAAATATATAAGAAAGTGTAGCCAGGTGTATTGTTCAGCTGTGTCTGCGTTGCTTGTTTTAGCTGTTCCATGCTAATAGTTTGAAAATACAGTCAAGTTTCTGGTGAAAGAGATTTTTAAAATTACAAATCAGTACCTATTTTTGACCTGTGTAAGAATCCAAATAAAACCCAATTGTTGTTTTTGTACGACTCCCAATTAAGTGTTTAATAAGAAAATATTCCTGCTGGGAACATTCAATATCAATTTTCAGTAACTAGCTGTAGCATGAAATCTTGGTTCTCTGCAGAGAACCAGCTGTTTTGTCTGGCCCATCCAGGTATTGATCCCTGTCTCCATCAGGGGAAGGTGCCCTGACCTTCCCTCTCCAATCCTCAGCCTCCCTGCTTGGCCCTGTTTATAATGAACTGCAGGGACAGAGCCATGGGGCACTGGGCACATCCCTGTGTCTGGGGTGCTACTGCCCAGTCCCACACTGATGTCAGACTTTTTGTATAAACCTGTCCTAAACCAAGAGGAGAAAACATTTTTAAAGTGGATTGAGCATTAATTTTGGACATGCCTTTACTTAAAAATTACAGCATGGAATAGTTCCCTTTTCAGGGGGTCCTCAACAAACACTGTAGTTTTTAGCAGGATTTTTGTGCTTCTTAAAAATACACCAGAGTGCTGATGCTTGGGACACAATCTTAATTCTACAGGTAGCAGACAAACTTACCCTAAAACACTGCAACAACATGGAGAGAGGGCATTAATCTCTCTGATGGTGAATCTGGTATGTGCAGAATTCTCTTCTGTTTTGTGAATATATCAGGAAAGCTGTGGTTTTTCCAATCTGAAATATTGTGTGCATAATTAGATAATCTCTGTCTATGTGTATGTGAGAGAGAGGGAGGAAAGAAAAAGGGATGTTTTCTCCCTTTTTACTTTTTGTACCAGTTGGCCATACAGATGAAAACAACCCACAGTACAAAGTAATTGTGAAATCAATCAGTAATCCAACAATCCTGAGCTCTGGAGTAACCTCCTAGGAAGGGAAAAGAGAAAGAAGAACACAATATATTAAACACAAATCCTAAAAGATAGGTAATGTGTCAAAGAGGTTATTGTATTCAGAAGGCTTGATAAGGATGATTTAGCAGGGTGAAGAGATCACCTCTGCAGATCAGAGAGGGAAAGGACCAGGAGGAGATAAAAGGAGGAATGCACAGTAAAGAGATAAGTGAGCCTTATCTTCTTTGCGCTTACCTCATGATTGTTAACATTTTGTCTTCTTTCCATAATCAACTTCCTAAACCCTCAGATGCAGAGCACCCTGACCTTTGGTCTCTTCTGTAGTCCAGTAAAACCAGGACAAAACTAATGGAACTATTGGTGAAATTCAGCTCTTGTTTGTTTAACAACAAACAAGTAACTAATACCATTTTAGACAAAATATTTGGGGGTCTAGTTGTAAATTGTGATAAATCAAAATCCTTCTTTTGTTTCTGCAGGTAAATATTGAGCACAGCACTTGTAAATGTATTTCTGCCTCAGACACTGGGCTAGGGGCTGTGGACTCACAATATTGGCTCCTTCAGAAGTTCACTTGAATTTAGACCCCATCTGGATGCCAGTTCTGAAAGGATGTCTTGTACCTACCTACAGAGGGAAAGCTGCCTTTCAGAGAAATTGTATGTTTCTGTTGTTAGAAAAGTGTATAATTGCCTTGGTCAAAAAGTTTTTTTCCAACTTCAGAGCAGATGCCATATGCCATAAATTGCATATTTCCCATCACCATTGCTTACAAATGTCCTAGAATTTTTAGGGATTTTTTTATTTTTGAGTTATTTTATGAATTTTGCTATGTAGCAGCCAATCCTTTCTAGCCTGGCTATTAGGGTCAGTGGCTCCACTGAACTCGGTGATTTTATGCAGAAAGAAAATCTGACCTGATTGCTCGGGAACTAAAAAAGCTTTAATAATAAAAAACAACAAACAGTAAGCTGAACAGTTTGTACTGAACAAACTGGGAAAGATGGTACAGGGAGACTTCTTCCATCCATGAGAGCAAATGGACAAAAGCGAGTGTTAGGGCATGGCAGGGGTATTTATAAACTTGGAGAAAGGGAGGAATTAGGGCAGGGTTTAGGGAGGGGTTCCAATAAAGAAGAATGATTAGGAATATTAAAATTATTACAGCAAAAAGGAACTAATAATAACAAGGGAAGCAGAGAACTTCCTGGCAACTATCCACATACTGGAACTGGAGGATTCTGAGGGGGATTTTTTATTCACCACTTTTGGAAAGGTTTTCCCACAGTCTTAAACCGTGGTCATCTGCACTTGTATTGGACCTAATCCCAACACTGCTGCTTGGTAAAAATTCCAAGGGAACTTTTCCTTTTTCCCTTTCCCTTTCCTTTTCCCTTTTCCCCTTTCCTTTTCCCTTTTCCCCTCTCCCTCTCCCGTTCCCTCTCCCGTTCCCTCTCCCTCTCCCTCTCCCTCTTCTTTCCTCTCCTCTCCTCTCCTCTGTAATAATTACGGTTCTTCAGGAAATGCTTCACTAGAAAAATAAGTGCAGTGTCCTCTTTGTGTATTTTAAACATTTATTGCATACCTGTAGTTTAAAATATAGTGGGACAGAAAATAACCATTTGGAGAATATTGATAAATCAGACAGGTCTGAGTTAAATAATCAGAATTCTGTTGTGCTTAAATGCAGCAACTGCCTGGAGCTTCATTCTGGGATGAAATTAGTCATACATAGAATAGAAATTAATGTACTTTTTATAAATACAACTTGTAGCCACAGGCCTTTAATTAAAACGTTTAGAAGCATTTTATTAGGCAGTAGATATCTGTATCAATGTTCAAGTGGGCAGTACTGTCACATGAGAAATGAAGTGCAAGGCCTGGGCAGGTTGGTGGAGAGGATAGTAAATATGATGCTGAGGATATGGATTTAATTTAAAGAATCATTTCTGTTGTACCCACAACCTCATTCTTTCATTTTACTGACCGCAAAAATGTTTCCATCCATTTCATCTTCTTCCTTCTCATCTCAGATATTTATATGTTTGCATGGCCTCATCATGATAATATCCAGCTGCCCCCCCAAACAGAAATATCATTTACAATTTCTCTTGCTTTCTTCTCTCAGAGTCTTCAGGGAGATAGCTTGATTTGTTTGTTTATATGAGTGAGTGAATGTTGCTATGTAAGGGTGGCTGTGACTCAGTTATGGAGGGAAAGGTAAAGTTTGTCTTTTGGGCACATTTAAAGTGCAATGCAGAGATGTGTGTGCACTTGGAAAGGAGCTGTTTTGGAGTGCTGGAAACTCGGGTGCAGGGAGGTTCTGTCCCTCTGTCCCAGTCTTCACATCAGGGTATTCCTGCTCCCTGTGGCAGCCTGAGAATCTGGGATTTTGGGATCCATGTCCCAGGCTTCAGTGCCAGACAGCAGCTCAGAGAGTTAAGCGTCACTGTCTATTTTTATACAATTTCATAAAGTCAAACCCCAAAAAGATAATTTTTTTTACATTAATCTGCCACATCTCTCTGGTTTACAGGATTTTTTTCTTGTGCTACTTAACTCTGAGGCCAAAAAAGCAAACAAAAAAGAAAACTAACCCTTGACAGGTCCAAACTTTTTAAGATGTTCCTCTTCATTTTTTTCCCCTCTCCACTTAAATCTGGTTCTAGTGATTATATGGACAAAGCAGGAGAGTTGGGCAGATCCCAAGGCTGGGCCTGCCTGGTTCAGACGTGCCCTAAAGACCTCAGGGAATGCTTTAAACTTCCCAATTCTGCTTTTGCACTGGTGTGAGAACATCCCATCCATTGTTGCAAAACTCCTGGGAACCTCCCTGTTCTTAACAGATGGCAAAGCAATGTGGAAAAAGCTGGAATGCTGATAGCTTCTGTGCTTAAGTGAGAAAAGAAGCCATCAAATATTTCTGTCATCTCACAGGTTTTCCAGCAAGGACTGAAATCCCCCAGTTTGGTGACCTCCCTGGCACCAGCCGGGTCAGACCCCATGGATCCTGAGCCTGGGAGCTGGGATAAAGAGCATCAAACCTTCTCAGAAGCTGAATATTCTCTTTTTTAGCCTGCGTCACAGGAGGCACTGGCTGTGCTTGAGGGCAGTCATACACTTTTGCATTCAGGCTTCACAGTACTCCTGAGCACCAGCTTTGCCCTTCTGCTTCTTCTCCAGACTTCAGCCTACTAAACCTGGGAATTTGCTGTGAGAGCAGCCCCATTTCAGAACCTTTCTTCAAAGAATCTTTTTGAGACACGTGAAGGAGATTTATTTAAACAGGGAGGTAAAACAAGGCCTAGTAATAAACACAGAAGCTCTTCCTGTGTTTAAATTGCTTCCTCACAGAAATGTTTCCATATTAGGTTTCTTTTTCAATTATTTTATTTGCCTAGACCTTGCAGATGTCCAGCTGGCAGGTGTGTTTGTGGTCAGGCTTTAGAGCTCCTGTGAACAGAGCTGAGGGCTCAGTGCCCTGCCTGCCCTGGTGAGGGCTGTCCTGAGCACCACTGTGGGCACCCACAGGGGAGAAATACAATTTGCAGCTGAATTTTCCACAAGCATTTCACTGAGCAAAATGGCCATGACTGTTTCTCCCCTGAGCAGCTGTGATTCTGTTTCTAGAAGACAGTGGTTATGAGATTATTCCAATGTGTGTGAATTGGTGCTTGTTCTGGCACTCTCTCTGGAGTTATTGGGGTTGAACTAATAGAAGGAGCAAAACTGCTCCTTAATCATCTCTCTCTCACAATTAGCAGTGCCAATAAAAGCAGTGAGTGTGTGTTATCCCTGCTCTGTGCTGTGACTGTCAATGGGAGCAGCACTGTTGTAATCTCTTCCCACCACCAACACAGGGACCTCTGGGTGTGCAAGAAGCAACTCTAATGAGCCATATTCCAGCAGTCCCCAGCTGGAAAATGCTTCCTACCTGGGGAAATTACACTTGGATGGATAGTACTGCTAATGACAGTGTCTTATTGATAGAAGCACATTTCTTGTAAAAAATGATGAGGGAAAAGTCTTTAGTTGCATGTTGTGCACAATGAGAAGGAAGCCAAGTTGGCAGCCCATCAGTGAGGCCAGGAGGAGAAGCCTCTCCAAGGTGTGAGGAGCAGCAGTGCCACTGGGGTGGCTGCTGGCCGGATTCCCTCAAGCCAGGCAGCTTGGATCTCAGTGCCATGGCATGGGAGGGATGGAATGGATTGACCAGGGAGCAGGGAGCAAGGAATTCCACAGAGGCTTCAGCATGGACAAACTGCCCAGGGGGCTGCTTGGGGCCACAACAAAGAACCTTCAAAAACCTAAAATGACTTGCAGTAGTGAATGGCTCTGGGCTGGCATGTTCAGGACCGAAGGGCTGATAGAACCAAAAATGATGCTCTTAACAGAAAAATGAGACTCTGGTTTCTCTGCCAAAGCCTAGGGATCTAAGGCTTTGTCTGCTGCATACTAAAGAATGAAAAAAACAAAAAAGGCTTCAGGAGAGGAAAAGAGATCTCAGAAAGGGAGAAAAAATAAACAGAAATAGGACTGATATTTACATTGTGATCTTTCTGATTATTTGCTATGCTATTGCATAAGTTTATTTACTGAATGTCGTCTTTTACCAAATAGATTGTTTAATTTCTTCTTGAGAGTTGGTTTCTTTTGCTATTTAAGCATCAGCCTTCTCAAGCATTCAAGTTACTTTGCAGACAGTGCTTGAGGCCTTCAGCAGTGTTTGTTTAGAATGGGCTGATTCCTTTTCTCCTCATTGCAGGGATCTGCTTTCAGGCAATGACAAACACAGGGAGGAGGTTTAGGTCCCAATGTGCAGCAGAATGACTTTTATTTGTTTAACTGGCAGCATGTGGTCATTTCCTTTCCTTCGGTAACCACAAGATGCAGCCTCACCAGACATGTGGTGGTGTGTGTTTGGCACAGATGAATTTGTGCCTTTAGGATGCACCTGAGCAGCAGATGCAAATCCCTCTGCCACAAACCCATTGTGTAGAAATTTGGACTCCCTTTCCTTCCTGTGCTCCCTTTTGCTTCCAGTCTGGTGACAGCTTATTCCTGCTTTTCTGCGAAGAGCAATTAAAAAAAAGTATGTACATTCTGGCAAAACAGGATTGTACCTTGGCAGTGACAGCATGAAGTCAAAGCTACCCTGGAGGCTGATAACCTCTCTACAATGTCTGTACTACAGCTATTTCCAGCTGGGTGGAAACCCCTCCCTTTTTGACAGTTGCCATCTGCAGTGTCAAGTTTCAGGCTTCAGATCTGTTCCATCCTGTCCTGTTCTACTTTTGACAGATTCCTTTACTGCAGTTCAGCCATCCTTGGGAACTTCAACAGCTGCAGGTAGATTTTCCCTCCCTGGCTCTGCTAATGCAGGGGAAGAAGGGTGACAGCTTCAGCTGGTGGCATCATTTAGTTTGGCAGAGGTTTCTAGAGGTCACCCAGACTTGGTAAAAGTGGGTCCAGAACAGGTTGCTTGGGGCTTCTTCAGATATTTTTTAGTAACTCTGGGGATGGACACTCCACAGCCTCTCTCCCTTATGGTAACTTCCCCTTCCTTGCAGTAAATTAAAACTTCCTGAGTTGAAGGTTGGATTCAAATTATAAAACAAGTTTTCTGAAATCATTCAGCTCCAACAGCTGGTTTTCTTTCAAATAACAAGAACTGATTTTGCCCATTCTTTTTGAGAGAGGGCAACTGTGCCCTCACGTTTATCAAAAAAGTCTTTGGCATCTAATGAAACCTTCTCTGTAAGAGTTGGCTGCCTGGGAAGCTCTTTGGAGGGCTTTGCAAAGGTCATAGCCTCAATCCTCAGCTTCAAGGAGAATGTCAGAAGGCTTTACAGGGTCATTTTATATCCAGCAAAGCAGGAGATCATATGGCTACATAGTTTTAACTCTTCTTGGGCAAATATTTTCTCTAAGCTGCAAAAATGTTGTATTTATACTTTTAATGTATGCTGTATTATTAGCTCTGACATTAAACACCTTCATGCCAGTCTGGAGGCCCTGAACTTTGCTAATCATACAGGAAAACAAGGGAAGGGTAAACCCGGCAGGTCTTACAGAACATTTCTTCCTGGCTGTTAACTCCAGAGGTCCCTTCCAGCCTTGGCCAGTCCATGCTTAATGCTGAACTGATCAAAACTCTCAGCAGGCAAAACTGAAGGCATTATACAATGTATAATCTGTCCTTTACACAGCACAGGGACCTAATTTTACCCCCTGCTTCTTTAACAGGCAAAGGAATGGTGCCAACAGAGACACCCAGTTTTGATGCAAAACCATGCATGGGAAGCCTTACCCGAAAACCCCCAGAGAACAAATCAGCCAGAAACCCCAGCAGAAATATGAAAATGCTTCTTTGCTATCCCCAAGAGGGCATAACAGGCAAGTCAAACATTTAGAAACTCCAGAGGAGAAGTATATAGAATATGGTGGGGTAAAATATGTTTAACTGCATTGGATAGCAAATTCCTGGAAAAATGAAGTATTGTTCAGCTCGAGACTGCTTGAGTCTGCCAAATAAATTCAGCTGGGAAAAGATGTTGAGGTCAAGATCAAGGGAAAATGCAACAAGTCAGCATTTAGTGCACTCCAACATTTATTGCTTAACCCACCAGACTCACAGGATATTGGTTTCAGTGCTCTGAAACTCTTCTGTTGAAATGGTTTCACTGTACCAATTTCTCTCTAAAGGAACAATCAGAGTTCTGGGACCTATTTCTACGCCTATGGGGTTTTTTTGCTAATTGTTCTTGATGTCCAGCCTGGTCTACCTTGCTCAGACCACTTGGGATACTCTGGATCTCAAGAATAAAACTTGCAAGTACCTAATAAGAATGGAATACTCAAGTTATAGTTTCTCCTTCAGTAAATGTTTGCCTAAGAAAAAAATGGAAATATTATAATCTCTCAAAGTAGAAAAAATAATGATTAGAACACCTTTGTGAAGGTGGAAGCTCTCCTCAGACTTTCAGCCTCCTCAGTCAGAGAGAGGAATTGTCATTTGATTGGTTGGAGTTGTGAACTTATCTAATTTTAAAATAATCCTTCAAGATGAGTCATGCTTAGTTCAACTCCCAGTCTAACTGAACTCCACAAGTAGGAAAAAAGAAACCCAGCAATAACTCCCACCACTTTCTCCCTCTGCTTTCTCGTGCTAATTCCCCTGTCCAGCTTTGGCAGAGCACTTCCAGCCAGCCACTAGCTTCTCCCAGCTGGGCTCCCAAAGACAAGTGTGCAATTAGCCTTTGCCTCCTGGGCTAATTGACCTCTAGCCTTTGTCTTTTCAGCTAATTAGTGAGGCAGCCAAGCTGTCTTTGTTACCGAGACTGACACAGCATTAAGGTAACAGGGAGGCTTTGGGCACTGACGCACAAGGACGATTTTCCCAATTTTCCCACTCCCCCATTGTTGTCCTGACTGACAGAAACTGGGGGCTCCTTGTCCTGAGCTGGGCACTAGGAAAGGCTTCAGACTCAGCAGTTCTGACATTTCATTTCTTGTTAGTTGCTAAAACCAACGTTTTTAGGTTTTTACCTCTCTAGGCAAGCAAAATATTGTATTCTTGTATTTAATTTCAAATGTCTATTTTTCTTAAGAAATGCTATTTGATTGGCATGGATTTCATCTGTCAGGCAACTAAACCCAACATGGGTAAATCACACAGGCCTGCTCAATCAATGGAGTGACAAAGGCGAGGTATCAGCATTGTTCAAAAGATGGGATTTTCATCCTAATGGCTCAGCCTGCTCAGCAATTCTCTTTTGGTTTTGCCAGCTGTAAGGGCATAACCTTGAACAGGAGAAAATTCTTTTCAGTCTTGTAAAAAACAGGTGCACATGAAGGCAGCATTGCAATTTTTGTTGTTATCGGGAGGGGTTTTTCTTTTGAACCTCTCTTGAATGTCACAAAAAATTAAAAGCAGAAAGAGTTACTCTAGTCAGTCATAGTCAGGATTATTTATACAGACATTAACAGAAGAAGAACAATTAGTTCCCATTATTGCAATTTTCCACAAACGAGCAGAGGTCTTATTTTGTGTGGTTAATTCAGGTGCTGCTCGGGTGCCTTGTGCTGGAGATATCTTTGAATTTCATGGCTTTAGGTGGACTCACTTGGCAGTCAGTAGTACAATATCGGAGTATGTCAGAGCATGATACATGGTTTATTTGCACCCTGAAAGTGTCCTGGTGACGTGTGAATTAGTTAAAGAAGATCTAGTGGGAGATGGTGTTCAAGAGCTGGGTTTGTGCAGTGTGGGGTATGTTCAGTTGCCATGGTTATTCCAGGAAAATATGTGTACAATTAGTTAAATCCCTGTATAGTTTAACTTGCACAATAAATAAAAAAAATATGGGCATAAAACTTCTCATGTGAAACAAAATCTTTATAATCTGAGGGTTCATGATAATAAATTGAAACTGGAATATATATTAGGCACAGATACACAGGAGTAGTGGCAACTAAGGCAACAGTATTCATCTTTTTTGCATAAATAGCAAAGCAGGTCAGAAATGCAAAACAGGTCAAAAATAAATGAGTTTCTAGAAGCTGAAGTGATGATGTGATAATCTGCAGTTTGGAAATGATCTTGTGACATTCAGAGCTATGGATAATGAACTTGGGTCTTTTTCACCTCTCGCTTTTTTCTATTGCTGGAAGAGGCAGCTGGAGGAAGGTCCAAACCAGCGGAAAAGTGACCATTGAGGCTGTGCAAATTAGCTAGAACTAGATTTAGTTGTTCAGCTGAAGATAAATTCTCACATGAGCTCTGAAATCTTTACTGACTGTTTGTATTTCTCTTTAGGCACTGAATAATTTGGTAACAGAATGTGAGTAATGCCTTAGGGGGAATTAAGTCTGTCTAGTTATTTCTTGCTGCACAAAGATAACATCACCTTTACTAGGGTGTCTGAAAAAATGTGTTAGCATGAAATTTATATCCCTATGAGCCCTTATTTATAATGCCTGGTCGTCTCCTGTAGTCTAAAGCAATAAGGGAACCTGTTGAATAGCAGAAGGACAACCTTCATCCTCTGCTCCCTCTCTATTTCAATATTTAACTGTTCAAGTGTTTATGAGAATGGAAGCTGAAGTCTCACAGGCTAGACAAAAACTTGAGTTCTTCTGCTCTATAGGAAACTCGGTTTTCAGAAATGATGTTTTTATTCTGATTTTGGAGAGTTGGACTCAGCAGCAGAGCAATGTCTGATATTACAGCACTGTATTCTCATGTTATAAAACAAAGGCATGTTTATAAATAACCACAGCAAGGATTTGCCTTGTACACATGCAAATGGGGGATTAATGAGTCTGATCCACCACAGAGAGCAGTGTTGAAGTGAAGGTAAGAAAACACACAAGCACTTTGTTCAGATGGTGAAAAATAAGTTACAGAAGCAGCATTAACTTTGTTCCTGTTGTTTTTTATGCAGCAGTATGCATAAAAGAAGCCAAAAAAGAAAATTTGCTTCAAAGGTGTAATAGAATGTTCACTACAAATTCACTACAAACAACAGTATGGCCGAGCTTCATAATTCACAATTCATAATTCAAGGCTTTTTCTTCTACCACTGGACATTTCACACAGGTGTAACATCTCAAGTATCAGATGGTGTAGAACACCCATCAAAAATCAGTGTTCCAAGAGTGGGTGTGTGAAAGGGAATATGGTGGGCACTGGATGCTGTGTGACTGCAGTGCATGGGAATGGACTGAGTGCTGTCCAGGGATTTCAAATCCAATATCCATTCCAAAGGCAGAGGTCCATGTGTGAGTTCTGGTGATAATGTGGATAATGATTCTGTCAAGTCAAATGTACTTCCTGAGCAATATAAATGAGTTATGGGGGCCTTTTGAATAATGTGCTGGTGATGAGCCATAAATCACAGAGCAATCCCCACTCCATCTGCAGAGGGAGGCCTGCAATGCTTTATTGGTAACCCTCAAGTTGGTACACATATTAACATGAAAAATAGCGAGTCTGCCAACTTTAGGCAGTGGTTTGCTTTGGATAAACACTCTGAGAATTTGGGCAGGCTGGTAAAGAGGTCTGACAGATTTGTTTGCCATATGAATAATACCTCATTTATTGTGTTGGAACAACTTCCAGTCCCTTATCAATGACAGCAGGTCAGGGATGAGCACTGTACAAGTCTAACAAGTATCCTGCTCAGCTGTCATTTTATTAATATAATAATTGAGCAAATGCAGTGCTCAGGTTCTTGGTCACAGACACAGAGGATTCTGTTCTTGCTGAAGAAACAAATGAAAGAAAAGGGTGACCTCTCTGTCAAAGGTTTTGCAATCCAAATCCAGCCAGGATGAGGCAGTGAACAGACAGACAGACATACAGACAAGGGCAAAACTGAAGAAAGAATGAGGCACTTTCGGTCTGTGAGATAAGCAGCTCAGGACCCCAGAAAACTGATCATTGCCAGGGCTTTGTCAGCAGTGCAGCCAAGAAAATGTAAAAGCAGCTTTTGGAAGGGCTGCTGCATTCCTGGGCCAGAGGGTGATGTAGGCTCCTCTCATAGTGAGGGATGAGCCTCACAGGCAATTTTCATCCCGCTTCCTAAGGATCAGTGTCTCACCCTGAGTGTGGGGCAGGGTTAGGGAAGGTTGGGCATCCACTTGGCTAACTCGAGCAAAAGTTAAGAAAATTATGAGATTCTAAAAAATACCAGGTTCCAGAGATGTCCTGGATGCAGACTGGGAAGAGCCAAGACTGTTTGATGGCACCATGAGAGAAAGACTGAAGCAGGCAAGGCTCCAGACCAGCAAGCCAAGCTTCTGCTTTATTAAACACCAGAGAATCCAAGCACACAATTTAAATCCATAAAAACCAGGGTTCACTGGTTCCAGTGCTCATGCTATCACTTGTTCCTGTTATTAATTTTCCCACTGGCACTTTCTCCAGTGTAGTTTCATGGCTGTACAAGATGTATTTCATCTGTAGCCAAGCTGTGGAAACCTCAACTTTCTATTTATTCCTTATTTTTGGTATCACATAGACAAAAATGCATTTCCATTAAAGTCAATTTTGCCATGAGGCAGAAGTAGTTCCATCTTTCCTGCCTCGTCCCATCTTATTTTCCCAAACTGTAACTTTGTTCAAAAGAAAAGGTAGCAATAAAATGCTCTGACAAAAATCACACCCTTGTGTTTTATTACTTGGCTCTGTGATATGCTGAAAAATAAGAGGTGTTTATACAGACAGAATTTAAATATTCCTACAAATAAGTTTTGTTTTGAAATACCTATTGTTATCTTTCCATGTCTGCTTTTATTATGTAGAAATGCAAGATTTCTGTTGCTTGTGAGGTTTCTACATTGAGAAAATTACCTACCAGGCACTGTAATTGCTGTAGGAGAGCAACAAACAAGACTGCTTCATATTGTTTAGACAATTCGATTACTCTTACTCAGGATTTCAGAATGTGGGAATCTACATTGCTTTACCTTGAGTGCTCAACCATCCTCCACAGATTTATACAAACAAATGAAATGTCAGCTTGAAATGTTCAGATTTAGATCTCCTGAAGCTCCATGTTCCTGCTCTTTGTTAAAAACTCTCTGTGAAGCTCCCCACCAACCTGTGTGTGCTATTACAGTTCTGGCTAAGCCATCGGTTCTGAATTTGAGGCAGGACCACTCAACTTGTCTGCAACAGTAGAACTTCATAAGAAAAATGGTCTTAACATGAACCAGTTACACAAAACTATGCACAGTACTATTTTTTGTCTTCTAGAGAAAAACACAAATTTAACTAATACAATCTGTTCTCACAAAAAAAGTCCTCAAGCCTTCCTCCCAAGAGAAATGTGAATTAGAGACAAAGCTGTGGAATCAATGGCTGCATATCTCAGCATTGCAGGGACACATGCAGCTGGGGGTCTGGGATGATCCTGTTCTGCAGCTGGAATATATTTCTGTCAAAGGAACTCAGTGTTCACAGCAGGTGATGTAGTGAACCCTGGCCTGAGAACATACAGAGAACACCTAGAGACAGCAGCAAAGAACAAACACTATTTTATTAGTCATGATAGGAAGATCCCCTATTTGCTGTGAAAGCTGTACATGTCAATACATGAATGTATTTAACTTCAGATTTATGTTCTTCATTGCTTTCCTGAAGAAATGGGCCAGTGGGCTTCACCCAAAACCTAACAGAATTCTCACTCTTTTAGGTAGAGCTCCTGAGCGCTTTTTGACTCTAAAACAGAGGAGAATTAATGAAATGGGGCTCCACGACCAGTCTACCTTGTAGTAGATCTTATCTGTGTGAAACAATGGGATGGTTCAAATGCCAGTTACCAGCTGAACAAGATTAGTTTTTCAGTTCTAATTGCAGGCCAAAGGAAGGAATGTATATCGTTCATTCGGCTTCTCCTTCATGCTGACAGATCTTGGAGTTCCAAGCATGTGACAGAGCTGTTTGTGTTAAAAATGTCTTTTGTCCAGTGTAAATTGTGATATAATCCAGAAGTACCTGCAATTCCTAGGATATCACTGAAATGGGATGTTGCTGCCTGCCCACTGAAGCCTCAATACTGAATAAACACTCAGAAAAGCTGTGTAAGCTCTTGATTTTAATGCACACTTGACCTCTTTGTCTCCAGAAATGAATTCTATTGAGTTTTGATTTCTGTGTCCCTTCCTTTCATCCATCTAATTAACTAGTCCAAGCTTCAACTTCTCAACTTCAACAGTGCACAACAGATTGGAAAAGGATTTCTGTGCAGGCTGGGAGGATGGGTGGTGATCACATATTCTCAAGGTCAGACAATGGAATTACAAATCAGGCATATCCATATTTTGTTGAGCAGTCCCAGAACACTGCTGCTAGAATGCCAAGGGACTTACATGGCAGTTACCAAAGTTTTGGTTTGTTCTGTTCTTTGGAGTGAATTTTTGTTGGTTTTTTTTTATTTTATAACAGAATGCACTGAGATTGTATTTCCAATGTTGCAGTGGAGAGAAGGGGGAAAACTGAACTTCCCAAGGTGCTTGCCAGCCCCTTTGATGAGGTCCCTCAGCCCAGCATCCATCTCCCAGTGTCCTCTGCCCCAGGCTGGCTCCATCCCAAACTGGTGCTGGCTGTGCTCTGCCCCATGCCCCGGGGAAGGATGCTCAGCAGGATCAGACCAGGGAATCAGGAACAGATAGGAATTCTGAGCAGGGCTGATGTGGTGCCAGCTGTGCCTCAAACCTCACTGCTCTGATCCCAGGTGTCTCCCAGCCATCTGTGCCACACACCAGGAACACCAGCCCATGCAAGGGAACGGGACAGGAGCAGCTCTGAGGGTGCTGATCCCAAGCACCCGTGTCCCGGTGGAGCAGCACGGGCAGCTCCAGGAGCTGGGGGACTCAGGAGGCCTCGTAAGGAGGCTGGAACAGAGGGGTTGTAAACACAGGAGTAAATCAGAAGAGACAGGGAAGTAAAAGACCGAGGCAAAGAACAGAGAGTGAGGGAGAATGGGAAGAAAGCATGGAAAACAAGCTGCGAGGAATGGGTATCAAGGAGTTGGGGAGCTTCAATCTATGAGAAATAAACAGGGTCCAGGACACATTGAAATGGAGAAATCATTAATTCCACATTTCCTTCATGCAATGCAAATGTGCACACACCTGTGTGCAAGACATTTTGCCACCATGTTGCCTCTCAGGATGGAGAGTCTGAGACAGGATGGGAATTATCCAGGAGGAGTTCAGAGGCTGCATGGCACATTGGGTCAATTAATATGCACAGCATCGCATTTCCTCCTCCAAATTAATAAACAGCACATTCATTTCTTTTCTGCTAATTGAATGTTTAACTTGTTTGTCTAAGGCCGGGGATAGGTCAGAAGGAGGTTAGGGATGGATATTGCTTGTTTTCTCCAGAGCCCTGAGCCATCACTGGGTTTCAGATTTCCTCCAGCCTGTCTCATTGCCATACAATTTGGCAGACAGATGAAAGAGTTTCTTTCATTATGAAAACGAAAGGGCAAGCAAGGAGTTAGGGAAACTGATAATTACATACAAACTTTTTCCCCAAGGGCAAAGGAAAAAAAAGTCAATGTGTTGCAGTTTTTTTCAATATAATTAGTAACTTAATGATGAGATAACTAGTATACATATTTTCTTTTCGGAACTTAACTGTAGAAGGAGTTTCTAGCTAGAAGATACTTTCTTTTTATATCATTCTTATGGCTGGCTAGGGTACACGAACAATGGTAAATGGAGAAACTACTTAGCACAGTTAAAAAAATTAGATAATTTGGGACATAATTCTCAGCTGCTTTATTTGTGAGCTTGTTGTGCTATTTTTCCTTGAATTTCTTGTTTGCTTAGGTTGAAAATTCTGGAAGGCTAACAGCTGAGCTGTGATTATAATGACTCCGGTGGCAAATTCAGCAGCTACCTCAGAAAATTCCAAGTGATGTTGGTGCTGAGGTTGGAGATTGATATCACTTGGGACACCTGCAGGAGTCTTGTTTTGTTATGCATCCCCAGCAGTCATCAGACAGAAAGTGAATCCTTTGGCCAGCAGATTGTGAATTTGGCCCATAGAGTATGAATCGGGTTCACATCATTCTCCCTTTAAGGACCACATGTGTAACTTCAGCTCAATGTCAGGCAAACTGCATCAGGCAGAGGCAAACCAGCTGGCTGGAGCGGTTTTATAAGAAATGGGATGGCCGTGCTTTAAAATAGGGTATTCTCTGTGGGACAGCAGTGGAGGCTTCTCTGAGACACATTTCATGTGGAGACACCTGGGCGAGCCCTGTTGTGAACAAACTAAGAGAAAACATCTCAGGTGCAGCGAGCAGAGAGTTGGCTGAACATGATTTCCTGCCACCCGCCAAGAAGAAAAGCTGCCCTGGCTCAGAGCCCCCTCACTCATGGAGCAGCATCCAAAGGGGTTTTGAGCTGGGTGGTGACAGTTCTGCTCTCCTTGGAGAAGGATGAGCTGGAATCACCCCAGCCCTGCTGCCTGACAAGGGCTCTCTGGGCCTGCCACAGGGATCTCTGAGCCAGCCCAGTTCCCTGCTTCTGTCTGTGTGCTGAGCATGGAGACAAAGTGAGCCTGCTTTGAGTTATTAATCCCTTTCTATTCCTCCTTCCTTTCCCAGCCCCTCTCTGCCAATATTGTTTCTTGGCTTCCCTGCCAGTGTGTGAGGCTCTGCTGCCACCTTGCCAGCTCCAGGTTCCCTAATCTCCTCCTGCACCCATTCCACCAGCTCTGCTAGGTCTTGTGGAACTTTTCCTCTGACCATGAGAAACTCATCCCTTCTCCTTTCTTGCACAAGGCAAGGCCGTTTTTTAAAATTCCCTCCACAATTTAGACAGAATTCATAAGCCCCCTTAGAAAATTCAGCACCTGGGCTGATGCAGAGTGAGCACCCTTTGGGATTTTTTCCATCATGGGTACAGCTTCTGGAAGTGAAATGTGCTGAAACACAGAGGCAGTGATTTGAAAGAAGGTTCCTTTTAAAGGGTAATTCAGCAAGAGGTGAAGGCCAGAGTTGCTTTCAGAGGTTTGATTTTTCAGGATGTGTACCATTTCTGATGGGGCAGATTCCCCCAAAAGCTTCAGTGACATTTAAATGAAGTAGTAGATGAGAGGTCACTCCTCTGAGTCAAAAGCTGATGATAAATGGACATTTTGTGCACTCCAGCAAGGGTACAGTGAGGATATTTCATTTAGACAGGAAGAAAACACCAGATAGTCCATGAGCTGAGCAATGATTTCTTGAATGTTCTTTTCTACAGGAGAGTGGGTTTATGACTTAAATGAATTAATTTCATGAAGGGCAAGGATAACTGAGACCTCTTTGTATGTTTTATAAAGTGTGAATACTAATGTAATTAAATGCTTAAAATCAAGACTAGATAAAAACTTGATCTGACACTAGTAACTCTGTAAAGACAAATTGCAATGCACACAGCCACTATAAGAATCTGTGATTTATTTATACAACCATTTATAATGCACTAAATAGCAGCATGCCAATTTTTATGGAAATAAATTGGGCTTACATTAGCATGTCTGAGGTGATCATTGATCCCAAATAGCATTATTTGAAGACTAGTAGAGAGAATAATGAGGGAATAACACTCTGCCCTGGGGCTGTCCCATGCATTTCAAAATGGAAAGTGAGACTGGCATATTTTGGGTTTTATTGATTTTATCGAGAAACAAACAGAAAAGGTGCCTCACTTTTCATCAGTAAGATTTTCTTGTTCTTGTCACAAGCAAATAGCTTCTTTCATCACTGCCAACAACAAGAATGTCTCTTGGAGGGGCAGGGAACAGAGAGGGGAAAGGCAAATCTTTCTTGCTCTGAAAGGGCTTTTACTCCTTCCGAAGATGGAGATGGACTTTGGTGGAAATTCTTCTTCAAAAGATATTGACTGAGGAATTGTTGAAAAAACACAGATCCTTTTCAGGTTTTGTTTTTAATTATGGCTTTTGTTCAAAATTCCTGAAATAGTGGGGAAAGGCTTGCTGCTTGTGAATTTTATTTATTCTTCTTTGATACTAAGAACTGATTTTGATAATTACTTTGATAAGTAAAGCTCACAGCTACTTCTGATTCTGGGATAGTGTTGGAATAAATGTGGTGTTTTAAAAGATCTTGAATTATATCCTGTATAATAAAAACGATGAATATATGCATCAAAATCTGATTTTGATGGAAATATTAGACTGTAAACTAAACAGATGGGGCTGTGATAGCCCCTCTTCTTCTTCAAGTTTTGGTTTAAATTTCAATATTGGAAACCCAATAGCAACGAACTAAAACTAGATTTCAGTTTATTCCTTCTGAAATGAACTACAGAATTCAACAATGATATTCTTGAATGCAATCAGGCAAGTACCATGAGTGAGATACCTGCAGAAAATGTCCAATAATAGGAATTTGTCACAGCTATCTGAAGGAAGCGATGAAGCAGCTACAACTCTTCCACTGAAGGGAAAGGAAGCAGACAGAAATACTGAAGAAGAAAAATAAGCAAGTAGAATCAGTTTTTAAAAATTGCTGGTTCCCTCCATAGGAGATGAAATGCTCCTAACTGGTTAATGAAAGGGCACATTTATTTTCAAGGTTTGAGGGGAGGCCTCAGAACTGCATCAAAATGGAATTTAGCAGCTTGTGATGCCAGGCACAGCTTAACCCAAAGGCAAGGTGCCCAATTAGTGAGGCAAGCTGTGGCACAGCATCTCCTGGAGCACCCCTGGGCACAGCTGGATCTCACAAGATTCGTCAGAGAACTGGAAATCACCTGAATTATCAATTCCTGGGTGGGACAACACCACTGGAGCTGTTTCCAAGGCCTGTGCATTCTCCCAGCTCTGGTGTGTGATTAGACACGGGGCATAAAGGAACCAGGTCGTGGGGATCAGGTGGGGAAGCCAAAAATGTTGTTCTTGACTCCCAGTAAAAAACCACCAGTGAGATGTCACCTCTCAAAGGCAAGCCCAGCCATCCAGAGCCTTGCCAGCCTCCTGAAGTGCAGTGAAATCCCCCCGGTACTGTAACTGCTTAAGTGATGCCTTAGAGGGGCTGCCTGCAACAGAGGCTGGGCAGAGTTAAAGGAATAAAATAGGGATTTATTAAAAAGGCCTTCAAAAGATTCACCTTGGGCAGTGCAAAATCCTGGCTGTGGCTACACCCAAGATGGACCCAAGATGGACCCTAAGCCACAAGTGTTCACACTTCTGTAAGTTTTGGTCCATTCCCATATTGGGGTTAATTGTCCAATTCCAGCTCCAGGTTATGCAGTCCTACTCTCCCAGATTGTCTCCTCAATTCGTTGCTGTTTGCACCTTTTGGGGCAGAAGCTGCAGTGGTGTCCTTGGTTCTGGGGCTGGAAAAGGATTATTTTGTGTGACTGAGTTGTGAGGAGAACTTGCTTTCACTTTGTGTGAAGCTCAGAGTCACACCAATGCAATAAAGAATCAGAAAAATATGAAAGCTAAAACTTAAGGCATCATAAGCACTTCCTAGGAAGTTGTTCTTAACTTAATTTTTATCTGATGACAGTCCCTTGCCCCTCTTGTTGCCTCAGTGAGGACTTTTGAACAATTCTCACTTAGTCTGACTTCATCGACAAGCAAGAAGGGAAGAGACAGTCTTTGAAAGACTATATTTTTTAAAAATAATTATCAGGATTTGGCTGATTCTAGTCAAGTTCACACTGACATGTTGATAATATCGATTCATGGGAATTAAAACACAAGGGGAATTTTCCTTTCCCCTTAATTTTCTCAGTAGACCTGTGGGTGGGACATCAAAACTCTTTTCAGAATCCCAGTTTCCTGCTGTGAAAGTTGTTCGTGTGGGAGTAGAAATCCCATTTTGGGGTGCCTTTGTTTTTAAATAACTCTTTAATTGTGATTTGCCAAGAACCGTGCTGAGACATCAAGGTTTTATCTGCTTCAGCCCAGCTGAGGAGATGTGATAAATGCAACCTGTTAAACACCACAATGAGACACTGAGAGCTGCAGGAGGCGAAGACTGAAATGATAGGCTGTAATCAGAGGCGAAGGGAGATGGAGTGCCACACAAATACCTCTGAGAAATTTGTTAAACAAACTGAAGCTCTTGTATAATTAGATGACAAGATTTATTTTAAACTATGAGGTATGAGTGTGACAGCACTATAATTTGTCTTAAATAATTTCTTCACACCCAACAAGACACGGTCTTCAGAGTTCAGTCCTTCTGTGCATTTCTTAAAAATAAAACCCAACACTTTGTACACCTAAATTGAGTATGGAAACGGAAATAAAGCTTGCTGAAAGGCAGGTTTGAAATTTCCTTTCAAGATTAAAGAGATTACTTGATTTAGCAAAGTAATTACTCATGCTTTGCTATCTGATTTCCTCTAAAATAATCTTGTTGACAGCTCCTGCTTTATTTTTTTCATTGTGAAGGGATGTGTGTGCAGAGTAGCTGAAACCTTTGGGGACAGGGCATCTCTAGCTGGTTCTCCCTTCCCTGCCTGTGTAACCCATTGCTGTCCAGAAGAGACAGGGCAGGGTGGAAGTCCCTGCCTTTGCAGCTGAAGGGAAGACATTTAGTAGTGTTCCAGGTGCTCCCCTTCCCATTTTCCCTGTTCTGAAAGGAGAGATGAAGGATGCTGCTCTGTCTGGTGTCCTAAACTCTGCCATGCTATGAACAGTATTGTCATTTTTGTCAGAAAACCACCGAAATCCCTATTTTCCCGCATCACTTCACTTCCTGTGCTTGTTCCAAGTTTGTTTTCCAGGAATATTTTGAGATAGCCATGCCCAGCAGGCTCTGGCATTTGCCTGGGCACTAACAGTGGCTGGGTTGTGCCCTCTGTGCCTGTGGCAGAGGCCCAGGAGGAGATGTCTGTGTCACACTGGGCATGGTTGCTCTGGTCCTTTACAGTGCCTGGCTCTGGGGACAATGCAGGGAACACACCCAGGCAGATGGGATTTTGTTTCCATGGCTCTAAATTGCTTCCCACAAATATTTGTGCCAGTCTGCAGTGTGCCCATGGCAAGGTGAGTCAGTGTGGCCACAGCAAACAGCTTTAAAGACCAGAGGGAATATTTATGGTAACGTTCATGCAGCCTAATTACAACATGTGCCTACATTATCTGTGACATTTTGAGCTCTCTTGGTTTATTTTCTGTTGTTTCCAGGTCCTAGTGCAAAAGCACTTGCTGGCAGCACAGAACTCCTGTTTTCAGGGATTCATCTGCCATTTGGAATTCTTTGATCAGACATTGAGTCAGAGACCCTTCTTTATATGCCAGCTTTTTACCCTCTGCAAGCTATGATGAGCTTTTCCTTTTCTCTCATGCTCTGAGTGCTTTCATTCTTGCCACGGGGTCTTTTAAAAACTCTGCATCCATCACTGACATGTCATGAGGAATTGGAAATTTCATTGAAAGGGAAGATAATCAGCCTTATGTTACTTATGTTTTTGGTGTGCTTTATCCTAACTAGGCAGAGCTTTTCTGAACCACTGGTGATCCCAAAGGAAATCAGCTGATTCTTTCTTGGTGACATAGGTAGGTAGCCTTCCTGAGAAAATAAAGCATCCCTGCTCTTGTAGCTGAGCTCTCTGGAGGTAACGCTCATCCTCGCAGAGCTGGAGCTGTTCTATATTCATGGGGCTTTGAATTCATTAACTGTGAATCTGTTGTCTTGTCAAGTCTCTCCTAAGAAATCTTAAAAATCAGCCAGATGTCTGGTGTTATCTCCCCCTTAAAAAAAGATTGCAGAGGAAATCTTTAATCTGTGAAGCTGATAATCAGCAAAGTTCAGTCCATTCCCATACCTGGCACTTCTTGTGGTTTTGAAAAGAATTATCATGGGAGGGTCAGGGCACTTCACTCGGCAAGATTTTCACTCATAAAATGGTTTGGAGGATGTCTGTCACATTTTATTGGTTAAACCCATGACTATATGACAGATTTGCTAGTTCTGTGAGGCTGCTATTCTGTCACTCTCAATAGTGGTTGCAAATTTTATGTGTGTTCTTAGCAGAACGTCAACACTCCAAAATTCTGACTTTGGTTGTTCTGGATAGAGGTGTGCATTGGTAGATGTTGCTGATCACTTTCTCAGAACTTGCAG
The DNA here is from genome assembly GCA_009812075.1 of Sialia sialis. Lineage (NCBI taxonomy): Eukaryota > Metazoa > Chordata > Aves > Passeriformes > Turdidae > Sialia > Sialia sialis. The sequence continues at coordinate 430,361 of VRYO01002410.1, forward strand.
CTAAGGGATAAAATTGTGATAATGTTTGCCAGAGGCTCTTAGTCCTCAGGTTGGTAGCCCAGAAGCCTGGGAGTCTGACTCCAGTTTTACATTAACAATCTTGCAAGCTGAAGAGCCTTTTCTTCATGTTTGTGACAATGAACCCAACAGCTCTTGGACTCCTCACTGAAGCTAGAAACATCAGATTTCTTCTCTTCACCAACAAGCCCCCAAAGCCTTGGATTTCCCTCAGTTTGATCAGAACTTGTTGCCCCACTGTGTTTGTGGGGAGTCCTTGGCTCTGGGGACAGTGTTCTCAGCCTGCTCCTGTATCTCAAGGACAGCCAAAGAGCCCCTGGAGTTCCCAGCCACCATCTGTGGTATTTCTAAATAGGAAACAGCAAAGGAAGATTTCTTAGCATTCTATTATTTTTAGTGGGGTTTTTGGTGGACATTCTTTATCCAGAATTGAAGCAAAAAAATTATGCATGATGTAAAATCTCAGCATTTCAAAATTCTGGCATTTCCTCTTGACAATGATCCAATTTGCATCTGGGTTCCAACTGAAAGAGGGGAAATTTAGGTTAGATATTGGGAAGAAATGCTCCCTTGTGAGGGTGGGGAGGCCCTAGCATACATTTCTCATCCCTGGCAGTGTCCCCGGCCAGGTTGGACACTGGGGCTTGGATCAGTCTGGGACAGTGGAAGGTGTCCCTGCCATGGCAGGGGCTGGAATGGGATGGGCTTTGAGGTCCTTTCCTCTGAAACCATTCTGTGATTCCATGATTATATCTGTGCCAGCATAGCCAGTACTTGCAGACTGGAGACTCCTGCATTCCAGAGCTACTGAAATCCCATGGCTTTATCACGACACTTCCATTTTCTTGTAAGAGAACCTTTGTCTGGGGGGCAATAGTGGTTAAATGAGTAGGCAAGATTTCCTTAGGAAATACTGCTCCTCCATAGCCTTTTGAGATGTTAATCTTCAACCTATTTCCTTATTTTGGACTCCAGGCTGACACTGTAAAAGCAGACTGGGATACCTCACTTCAAAAGACATTTTCAACACCAGTGGTTGCTTATTGATTCAGCTACTCATAAATCATTTAGAGATCCTCCTGCTGAACACAGCTCTCAGACAGGATCCCTGATGTTACTAAACTGAGCTGTACAAGCCCTCCCAGGCAATCCATCCCAACAATGCCTTGTTTGATCAAGCATCTGCTTTAGGGGTTTTTTTAGCATGAAACCTTTATGTGTCTTCAACAGAGTTTAGGTGGAGAATCCTAGATTTGTGTTTTGAAGTAAAGGTGGCATTCGGCTCTATTTTTACTGTAAACTACAAAACAAAACCAGCTAGTGTTTAAAAGAGTGAGGTAGTTTGCCAAAAAATAACTAACACAAAAGCCCGGCAACTTGGGAAATGCAAGATATGCAACCTTAATTCAGACACCCAGGCTTCTGAATTATGAAATACAAGGGTGGATGATGTGCAGGGGAAAGCTGCTGCTTATCCTCAGTTCTGCCATTCCTGACTTCAGAACGTTTCAATTTGCAGCATTAGCAATTCCCTCTTCTTGAAGCGTCTTATCTGTGACTCTCCACAAACTGCAAAAAGTTGTCTACATTTGGATAACATTTCCAGCTTCTCCATAAATTAACTTATATAAAACATCAGGCCACTACTGGGAAGCAGAGGGTACCACAGTCTCAATAAAATGGCAAAATTTGCCATGGTAAGAACGGTGTGTTTTCCACATAAACCACTCTCTAAAAAAAGTTGAATTTTTTTTTGCTGAAATTTAAGAGAAGCCTGAGGCAGACATCAGCCTGGAATAGAAAATGTCTGTCAGAGCAATTCAAGTGGAGCAACCTGTAAGCAACTAAGGCAGAGTCTTGTGGCAGGGAGTGTCTGGGCAGCATTGGCTGCACATCAGAGCCAGTGTCACTGCCTTTGAAATGGTGTTTTGTAGGTGACCTTGCCCCTGATAAATCACAGTTGTACTAATTACAGTAATTTCACGATTATAAGCTGCACCTTTTCCATTGAAGAATCCAGCCTACCCCAGTAGTGCGGCTAATCATCAGGTGCGGCTTATTTATGGACAAATCCCAGTGAAATGCCAACCCGGAAGTGAGAGCCGGCTGGGGAGGGCGCCTGGGGCTGCCTTTAAAGGCTTCACTGGTCTGTGAAAACTGTTTGCAACTTGAGCACCTGACACCAAACCCAGCTGGCAGTGATTCTGTTACTAATTTGTTACTTTGTCGCACATGGATCCTCGCTTAAAAAAACAAACAACAACAACAAAAAAAAACAAACCCACAAACAAAAAAAGCTGCTTATTTTGGGTGTGGCTTATAATTGTGAAATTACTGTACTAATTACCAAAGAAGAGGAACAGCCTTGCCCATAATGGGTCACAGCTGTGATTAATAAAGATAGATGTGATTAAAAGGAGTAGGATGGTGGCCCAAGTGAGCTTGGTGGTAGAGGAGCTTGAGGAGAGCTGAGGGAGGAGCAACAATCCAGTGAGGCATGTGAAGAATGAAACAAGGAAGAGTGTTGTTGCGCTAAAAGGTGTGCTGTGAGGTCAGTCTGGATCTGATGGAGTCAGAGCTGCTGTTGGAGCCTGCAGTCACAGCTGAGCTAGATGAAAGCTGTGTTCAGAGTCTGCAAACCAATACCTGCAGTCCTAGTCCAGCAGGAAGTAGCCAGCAGTCAGAGTCTGCAGCTGGACTCTACAGTGGGAGCTTGTTGTAGTCAGAATCAGGGTGCCTAAGCTGTAAAGAAGAATAAACCAGGACCCTCTTTGTGTTGTTGAATGGCTCATTTCTCCCACTAATGGGGGGTCTGCTGTAGCAGTGTTTTAGTCCAGGGAAGCTGCTGAAATGTCCCCTGTGCTCTGGGCAGGGTTACCTGGGCCCAGTTCACCAGGGTGGGATGAGAGGTTGGGTCCTGCAGGGTGGGCTAGGAGCAGCTCTGCTCCATATGGGATCTCTCAGTAGGAATTCTTGCATGGCTTTTGAGGGAAGCAGAGCCTGTGCTGAGCAGCTGGGAGGGACTGGACAACAAAAAGCAGCAAAAGGGTGGATAACTAGTGGCAGTAGGGACTTCTAGGGATGTACAAGATGCCAGAGAAGCAGCTCTACAAAAGCATCTCTGTTTTTTTAATGGGAAACTAAAGAGTGATACTGCACAATTTTTTATTGTGCAGTCTACAAGGAGATACTCTTACTTGATGAGTTGTACCCTAGAAACAGAGCCACAGAATCACTGAGATTGGAAAAACCCTCCCAGCTGTGCCCCATCCCCACCCTGTCCCCAGCTCAGAGCTCTGAGTGACACCTCCAGGGATAGGCACTCCAATCCTCCCTGGGCAGTTCCAGTCCCTGAGCACCCTTTCCATGGGGAAATTCCTGCTGGTGTCCACCCTGAGCCTGCCCTGCCCAGCCTGAGGCCATTCCCTCTGCTCCTGTCCTTGTTCCCTGGGAGCAGAACCTGACCCCTCTGGCTGTCCCCTCCTGTCAGGAGATTCCTTCCTGTGAGTGTGGGTGGGTGATGACAAGTTTTATGGCACTGCTCAAGTATCAATTCTGCTTATTCTGTTTTTCAAAGAATTGAGAAATAATTATTTTCATTTAACTTTTCATTTGAAAAATGGAAGAGAGAAAATGACCCTATAGATATTGTGAGTTTAAAGGGCCAAAAAGCAATTAAAAGCTCTTCCAGGGAAGCCTTGTTACCTGTCTTGAGGAGCCTAGACACAGAACACTGAGGACAAAATTGTCATTGTCTCTACACTGAGCAAATAAAAAACATGACTTGCTGTCAACCTGGCCTTGTGCATACCCATAATCAACTTCTGCTAACTGAGCTGGAAACGTGATAGCCCAATGCAAGTTTCAGAAGTATTTAGAAAATAAATATAATTGTGGGGAGCTGAAATAAATAAGGACCTTTTCTTCTCAGAGACACTTCTCCCTGCTGGATAATCATCTCCCTGCCCAGCACTGCACTATGCATGGGAATAAACTCAGATATTTCATCATCTCAAGATGTTTCCTCTGGAGAGGTGATAAATATTTTATGGCTGAGTACTTTTTACCAGCAAAGGCTAATTTTTTGTATTGCTGTGTTAGATCTTTCTAAAACAGGGAACAAAGAAGAATTGTCTTTAAATAGTCTGTTAACTCCAGTTAGTTATGAGGTTTTGAAACAGCTTTTATCACCTGGTAGTGACACCTTCCCACCTTCACTGACACAGGAGCTGTTCCTGTCTCACTGCAGGTGCTCTCCTGAGTAACCACACTGTGGAGCTGGGTCTGTGCAAGGACCAAGGAGAGGTTTATATCCTGTTGCCTCCCGTGCTTGGAAAGCATAAATGCACCAGCAAATGTCTTTGCAAATGTCTTTGCCTACACCCACGTGGGGAATGCCAGGTTCAGGTGATTCCAGCCCTGTGAAGGGAGTGGTGAGTGCTGCCAAAGATAAGTGATGTGATGCAGAATGCAAATCCCAAACTCTCAAGTACAGAACAGCATGCTTCTCAATTCTAATTGTTACTTAACCAACATGCATGTGTTTTTCTTCTAAAATTCCTTATCTTAATCTGGTAAATGAAAATTAAAGAGAAAATTGAAAAGGCTGGTCTATAAAACCAACAGAACAACAAAAAAAGTGAAATATTTTGTGCAGCATGTCATCAAGGGATTGTTCATAAATCTTGTCTTTAAGCAGATTCACTGGTCAGGCTCAGCTTGTATTTGTGCCTGTGCAAGATTACCTTTCTTTCCCTGTATTTTCAATGCCTCACAACTTGGAGCATCCCAAGTGAAATATTTGCAGACTCTGGAAGTGCTGTTAAGTAGAACTGTGCCCCCCCTGTGTAATAATATTCAGTTCTCAGAATAATCCATCTCCTTCCTTTGTATCTACAACTTGTAGAGAGCTGGGGCTTCAGGGATGTTTCTCTTTAGCCATCGCTCGACCAAAAAACAAGCTCTGAGCATCCAAAAATGTTCTGCTGCTTTTGATTAATGCCCAGAGTCGAGTCTGTCCCTGACCTACAATAAGATCTGGTTAAACACAACTTCAAAATTCAGTGCCTGTGTTTTCTTTTGGGCTGGTTTGTTTTGTTCCCCCCGACCCCTGTGAAGAAGAAGCTTAAACTCAGGATTATATTTCCTGAAACCATAGCTTTTGAGATATTTATATTGTGTGCAGAAGGCTTAAAAGAAAGGTCTTTTGTTTTTTTAAGCCTATGATTTGTGGGTGGGTCTAATAAGTGATTGAGCTGCATTTTTGAAGCTGTAAAAAATGAACCAGAAACCGGCCTAAAGTACAATTCAGCATTTTATCTTTGTAAGAGATTTTTTTCCTCAACAATTAACTTTGCTATGGTGTTTATTTGCAATGCGTTTTGGAAGCTCTCCTTGCAGCCAGGCATTTTTAACTCCCAGGATGGGGAACTCTGAGGCTGTGCAGGGTAATGACAACATCGTTTCTGAGGCACTCTAAATGCTGTGGAAGATAACTCGAGCAGACATTAGTTTCCCACTGTGCTCAGTTGTTCCACAGCAGCTAATTAAAAGGCAGTTGTCAAGCACATAAGACAAGCGATGCTTGTTGGAGTCCTTAGCAAGCTGAAAAATAATCTAATAACCCCAGAATTAATTTAGGCTCAAATGTTTTTGTTACAAATGGTTAATAAGATGATGGTTGAACTGGTGAGCTCAGACACTTTTCTACATGAAGTAGCACATGACCAGTTTAACTTTTCTCCCATGTAATAAAATTATACAAATCGGAATTATGCACACGTTCCCAAGTTCCTAGACTTCATTAAATACTAGGGGATTAAAAACTTGTATAAATTAATCAATGTGCTATAATCCTAAAAATTATAAAATGAGCCCTTGAGGAAGTAATGTAATGCTGGCTTTTTAATTAGCACGACAGCAGAGATTCATTGTTCTCTAATGTAAGTCATGTGTTTATTAACTGAATTACCCGCTGGAAGTGGCAAACCCCACGATGCTGCTGCTCTTTGGGAGTGGGTGCTGATGCATTTGGATTCAAATTGCACATCTGCTTCTGCTCACACAGGTGATTATATCCTTAATATTTATCTTTACTTTCAGGAATAAATCACTCTCTGATGATTGCCAGGCCTGTTCTGTTAAAATCCCCTTGAACAATTCTTGTTGAAGCCAGAGACCCTGCTGATAGCAGGGCTCAGAATATCAGCGCAGTGTGGTCTAAAAATGTCAATTGGTTTCTAGAGCCAGCATTAGGTACAGTGAGGTTTGAGAAGTGCTTCTGTTGCCTGGAATAAAGCACAAAATCTTTCCAAGCACTGTTAAAGTGATAATACAAAATCAAGCTTTTAGCTGAAAGCCTTCATGGTGAACAAAATGGTGAGATGCCCTCGTGATACCATATTTCTGCAATTTTTATAAGGTTAGCTGATTCATTTACCTATCAAATATTGTCCAGTTAGAAGAGCAGCTGCTTAGAGGATTTCCCACTGGAGCTGCCCCTGACCTTTCAGCCCTACACTTTATTTATTTATTGCACCTACCATGTATGGTGCAAAACAAAGTGTCCTTGCTAGACTGAAGACAAAGCTAAACAGATTTTCAAGAATGTATTAGTAAGGGTTTGTTAAACTATGGAAGAGGGCAGGAAAAGTAATAGAAATTATAACCGGGTATTAACAGTCTACAAAGTTACAAATGTGTGAAAAAAAAAAAAAAAGCTAAAACTCTTTAGATGTCACTTCCTGTGTCATTTCATATACCTCATGCTTTCAAGACACAAACACTTTTTCATATAAAAATTTATTGGAAAGTCTTCATTCATATTTTCCCTTCCACGTCATTCTACTGGCAGTTGTCATGGTCATGGTTATGGGAATAAAAAGTGCTGTCTCCTATTACACAGGGCTGCTTCTGATATTAACACCAGTGAATCATCCAAGCTTTTATTCTGTCATTACAGACCTGTCAATAAACGGAGTGACAAAATTTGGTGGTGTTAACCTTCAGATGTCAGTGACCACGGGAAAAAACAAATAGCAGCAAATTTCACTGTTGTTCATATGAAAACATGAAAACATAGAACCACTTTGATTTTCCAAAGGTTATTTTGAAAAACACGGTACATGGCCAACAAACAAAATCCCTTGAAGGATATCTATGGCACAAAAACTGCCAGTGAGGGGGTGGGTTTGTGACAGATTTACACATTGATCTTTTCCAGTTTCAAAGTAGATCTCACTTTTTTTTTTTTGCTAATCTAAAGCTATAGTCCAGACTCTACCCCAAGGCACAACCTCTGAACATTCCTGGTGCATCTGGCAGTGCTTCCTGAGCAATTCTGAACCTGCCTCTCTTCCAGAATGCTCCATTGGTGCATTTATTTCACCTTAGAGCTCATGATTGTTGAGAGACTTTGGTGGTCTAAACCCTGTGCTTTGGTGTTGTGGGAATCCCACTTTGTACATTTACCTTAATCTGTCTAAAAGAATTTAATTTCCAAGCACCTGTGGCTCTGTGCAGGGCAGGATGAGTGCAGGGCTGCAAACTTGCACACAGTGGGGTTGGCAGTGGGATTTCACTGGGCTGGACAGGGAACATTACCTGAGACTATTCCTCATTTCAGAGGGGAAAAGAAAAAAGAGGAAATTTAACTCCATCTTTGGCAGATTTCCCCAGCATTGTCTGTGCTCATGGAAACAAACAAGGAAGAGCAGAGATCTGAGCATCTTTCTGTGTAATTCCTGTGGAGCTGCTGGAAGAGAGACAAGTTTCCCGTGCGGAACATGATGGCAACAAAGACTGTGGCCCTTTTGTTTCCACTCTTAGATTTTCTAGAAATCTGAAGTAAAACAAGTCAATGAAATTTGAATAGTCCACCAGTATCCAAGCCTTTTACATGCATTATTTATTGTCCCAATCCTCAGCTGGGGTAAACAAGCCTGCTCACACTGATGCTGCCTGTGGTTTGCTCAGTTGTATCCTCCATCTGGGCAGTGAAGCCATGCTTTCATCATAAAGCAGCATTTTTCTTTTTCTTCCTTCCTTTCTTGCTTCCTGTTGGAGCATTAAAATAATTCAGTGTAAGCAAACTATCCCCAGGATATCCAAGAATACCGTTGTTATGTCTTCTTCTGTTTCTATTTACTTTTGCTGTAAATAACCTTTTGCATTAATAAAGGAAGGCTCACAGTTATGGGAAGCATTCACTAGAAGCTTATTTCTGATTCCCTCAAATTTCTAGAATTACATTGCATTATGAGAGACAGCTACTTAAACATGCTTTCCTTTTCAACAGGATTTTCAGCAATTAAAAAAAATCTAATGCTGTTTATATTTTATTCAGGGAGGCTAATATTCATATAAGAGCTCTTTTATGTTCAAATAGTTCAGGGGATAAGGCAGCACTGAGGTTTGAACTACAGAACTAGATTTGGAATATAAAAATGCACCTCTTATTATGTAAGTGATTGCTAGGAGAGCACTGGAAGGAAACCTAAATGATGATTTCTGATGTTCTAAATTCCAAAATAGCCTCACTCCACTGTTTTTTATATGAACATGAAACATTGCTTCTGAGCTCCTCACTTGTATTTGTGTTTCAGGTCAATGCATTTTGAAGCAGATGGAGCAGTAATTCATGAAAAATAGTGTTTAGGAAAGAAAAGGCAAGTCAATTTTACAGAGCCTGTAATGTCTGTAAATGTCTGACTTGTACTGGATTGGGAAGGGGTGAGAGCTGCTCCACAGGTGTCTAATTTCTTTATAGGGAAAAAAGGGGGAACACCACAGCTGCCAGATCCCAGACCCAACACCCCTCCTCTGTGCATTTCCTGATTTTTCCTCCATCTAATGAATCAAATATTTGTAAATCCAATGAAATATCTTGGTTTGAGCAACATTTCATGGGCTCTTCCCACCATCTAGCCCTTGATTAAAATCCTATAAACTGCTGAAAGGTGCACCCCATGGAACAGCAATGACAAGGAGGAGGGGCAGAATGGTGCCACCACCCATGGGTGATGCTGTCTGAGGCTGTGTCTCTGAATGCTCACGGCTTCTGACAGCTGGAGAGGAGTAGAAGTGCCTGAATTCCCATCTGTCCTGTCCATACAGGTGGAATTCCAGGTGCTAAAGAGCTCTCAGATTACCACCAGTGCCTGAAAAAAACCAAGTGACTGAAAGTCATTTATAAGAAGGAAGTTTGTCTTTCACAATTCCTGAAAAAAAATTGTTTAGAATGAGCAGCTCCTTGATGTGAAATTTGATTCCCTCAGTTCTAGCCAGCTTGCTCCCAGCATAAAAGTACTGGAGAACTTTCCATGAGCATTTAGAGTAGTGCTTGTCCACCACTCTATCTGCTGCTATTTCTTTATCTTCCTTTTAAATGGCTCTTCATGATAAAGGCCTGTGAACAGAAGTGTAGAAAACCTTCAGAAAAAGTATTGCTTTAATTAGTATGTGCTGTTTATTTCTGCATGAAATGACTGGGAATTTGAAGTGTGGACATGCAGAACTTTTTGGGACACATACTGCCAAGAGAGGATGAATCTGCAAGGGTGAAATGATGATTGCAGCATCCTCTGTCTTCTGTGGAAGTGTGGTAGGAGAGGTACCCCAGGGAGCAGTTTAAGGAAGCTCCACAGGTAAATGGAGCCCTCTCCCTTGCACTCCCTTCCATTTCCCTCCATTTGCTTCCATTTCCTTCCACTCCCAGTGAGCTCTCAGCTGGGACAACATGTGGGAAAGTTTCCTTAGCAGACTTCAAAAACCTGCTTGCAATTCTTTCCTGCACCTCTCACCCAGTGAATAATTTGACTCCCTGGCTATCTTCCAAGCCAATAACGCTGACCAAATTATTTTGAACACACAGATGGCAACGAAAGGGCACCAGGTGCTGTTTTATTGTAATAAAGATGTGCAAACCTTTGCATCACACCAGGTTATTTATCCACATGAATCATCAGGATGCTCAGCTTCCTCCTCTGCTTTAGTAAATGTTGAATAAGAGGCATCAGCTGTTTCTAGAGTGTGCCCTTCTGTATGTGCCACAGATATTTTGCTTTGGGCTTCTCTTCCCCACTCTGACCCACAGAGGCATTCAGGGGATCTTCTCTTTGATTTAAATGATTACCAAACGATTGGAAGCCCAGATGTTCAGTGCCTTAATTGCCGAGTGTTAGCCTATAAAAGAGAGCAGGCAGTTAGTATCTGAAGGGAGGATTTTACGGCATATAAATGTTATTTGGTACATTAAGTGACATTATTTACATCCAATTTCGCTCTCTAAGGTGGCAACTTGAGGCAGTAACTTGCCATGATGGAAAAATAGCATTTTCTCTCCCATGTCTGACTCACAGCGGCAGAGAAACAAAACAGGCAGACATAACAGAGCAGGACAATAGGGAAGAGTACCCTGCTACTCCAGGAGATCTGACTGCCAAGTTTTCTGTAGGATTAGGGCAATGGCTCTGCTATGTTGTCTCTAGTAAAGACTTAAAAGTCAACAGAAAATCACAAAATTTGCTCTTGCAGCCCTCAAACAAGATCAGGATTTGGTGAGATCACAGGAAGGAAATTTCCATTTCTTTCAATTGTCACGCTGATGTATGAGAAAGAACTTGAGCACTTGACATTGATTCAATATCACTAAACTCTGCAGTAACTGGAATTTCTTTCTGTAAGAGAAGAAATTAAACTGCTGCCTTCAGTGGTTTAAAAATGGAGGTGAGGACTTTCTGAGCAGGGCAGACAGAGAGAGGGCTGGCACAGCCCATGAACTGTTCAATATTCAGGTAAAACTTACATCTGCCTCCTTTGATCCCTGCTTGAGTGTCTGAATCCTGCAGGAATCAAATACACAAACTGATTTTCTTTTTTTGTAAATTTCTGTCACTTTTTGGCAATCTGAGCTGGCATTAACCATTGAAGGCCATGATGAAGCTCTTCATAGTAAAAGAATTGGCCTTCCACTAGGAAATGTAAATTTACCAGTACCAGAAATAAAAAAAATTGTTGGCCATCCGTGGTGGACCCACTCAATCAAGCCCTGTGCAATATCTTTGTTATTGCAGCTGCTGGTTTGTACTGTTAGTGCATATTATGCTCTTTAGAGCATGTCAGTGCTTGTGCAAGTCTCGGCTTTTTTTTTTTTCAGACTTATGTACTGAGAGCACAGAGCAGCTGCAGACACCTGAGCTGTGGTTCTCCAGCCTGGCTTTGTCAGGGAGCACACTGCTGTTGCTACAAGATTTTATTAAAGCAGAAGTGACAAGCCCAGTGAGGCTGCAGGGAAAGCTGAGGGCAGAGTTTCTCCCTTGGAGGGCATGAGCAAGGTTCATAATAACTGGAGTATTCCTTACAAACACATCAAACACGTATGAAACCCAGCTTCAACTGCAGTGATGGTTTTAACTCATGAGATTAGAGAGTTTCTGACTCACACGTGGAGCAGCCACCCTGCTTTCAGTCCAGCACTGCTACAATCACTGCCATTGTTTTTTCCCCATGGAAAGCAAGGCTGAGGATGATCCATTACCAGTCACAGCACGTTGCTCTCACTGATTGGAAAGCAGTCACACACCACCAAGCATTTATTCTGTTTACTGAGATGTAACACCAAGGAACAGCAATTCACACCTGCAGTGGAGTTGTTACACCTCCTATGTCTTTTCTTTATTCTATTTTTATACTTCTTCATTTTCCCTGTTTCATTTTTCCTTTTTCATTTTTTTAATCTTCTCTGCCTCTCCTTCCCTCCTCGCTATGATGGGTGTCAGTGTCAGCCCTAACACTTCTCTTAAATGTGAAATAAAGGAGAAATGGTCAGTGCACTTTCTTAGCTCTGCAAGGACCACTACCCTGTCTGGAACTGATGACTTTTCTGTTGGACAATCAGTTGAAACGTCTCTGGCTTATAGAAGAAGTATACATACAAATGTATGTGTATCTATTCATATGTATAGTTCAGACCAAATCACATCACGAGCTGTGACATTTGAAGAGGATAGTTTGATTTTTTCCACGAGCTGTCATGTAATATCAGAGTATCTTCCAAAATCAAACCTGTGACTGAAGCCCAGTGAGGAGCAGTAGCATGAATTAATCCTTCTCTCTGAGTCACTGTTCAGTCAGAGAATCTTTACATGACAGAATATTTAACACTGGTTTGAAAAATATCTGTTCCAGTCAAGACCAACCAAAGCCTGAAAGTACTGAGATGTTTTAATTATCTTGGAGCAGTCCTTGGAAAGAAAGAAATAGTGAGGGCAAGTGAAATAAGTCTGAAGTTATAAAACCAGGAGCTTCTGTGTGAGCATGCCATGACTATTTTACTTTGCTTGTAAGGGCCATATCCTAAATAAATAACTTGAGGACAGAAACATTCCACTTGCCACAGACCAACCCCAGAGTTTTCAGACTATTGTTCTTACCACTCCAAACATGAAACTTACCAATATAATGTCTCTCACAGGGACAGGTGGGCACAGAAATGGAATTGCTAAAAAGATTTAAAGGTGGAAATCAACAGAGACTTGGGTGGTAAGAAAATATTCCATTTGAATTGGTCTCAAGTGTTAAATAATGGATTTGTATGTACGTAGACTATTCAAATGTTTTTGATTTCTTATGCTGAAGATTAAAATTTCCATTAGTATTCCACCTCCTCAGTATTGCCTGGGGATTCCTAATTATATTTTTCAAATTGCAACCAAATAAAAACTTATCAAAAAAGAAACAACAAGATAACACAATAAGGAGCTTTTTGCACTTTTCTTCTTCCCTGCAATCAATGTTTAGCTCTCTGTACAGCCCTTGACTGTAGACTCACCTGCCTTAGCTCCTGCATCTCCCCATCATTTTTACTCTGAGCCCCTCTCAAGGTGAATCTAAGCGGCCTCACCAAAACTGGTGTCCTGAAATGCTGATGAGGAAGCCTCAGGACCAAAACAACAATTAGCTTGGGTTTCATCTGAACTTCCATAAAGTCCCATGCTCAGTGAAGAGAGGATTATCTAACCAATGACAAGGTTCTACTCCATAAACCAAGGCACTCAATTGCTTTTGAGAAAATGTTATTGATATTTCACTTGTAATGCTTTGCACCGGTGAGACCTTTTGAAATGCAGTTTTATGCAATTGTTAGCGTGCCTGAGCAGTGTGGGAAGGAAGAAATGTGCTGACAGCCCAAAACTCAAGGCCTATTCTGTTTTCAGAACAGTTTTCTGGTGACAGCAAAAGCCCTGCTGGGAGGGAGGTCCTGCAGGGTGATATTGGCGGCTCTTGTGCTTACACTGTGCAGTTGCATGTATATTCCAAAAATGAGTTTTGTTTTTTTGTTGTGCTGAATTGAGAATTTGATTTAAAACCCTAAAGCATAAGGATTAAGCCTTTTTTAAGTCTGAGTCTACTAAATGTGGGTCATGAGTCGTATCTGGGGACCAGTGACCCCCAGTTAAAGCCACCTCACTTCTTCTCTGTGCAGCAGTGACTGCCCAGCTCTGAGGAGGCTGAGCCAGCTGTTACAGCCTCATGGCACTTCCCAGGAATAAAAATATAAGTAAAGGCAGTGGACAGAAAAGTAGGCCTCAAAGCACTACTGAACTTTCTTTACAGCTTATTCCTACAATCCTAATTGCAGTAAATTTTGCTCAACTGAAAGCACCTTCCAAGGACCTGCCTCTGCTTCCCTCACATGAGCTTTAAATTGCATTTTTGTAATTAGGCTATAAATTTTAAAGCTATTTTAACTACACTTTTTAGCATGCCACAGGTTGTCCACTTGTTGTAGCTGGGGTTTGATAGTCGTAGATCATTTTCTCTGCTGTGCTGCATAAAAACCTGTTCCCAGGGCAGGAAAAACTTTCTGGGAAAATGGTGCCTCTGGGTCTCTCCATAGTGGGTGTAATAAATGTTTCTGATGCACGTGCCACACAACCGAAAAAAAACCCCCAACAATCAACCCCAACAAACAAACAAACAAACAAAAAGAAAAAAGGAAAAAAATGTTTTAATTGTTAATTGACAGAATATAAGTGTGGACTGAGAAATGTTATATTTTCTGAGATTATTGGTATGATAAAATCAATGATAAACTGCGGTGGTGATGTTGGCTGCTCTAATGCCACATTGAGGTTATTATAGGAGTTTCCAGCTACAGTAACTATATGAACAGTTTTAGGGGTTTTCTAAGGTAGGAATTAAAGATCACTCACCAAGAGATAAACTACTCTGTTATGAAAGCAGGGAACCTTTGGCAGATATATAGAAAATAAGCTGTAAAACTGGCTTCTAAATAAGAAATTGTATTTAAAAATATGAAGATGTTTTGAAGTAAATGTCCCTGTGAATAATGGAGATTACCTGGATTTTTGCTCTATCAAAAGTAGGTAAAATTTTTAGTCGAAATATGCAGAAATTACCCTGTGCCTCCACAGTGCTGTGGTAGGGTCTTGCACTGGTTTAGTGAATGTACATGCCTGAGTTTTCTGGGTCAGAAAAGCATGGCCCTGATTAATATGCTTTGACTGCTCTTTTTTCCCTTTAGTTAGAGAAAGGGATGTGCTGCAAAAACCAAGGTTTCTTTTGCTTTTGCCATTGTCTTTTGTTATTATAAATAAGGTCACAAAGAGTTCTTTGACTTGAAGCCAGTCCAGGCTTGATGGAGCTGTGGCACAGACCCGGCAGTGGGATTCCAGTCCTCTGCCCTTTCTGGAGCAATGTCTGGGGACACCTGGGACAGATCAGCTCCTCCAGTTCCAGCATCACAGACAACTCAAGTCATTTGCTGTGAATACCTCAGGAGAGTCACTGTGTGCTGTGCTGAATTAAATACCTTGAGCTAAGCAAACACAGAGAGACAGCCCTGACTTAAAACTTAATTCAGCTTTGAACCTGTGCAGTCAGGTCCCCTGCTTCATTTCACTGAAGCGTGTTTGTGTTTAATATTTGTTGGAAAGGATTGCACAGTGGGTTCAGTATTTCTTTCTCCTGGTTTTCATGCACAGACACCTCTGTTTTTTAATTCCAACCCATAATCAGATGTCATGGAAGGCAACTCAGCATAAAATCCTTGCGATTCCTGAGCTTTGCTGGGGTAAAACATGTACTAACAACGGCACAGCCAGCCTTCCACTAGAGAAAGAATTAAACTGACAATTTTTAATATTATGACATTTGAACTGCTTCTTAGAAATGTCTAAAAGCAAAGCATAATACTTCAGAGGAAGCAATAATTTCTGTTTCTGAGAGCAAACATATTGCCCTGATTGACTCGAGGTTACAGACAGACACTGGAAACAGGAAACTTGTTCACAATATTTCCTTGGCACGTTCAGCTCCTTCCAGCCTCTTCCCTTCCCCTTACAGCAGTGTAGAGTAAATGGGCTTAGATTTTTTTATTTTTAATTTGCCTTGTGTGAAGGGCATTTTCTCAGTCTGCCTTGTTTGGTAGAATTAATCTTTTACTCCAGATTCCACAGGCATCACATAGAGCCAAGACATTGTAAAGGACCCAGGCACTTCCCATTAAAATCATGGATGCTAGCAGATTTTCCTTGAGAATTAATGGCTTCCAGCAACACAGGAGTAATGAATCTCTGCTCTGTTGAGAACCTCATTTCCAGGATATCTCTGCTCCAGGAACGTTAACACCCATACCAAGGATGCTCATGCCATGTCATTTGATCTTTCTCCACTGTTTCTCCTGATTTCTGGTTATATTCATCTCTAAAGAAAATTCCAGTGGTTGTTGGATTGGTTTTATTTGTCCCAAACTACTTAGCTCAGTATCTGGTGGTGTTATCTTCTTTTCTTTAAGAACTTCTCAATTGTCCCCTCAATAGTTAGGACTTCACCTCCCTCCTCAGAGACTCCAAAGCTCTGCTGGATGGGGACTTTTTAACTCTCTGAGGGAGAAGGGAAGATGTTTAATCATTCATCATTTCATAATTTTGGTAGCAGTATGAATGTGATTGCATTCCAAAACAGTCCAAATCCCAGTGCCACGATGCTGCAGGGGCTGCTGCTACTTCAGGCTGGATTACATATCCAGAAGAGCTTCTGGAGATCATTATTAGTCCCCAGATGAAATCTGTGTTGCTGTCAAACGTGTAAATTCCAGAGTATACTCTCATGGACAGGCAGTCTCTTTCCTAATGCAAAGCCTGGGTGTGGGGTGGTGGGAGCAATTCCTTTTCCAGCCAATGCTCTGGAAGGCCTGGGAGCTGCTGTTTGCCACATGCCAGGCAGTCAGCGTGGCTCCTGGGCCAAAGCAGTGCCAGTCGTGTCCCAAGCACAAGGCCAGAGGTGCACTGGAGAGAGCTCTGCCTGGCTTTGGACTTTTGAGCCTTGTGGCCAGTGCAGCCCTGGCTGTGCTCTCCCAGTGTGGCACCAGAGCTGTCCCCTCCTGGCACAGGGACTGCACACAAACTGTGAGTGCTGTGGGTGACATCTGTGCAGGGCCAGAAACGCCTCTTCTTGCATGTTCCATCCTCAGTGCCTGCTCATTATCAGCCTGCATTGTATTCCTGTCTTCAATGAGTAGGATGAATAATTTCTAATCTGCGTGTTTGGACCAAGAAATATTAATTTGAGCTTCACTGTAAGCTTACAGTATTTTAAATTCCTTCCAAGCTACGTTTGGCCTTGACTGCACAATGTATTTACTGAGGCAAAACCAAGAGGATGATAATTTTCACCAGAGCACACCTGCAATAATGGCTCACAGCATTTAATTTTTCCCTTGGTTTCCTGGTAGACTTTGTTTTGACACCTGCGAACAACCTTTTCCAAATCATAGCAAGCTTTTTCTCTCCATGTCATGCTGCCACCCAAGTCGAGCTGACAAAGTCCAACTAGGAAACAGAGCAATTATAAACACAGTTTCCTCTGGTGCCTGTGCTGTTTTTAGCTTTGCTGCTCTCCTAAGAAGCAACCTGTGCCTAATGTTTCCAGCTTAGCATGCAAAATTAATAAAATCTGACAATTACACTGAACAACATACAATGCATTTTAAGGGATCCTTTCTGATGTGATTGAACTTGAAGATATTAAATTGGCTCCTTCTTCTTACACTATTTTCTGGTTTAGCAAAAAGATCATAAAATGTGTATCTGGAATGATAAACAATAATTGGCTCTAGGCAGCCTTTTCTCACAGAGACAAAAGAACAGTTGTTATTGCTGTACTCTTTCAATAAATACACTTGTAAGCTGCAGCTCAGCTGGGCTGCCCTGGGAAGAGGCAGCCTTTCGTGAGGAACATAAAAGAGATCAAATTTATAAGTGGGCATGTAGACTGAGAAGAAGGGTATTTTATATATTAAGGACATATAAAGAGTATTATCTGTGCAAGATACACAGTGCCAAGAAATATCTCACCAGGAGAAATGCAGTCTGAAATGAATCCTGTACCATGCTAGAGAAAACCATGGGTTTAGCCTAGATGTAAATCAGATCCTGATCAGGTGGGTGTGGGAATTAATTCCTTACTCCTATTAGATTGCACTTTTGGATTTCAAGTCTTAGACCACAATATTTCCATTTGTTCCCTTGCTTTCCGTTTATTCCCTTGCTTTCCATTTGTCTTCATGGGAAGGATTTACTTCATCTTCAACATATTGATCATTAAACCTCATCAGCCAACTTCCTTCTCTGTTCCTTGAAGTGTCTTGTGTATCTGACAGGGACATGCTCCAGGATAACGGAAGCACAGGACTAAAGTGCTTAATATAAGGACAAATATCTTTCTTTATTGTGTTGCTTTCCTTTATATAACCAAGAATAAAAACAACCAGGTATACCTCAAATTAGATTTGTTGTTTGTATTTTTTTGGTGTGTCTTCTTGTTTACTTCATGACCTAGAGTAAAATAATCCAGTGCTACTGCAAACAGTATTTCAGTCATTATCTAGAGTTTCTAGGGCTTATGCCATAATTTCTAGATGATCCAATTTGATGCAGCATGGTTTAGATTACACCAGACTCTGAAATGGGTCTGGGATCACTCACCATGCTGTTTGAAGTCCTTATATTTCCAGATTATTTATCATTCTCACCGGTAAGTGGGAAGGAAGAGGAAGATATGAGATGTAAATTTTTTATAAGATGTTTTCCATAGAGATAGAAATATTGCAAAATTATATCAACCTTCCATTACTCCAATTAACTAATTTTGTTCATGGCCTGTCTTTTTTGAGGCAGGAGCTAAAAGCAGGAGTGAATTGCTTTTAAGAAATTGCTGTATCATTCCTTTGGAAAAGCAGGGCTTGTTCCAAAGGGTCTCCAGCTTACAGCCTGATTTAGTGACTAATACTTGTTTGAACAGAGGCTCCACGAGGCTGCAGAAGAACCTTTGGAGTATCTTTTAAGATTGACTGGGAGTCTTAATGAAGTCAAGGTCCCTTGCCCTTGGCCTTGTTTCTGTTGACTCCAGCAGTGAGAAATCAGCGCTGAGCCCTGGCAGCATTAAAGCTTTAAAAAAACAGCTGAGCCCTGGTGAGCAGAACTTTACTGAAGGAATATGCTCAGCAGATTCAGATTCAGATTGTGGGCCTGGCCTAAGCATTTTGGATGCCGTGCACAAGCACTAGTGTTCCCCAAACTCCCTGCAGGAGTGGTGCTCCTGCTGCTTCCAGTTCCATTTGGCTTTGGCCAAGGGCAGCCAGGCCCTGTGAAATCCTCTTCAAATCAAAAGCAAGCTGCATCTTTTTAGGCTGCCCATGGGATCTGGAGGTGTAATATGGGAAATAGCCCATCCTGTTCCTGTCCTGGGAGCTGTGGCAGAGCTTGGGCTGGCCAACAGGTGATCCTGGAGGGTAACACACATGGCTAGTCCCTGGCACCCCTGGGCATGAGGACACAGGGACACAGAGCTGGGCTGGCACCAGCAAAGGTGACGTGTTTGCCAGGCTCTGTGTGGTCTTGGGATGGATTTTGTTCATGTCAATGTAGGCTCTTCTGAACAGCACAAAGCATCTGCAAAACCCATAGTGAAAACCAACAGCTTTCACATTAAATTATTAAGAACTAAAATAATAACTAAATAGTAATAAAATTATTGTATGAACACTTAAACCAGAAGCACTGACACCCAGCTATTCAGAAAAAGAAAAGCATAAATATTTATTTGAGAAACTGCTATAGGATAGGAAGAAACATCTCTAATGTTTGATAAAGCTTGAATCAGGTTCAATAGATTTCTGTTCTCCAAGCAGCTCTGTGGCGGAGTATGAGGGTCAAGGCTGAATCACTTGGCATGGTCAGCTTGAAGCCCTTTGTGACTCACACACCTGCAGTTACTATTAAATAAAGGAGACAACAAATGACTGGGGAAGTAAATCAAGAAAGAAATCAAATTAACTACCTGGGTTTGTCTGATTGATAACTGGGTTGTTTTTAAGATATCAAGGCACTTTGTGCACCCCAATATAAAATGGCTGAGATATTAAAAAAAGTGTCCTTTGGCTTATGCTGAGTATTTTTAAAGCAAGAATAAATGACAACTTTCTAATTTTAAAAAAGACTCAGAATTCCTTTTGCCGGAATGTTGCATCATTCTGTTCCTTTTTGCTGTTCTTCATGTTATAATTTTTCAATATTTTTTCCTTGTAAACTATCTTCACAAACTTTTACAATGTTAGGCACAACATATTACTTCATAATGCCATTTATTAGCAGAAGTTTAATAGCTGCCAATAATCATAATGTGCTTACTTTTGACTACTGGGACCCCATCTGTTCTGCTACTTTAGACCTAAATGAAAATTATGTAGTGCATTACTGAGACTTTTTATACATGGGATGTGCTGGGAATATTTATATTCTTGATTTTTTCTTTCTTTTTTTTTTTTTTTTTGTTTTGTTTTTTTAAATAAGACAGCTTTCATTGATAAATAACTGAAATTACTCATTTTTTTCTGTAATACGCAAAAGACACTTTTTCTTCTATTTTATTCTCCTGATAGTCAATATTGTTGCTAAGTTTGGGTTTGTTTCTGAGTGGTAGCCTGGTGATTAACACTGTTCTGTGCATCCTGGTTATGTTAATGTCCCTGCTGCAATTGGTCAGTGTTCTTTTCCCTTAAATAAAAAAGAAAAAAAAAGTAGGCAGCTTTTAACAGGCTCGTTTTTAATTCTGCAGCTGGAGGTGACCCCTCTGACTCTATTGCTCCTCCAGAGTTTACAAGGTTTTTTCCCAACCTCTGCGAACTTCTGTGTGGATTGCAAAGAAAACCTAACATGAAATCTTTATTTCCTGTTTATTCTGCTAAGTCTGAGTAAGGCAGCACTCTGTGGAGGTTGTGTCTGCACTTAGTGCGCTCATTAAAAATTCCCAAACAGGGCAGGAATGGGAGGGTCAGTGGCTCTGACTCTGTGTCCTTCACTCTGCCCATGTCCACTGAGAACCTCTGCTTGACTTTGCTTGAGGGTTTCTAGAACAAACAGTTTCCTGTAAAAAAGTTCCAAAACTGCTAAAATAGGAGCATCTCCTTTCTAATGCAGATCTGCAGCATTAGTCCCCTAAATGTTAAATGGTTCAGAGGCCTGTGTAGCTTATTATGACACAGCACGTTCAGGGCTCTGTTCTAGCAGGCACATCCCAGCTCCCAGTGTCAGGGGAAAGTTGTGTTTGCTATAAAGAAAGCACTGCTAGTTCTCAATTGCTGCTGATTTGGTAGAAGAATGTGCTGTGGAAGAGAAGGCAGAAACTGGGAAGAGAGAAAAAAAAAGGAGATTAATATTGAGTCATGCATTGTGTACAAGCAGGCAGCTACAGCTGAGCCTCAAACTGGCTATTTGGATAATTGCAGACTGGGCAATTTTTAGCTCTTGCTTAGACACGCAAACAAAGATTTCAAAACTTCAACTGAGAACAAGAATTGGAGGCCCTGAACATGTTTACTTCATTGTTGAATGGAACCTCAACTTCTCAAAACATGGCTGCCTATTTAGCATCTGAATGGGTTTTTTAAATCCCCTTCTTGTATATTTGATGTGAAAATATGTTCTAATAATGGGAAGAGGCTTTTAGTGCTGCATCCTGTGTGACATTGGAAATTGTGTTGAAAAGCTTTCTGGTACTAAAGGGAAATGTTGAGAAGGTGGCAATCTGTACTCTCTGTGGCCTCTGCCATGTTTTATAAACCCATCCCAGCACCCAGCATTCCTTTCCAGCTTTCCTGGTTGCTGCAGGTGTCCTTCTAAGATGCTGCTATCTCACCTTGCTTGGGGTCAGTGTGATGCTCAAACCAGGCTATGCCTCTTTTCCCAGCTTATCTTCTTTTAAGATTGTTTTTAATTAACCTTTTGTCATGTGTATGAAGAGCTGTAGGCATGAGCTATGCATATAATTCCTTTTTTTTTTTTCCCAGAGAGATGTCAGCATGGAGCTGCTGTCCAGACCTGAGAGCTGCAGTGTATCCTCCCTGCAGGTCAGCTTGCCAGTGTGCTGCTTTAGAAAGCCTTCTTTTCAGGAGGGTGGACAAAATGGGCTCTCCAAGGCACTTGGAAGCTTCTAGCATTTTATCTGAAACAAGGACATAAAAAGCAGCTGGGCATAAAATATAGCTGAACAGATGAGATACACAGTCTGTTTTCTCCTAAGTAAAAATAGATTGCTGTTCATTTTGAGCCTCTGTGATGCAATAAGAGTTCACTTGCAGTGTAAGTATATCTTATGCTCCAGAGGAGTTACAAAGATGAGGATGCTGCAGTTACTCACCTCCTTTGCCATTGTGGTTCCAAGAGGTGTCAAGGGAAAGAGCAATGTATGTGCTAGGTTATTATCTATATCCTTTCCAGTGCTTCGCAAGATTTTCTTCTGTAGTAGACCTTTTGTCATAAAATACATAAATATTCCTGATTCTCAAATAAGAACTCAAATCACCCCTGCAAAGATCATACAAAATACCACAACTAGAAACCTCAGTAATATAAATTTTTAAACCTTTTTGCTCAACTACCAAAAAAAGTGTTAGGCTTAGCAGATGTCCTCTTTCCAAGTTTTGTAAACATTTACAATCCACTAAGGTAGGTGAACACTTAACATTAGTGAGGTTTTGGTACTTGAAGCCATAAATTATTTGTGACTCCTGTAAATATCTTTATATGCCAAGAAGTGCTGCCAAGTGAGCACTGGTCAGGTATTTAGAAACACCTTGGATGAAAACAGAATTCTTTAAGGTTTCGTTTGGTGTTTTGTTGGTTTTTTTGTTTGTTTGTTTGTTTTCTATTCTTATATGGCCTAAACTAAATTTTCTCCTTGGAAGGGATGCTGTCTGACACCTGCCTTAAATATACCTGTTATGGATGAGAGACAAATTTCATTCTGTGAAGTCACAAACTGTTCTTCACTTCTCTGAGTCATCCCTGAAGTAACTAAATTTGGGTCAAACCCTTCCTGCAGCTTTGCCTGCTGCTGAGGCTCCATGTCCTGCTTGCTCCCTTCTCTCTTTCCAGATCCATGTTTTCCACATGAAGGTAAAATTAGAAGCTGGAGACCTCGTCAGAAATGGGCACTCTTGCTTTCTCCCAGCAGAACCTGGGAATCCCAACGTGCCAGCAATCAGTTTTAGAGGTGAAGGGGAACATTTTCCAAATGCTTTTTGCCTACAAAGGTGTGTTGCAAAGCACACACCATTTTTACTGCCTTTAATTGCTGTCTTTTTGGGGCTGCAGAAGAATTAAACTCGCAAGTGAGAGAAGAGAAAGTTTCAGAGAAGTAGATCAGAAAACAGATGCAACCAATTTTATGAAATATGATTCATAACTTTAGCTGTACACTTTCCATTTGTTCACCCTTTTGCTGTTCTGCATTTGATTCAGAAACTTCTTGAGCCAGAATTTGAATTTAACTCTAAAAGAGCCTGGGTTATAGAAATGATGGAGTTCTGTATGTATAAAAATTACCTATTTCAGTCTTTGTTTGTGTACCAAACTACAAACCAGGGACTTCTGAAATGACAGCAGAGTTTTCTTTTTTAGAAAACCATAAAAACGACCGATTGATACAACAATGTTATGGGCTGCAGTTGGACATTGAGACACAGAGCAGAGAACATGGCAGCAACTCTTCAGGATGTGCAACATCTCCATCCAGACTGCACTTCACACACTTGTAGAGTTTTGTACAGTTTATTGCTCTGCTGTTATCCTCCTAGATCGTTCCACTCAAACCATGCTGAAATTAAATTTCATTCAAGGAAATTCTATCAGGATAATGAAGAACACCACATCACAATACTTTCCTCCATCTGAAAGTGAACAGTTGTATGTTGGGATTAGCTCCAATAAAACTGCAGATGACCATAACTTAAGGCCATGGGAAAACTCTTGCAATAGGGGTGAGTAAAAAGCTACCCCCAGAATCCTCCATTTCTAGTATGTTGATAATTGTCAGAAAGTTCTCTGCTTCCCTTGTTATCATTGGTTCCTTTTTGCTGCAATAATTTTAATATTCCCAATTGCCCTTCTTTATTGGAACCCCTCCCTAAACCCTGCCCTAATTCCTCCCTTCTTCCAAGTTTATAAATACCCCTGCCATGCCCTAACACTCGCTTTTGTCCATTTGCTCTCATGGATGGAAGAAGTCTCCCTGTACCATCTTTCCCAGTTTGTTCAGTACAAACTGTTCAGCTTACTGTTTGTTGTTTCCTCATAGTAAAGTTTTTCATTTCCCCAACAATTGCGTCAGATTTTCTTTCTGCATAAAATCACCAAGTTCAGTGCAGCCACCGACCCTAATAGCCAGGCTAGGATTGGTTGGAGGTTACAGCTGTACTTTGTATTTCACTGGCTGAGAATACGCAAAAGGAGAATAATTTTGGTCAAAAACCCCAGGCTGAGTGTTTTTGAACTATGCTTGTGCTTGAGGGCAAAACCAAGATTATTACTTGAGCTGAGTTTTGAAACTGCATATTCCAAACACAGTAGAGTGTGTGTGGGGAGGGACACATTGACAATGCAGTGTTGTAGTTCCGAATATCTTGGTGTAGAACTGCTGGTCTGGATGTTCCTTGCATTGGCTCTAAATTCAAACATGGTTGGCATTCCCCAAATTCATTTATAATGCCATGAGAAAATGAAGGGTGCAGCAAAATCAAGCACCGTTTCTTGCCCATAAAAATATATGAAGTAGAGGTGGGGAAATGGCAGTAGTGAATTTGGACTTGCTTTCAGCCATTCTTTGTGTCACCTTCTCAATGCTTTCCACTCCTGGAACCTCCTCTGTCTGTACCTCTCATAAAGACATAAAAGAAAATAGGAGCTCCCTTCACAGAATTAAAGTCTGACAAATGTTAGCCTGAGATCTGTTTGCTTTCATGAACGTTCCAATTAAGTTATTTTTGAATTTATATTGATGAAATTAGAATAGACAGATCATTTCTTGGAGGAAAGTGGATTGCTGAGGGAACAGGGGGGTGTCAGGAAGTGAGTTTCTGCAATTTCATTAATAGCTCCTTTGGTTAAGAGAAGAAAATACAAATATTGTTTCAATTTCACAGCTCTTTTTTCTTATGAACACCCAGATAAACCAGACCAGTATGTTCTAAATTTTCTCCCAGTTCATTTGCAGTCCTCTAGTCTTTTCAAATAGCCACAGAGAAACATGGGGACATCAAAATGTCTCTTCTCCCAGCTGGAGAGCCCTGCACTGCTCACCCAGAGGCTGCAGCACGTGTAGATCACCCAGGCTCATCCAGCTCTGTTTATCCAGAACAAAAGCTTGCTCTCTGAAACTGTGGAAGTTCTCTCCCCATTTCTGATTTTCTGGTGGCTCTTTGCCATTTCCACTTCTGGGGCTGTCTGTTGAGGTTTGCAGCTTTGCAAGAGGAGGAATGGGAATGGCAGATCCACCCAGCCTGCAAAGTTCATGGCAGGCTTTTCTCAAGTTTTTGATGGTTTGAGTTGGTTTTTCTTGTTCTGTACCAGTTCTTCCACCATCTGTGCAATTCCCATTAATAGTTGTGAGTGATTTGTGTGTCTAATTCTTCATGCAGAGTGTTGAAAATCTACCCTAAAGCTATGAAAAAATAATGGGGAAAGCATGTATAATTGAAAATAGTCTTAATCACTGGAATGTTGAAATCCACATGGCTTGGAAGACTTGAAAGATTTCTTGTTTTAGAAAAGCTGAATTGAAAAGTGCTGTCATTTCCTTTAAATACATTCTTTTGAATAAAATATCAGTTCCTGGTGCCAGCAGCAAGCTTCTAAACATGTTCAAGATGACATGATTGATAACAAGAATGCTCTTCTCAAGATGTTTCTAATTCTGTCTCTCTCTATCAAGAACGTAAAACCTCCGACCTGATATACGATATAATACTGAATATTTAAACTGAAGATTAGTATTTTTTAAGACCAAATGGTTACTGGGACTTAATAGAAGTCTGAGAGCAGGTTGCTGGCTCCAGAATGTGGATAAATTCTAGAAGCTGCCTCTTGAGTACAAATAATTTCCCACTTGATCTTGCAACGGTGGGCACAATCTTTTTGCTATCACAAAACTAGAATAAAATTGTCATAAATGTTCTGTCTCTGTTTCCAAATCTCAAAATTAGGTAAGAAATTTTGGCTTTTATGGCTTCCTGGCAAGTCTGTACCACAGTGCTTCCAGTTTTTGAAACTTTAATGGCCAGCATCTGATTTGAGATGACAATCTTCCTCCAGTTTGGGAACTTTGGCTGTCTCTCATGCCATGGCAGAATGTCAATAATGTTGTCTCAGCCACCAAGGATATTTTACTGCCTGTGGAGAGCCTGGACCTTGGATAATGTCCAGTTTGTCCAGCAAAGAAGTGATGCCACAGCCTGTGGAGATGAAGAGTGACCTATATCATACTATCTTAACTTTGGGAACCAACAAAAGAACTCTCACTTTGTAATTTGGAATCAGAACCAGGAAGTATGAAAAGTTCATTTGATCTTTTCGTAACTGTGTCTGAATTAGACCAGCTCTCAAGGTCGTTGTATGCTCCCAGTGAAGAACTGGGGTTTGTTTTTCCAGCTGAACAAGGTGATCTCTCAGAGGGTTGAGGCAAACACACGTTTGAAGGTCAATGTCATTTCTCATCTAGTGCTCGCCAGCTGGCAATCTCCACCTGTAAATCTCTGAATTAACATCATGGCTTTAAACAATTAAATTTCAGGAACAATATGTGACTAATTAATGGCAGTGGAACTTGATATGGGAAAGGACAATCTTCTCCATTTTAATTTAAAATGTCAGAGTACCTGACTTGGTATTATATTACTGTACATCAATGCCAGACAATGACAGCACTGTAAATAGTATTAACTGGCTGGCTTAGGGAAAACCAAGAAAATTTACAGTTGATGTATCAAATTATAGCTCAGGTCCTAGCCTCAAATTATAGGCTTGTCAGAAAACATGGTGAAATAAGAGGAAAATGCTCATTAGTTTGGGATAAAATGGAAGCAGTTCCCTGAATATTTAGTTTGGGTCACAGTCTGGAAGCCTCCTGTTGGTACCACATGGAAGACTTTCTGTAGAACCCCCAGATATTTTAACTGGTTTCAGGAGGAGGAAAAAAGCCTTTTGGGTCCATCAGAAAACAAATTGCTCACAGCTTTTCAGTTCAGTAAAAAAAAAAAAAAAATCTCTGAGGGGCAGAAAGTGTTAGGCAGGATCAGTGACCTCTGTGTGAGTGTCACATAGAACTGGGAAGAGGAACAGGGCAGGAGTTGCTCTGACACTCAGGGAGAGGTGATTTCTGGAGCAGGCTTCATCCTGAAGTGCAATCTGCTGTGCCCAGTCTTCTACAGAAACATTTAAAAATACATCTATGGTTTTCAGTCCTCTCCAGCTGTTGAGAGTTCACCCTCTTAAAATTCTCCTCCTGCCAGTAAAGCTCATAAACAAAATGCAAAATCTGTCTAGAAAAAGCCAAGCCACTCCTTTAGGGGGAAAAAAAATTTCTTGTAAGTCCATCCTTTAAAATGCATCTTAACTCTGTGCAGTGGATCTACTTCTGTCTAGCTTGCAGCCATTATTCCTGCACTTTTCACCTCCAGCAGTTCCTCCCTATTCTTGCTTTGTTATTGTATTTACATTGCACTGATCCATCCCCTCTGTGCAGTATCATTTTCCACTCCGCACCTCCTCAAATGTGATGGCCTCATGCTCAGCCTGTGTAAATTTGATTCCTTCTCCTCTGGCTCAGAGTAAATCAATGGGGCTGCCGTGGATTTTCACCAGCTCAGGATCTATCCTGGGGCATTTAATCATTGTTACAGCCCCTCTCCAAGGAATCCATGACACATTTGTGCTGTGCAGGGCTGGGGGCTGAGCTCCAGCCCCAGGAGAACTTCTGCTCTTGGTCCTGCTGATTGAGTTCCATTCGAAGTGGGAGCCCCGTGTGTGCAACTGGGGGCACAGGTGGCACTTTCCTCACCCGGATATGGGAAAGTGATGGTTCTAAATCCAAAAATATACCTCTGTGTCCCTTTTGGATGTTGTCTCTCAGGAGGATTCATTGCTATTTCCTTCAAACCCATGTAGCCAAAGAAGAAAGTTTTTAAAAAGTAGATAAAGAAAATGAAAGATGGATTCACAAAAGGAAGGGAGTTAAGAGTTAACTGGGTTTCAGTTGCTGCCAGATTGCATCTAGTTTTCAAATGTTTTCTGGGGGAGGATACTCAGATTTCCCATCTCCAGCTGGGTTTGGGTTTCCAAATCTCTGTCAAACTGAGCCCGTTTCCTTGGTAACAATCTCACTCTCCCACCTATGAACAAGGACAATTGCTTCTTTCTGCTGAACGGGGATGGTGGAGCCAAAACGGAAGGAATAAGGTGAGTCTGCTGCACAGAACCTCCACTCAAATTCCCAGTGGTTGGGTCTCAGAGGATTGGGTAGAGATTACAGGATTTAGGTAAGGATGGGAAAAGATGTTGCACACACCAAGCTTTCCTCCAGACTGACATTTTTGCTCCATCTGGGGGCAGTTTTACACATGAACAGCTGCAATGATGAATGAAAAACGTGTCTTGCATATGTGGATGCTTGGGAAGTTTGGAGGTTTTTGTCTTAAGACATTTCTCCTTCCCCCTTGACTGGGCTTGACTAGGCCCTAAGTCTATACCTGAGGTCAGCTGGTGGTTTGAGGTTAGTAGCCAAGCTCAAGATCTGAGAGACCAAAATCATAAATTAGAACTAATGTGTCATTTTCCCCCTTTTCATTGTTCTAAAAGAACAACCAAGATTTCTTCAAGGTTTTCAGTCATCCCTCAAGTTTTTTCCACGTTAATTGCTTTAAATTTCAGGCAAATTTTGAGGCCACTGGAATCTGTCTGTCTTGGCAGAAATGATTTTATATCTTCTGTACTCTGAGAGACGTGGATTTTTTTTCTTTACCTGTTCTGTTGGAGTCCTGCTTTAATGGCTGTGCCTGTGCTATATATGATTTATTTGATACATACTGAGTCTCTGGAAGGCTTTGTTACACTCTGACAACTCCATCCCTTTATCCAGCCTCCTGCCTTAGTTTACATTATGTGATGGAGCTGACACTTCAATTATAATTTTTGTCAAATACTAGTAGACTGTTCAAACATGAGGAAGCCTAAAAAATAATTATCTCCTTCCTTGTCCCAGTTATTCATCAACAAAATGGTTTGCTTATTCACTGAATTGATTTTCTATTACTTTTTAAAATCTAAACCCACAGTAACTATTTGTGATACTGTTACAGATACTGCATCAATTATTCCCTCTAATTGCTTTGTGCCCCCATTCATACATCTTTCTTCAGTCTCTCTCTTTACCTGATGGACGTTTTTTCAGACACAGCTAAGACTGAGCTTCAACTCATACATCTCCCAACAGGATTGGCATTTCCTGTCTCTCCTGGACTATTCTGAGAGCTTCAGTCCTGGCTACAGTACTGGTGATGGATTTCTCAGCATTTTCAGCACGCAGTTTAGTCCAGGCGTGGAGAACATCACCAGCTGCACATAAACCTAACGAGACAGTTGTTAATGGGCTTGGTGGTTGGAGCCTGTATTTCCAAAGGTCAGCCTTAAAACTTGCAACTGCATTTTTCTGAGGTGGTCCAAGTGCCCTATCCATAGCCTGGGCCAGCCTGTAATCCAGAGAACCAGGCAGAGAGTGAACAGGGGACTAATGACACCTCCAGTGGACACATAATGTTTACTGTGACTTTTGTGAAGAGGTAATTTGCAAGACTAGAGGTAATCCCACCATATTTTATAATTTAAATGCCACTCGGAATGAATGCTGACATGCAGCTGATTAACAGCAAACTGTGGTGGCACATTAATTAGTATTTAATCCAGAGGCTTTATTAAGATGTGATAAAATTATTATTTTTTTTCCAGTAGCTATTGAATTACAATGCACAACTGATCTCGACCATCTTCTGAGTTTCACATATTTCACTTAAAAGCCACTTCTGTGAGAGCTGGCACACACACAACAGACTTGCCAGATACAGCTTGGACTAATGTGAAATGCTTATGATAAAAGAGCAATTGTACATTTTTTAAAGAATAACTAATGCCAATAAATACTGCTTAGATTAGTCTGTTATTTTTCCACTGTTGGTATTCCTTTCTGTCCCCTTTTGCTAAGTATGCTGTGTAGTTTTGAGACTCTCATTTATCTTTCAGCACCTCTTTGTTTCTTTTCTGAAATCAATGGCTTAAAAGAATGCAATTTAAAAAAAGGTGGGGAAGGACGGAGTTGTGCTCCTGGATGGAATTATTTGTAAATAATTTATCTTCTTGCAGTGGTTTTCTGTTCTTTCTTCAACATTCTTGCATCTACTCCTTTTTTGCTGGAGTCCACAATGATATTCTCTTTTGCAGATAAGAGTTATTTTGCTGCAAGCTCTCTGCTAGAGCAGTTTTGCCTTTCTGTTGAGAATATTAATGCAAAATTCTGGTGGCAGTGGCCACAATTCAGCAAGAAAAAGCCTGGGATTTATTTGGTGGAGGAGAGAACCCATAGGCTGGCAGGCAATAGAGCTGTATCATATTCTATGTGTGCTTTTCTCTAAATTATTCAAGGATTTATTTCTGTCTCTCTTTTTTTAAAATTATTATTATTATTCAGTGCAACCCCTTGTGACTGTTTTAATGTCCACAATCAGATGCGTTTATGTTTTCTCATCTGCTAGATTTGAAATCAATGTCCTTTTCCCTTGCCAGTTTTTATCTTGCAGCATCCTTACACCCAAGGAAAAAACATGGCTGGGAAAAATCTGAGATTCGGTCAGAATGTCCTGTTGTGAGATCTTTCAGGAACTTTACTGATGTGTTAAGGTGCAGTGCCCACAGTGAACAATTATTACTGTAAGTCAGAGAAGTCAAACCAAGAAAAGTGCCACCACTTTGGGCTGTGCCCAGACCTTTGTAAATGATGCCTCAATGATCAATGAGGGTAGTGGGGTAATGGCGAAGTGGGGTAGCGGGGTTTTAACACCTGCTGCTGTACAACAGGGTGATTTGTTGCAGCAAGCAAGACTCTTCTGCACTGGGAATACAAATTCTGGTTCTGAAACTGAAAAGCTGCTCCTGCAGACACGGCCTTATTTTGTGTCACAGACAGAGAAGCCTTTCCTCTGTCCTTGTCTCCCAGAGCACCTGTTGAGACATGAACAGACATTTCCACATTGGGATGGGAGAACTTCAATCACAGAATTGTTGTTTTGTAGTCCCACACATATCTGTTGGGTTTGCTGTCACACATTGTCATTGCTTGCAATCACCATCACTGCAGCTGCAACACCTTCTGAGATCAGAAGCTGCTCTAAAATAGGATTTCTTTATTCATTTTAACTCTATACATGGACTATCTCTAACACTGTGGCATATGTCTTCTATTTCTGTAGTAATGGACTAAGGGTACACTCTTGGATGCTGTAAATCCAGATGGCTTCACTTAGGCCCAGTCAGCACATAAACTGGGAGTCTGGTCTACAAATTTCCACAAAAGTACAGAGCATCTGGCCCTGCCCTTCATTTGCACTCATCTGCTGGGAATGGAAGAAGTTCCCATAGATACCTAGCTCCAAAGTTAGTATCTGCTTGTCATTTAAATAGCAATTGCTGTGTTGCTCTTCTTTATATTTTAGTTTCTGTCTTTGCAGTATTTCTCAGATACTGCAAACTTTCTTCTCAGCCTTCCTGGCTCCCTTTCAGCACTGAGAGTCAGTCTACTGTTTCTAAATGTCAGTGATGCAGCTACCCACACTTGGACTCAACACCTCCCCTCCCTCTGTCTGTCTCCTTTTTCCATGTGGCAAATGACGAGTTTTCAGGAAAAGCACAGCAGGTGCTTGTGCTCTTGTGTGCCTCAGAGACTCCAGGAGCTCCTAATATTGAATGAAGGTGGTATTTCCCTAGAATATCCTCTTCACCTCATTTTCAGTACAGAATAGGACAGAGGAATTGATATCTGACAAAACATTGCTCCTGTCAGGCTTTTAACCTTATTGTTGGACATAGCTGAGGCTAGACCTTGCCCTGGAGTCAGGGGTCATTTTACACCAAGGGGCCTGAGCTCTGTGAGGTTTCATTCCCACGTGAGTTGTATGTTTTAGCATAGGTGTTTAATGTGGAATGGTAAATCCTTGTTCTCAGTGGGGAATGAAGTATTCTCGACCTCTATATTCAACTCCATTCCCATACCTTTTTTCTTTCCTCCTGCTTTCACCCCCTCCACTGCTTTCTGCTTCTGTGCAGTTTTTTATCAGCTTCCAGCCAAAGGCAGCATTGTCAGATGTGAAGGGAATGTCTGCTTGCCTGGATTTAGGCTGGGATGGAGTAGAGGGAACAATCTCCTCGTGGAGGTGTGTGTTGAGCAGGGGCTGCTGAGCTCTGTCCCCTCTGCAGGGGCAGCTCCCAGCTCAGAGTACCATAGCAGAGCAGCTGCCTTGGGAGCCCCACAACCTCCCATGGTGACTCAGGGCCACATTTTCCCTCCTAAATGTTATTACACAAAGGCAAAAATGGAGAAGCTCCTATTGTTGCACTGCTCTGCTTTGGAGCGTGGCTGCAGGAGGGACCAAACCGAGGCAGCTGGAAATGGAACTGCTCAGGGTTCAGTGCCACAGCACAGCATGGGCTGGGAAGTCCATCTGGGGTTTGAATGAGCCTTGCAGCTCCTCTGCTGCTTTTCACAGAACCCCAGACTAGTTTGGGTTGGGAGGGACCTTGAGGATCACCCAGTGCCACCCCTGCCATGGCAGGGACACCTCCAGTGTGCCAGGCTGCTCCAGCCCCAGTGTCCAACCTGGCCTTGGGCACTGCCAGGGATCCAGGGGCAGCCACAGCTGCTCTGGGCACCCTGTGCCAGCCCTGCCCACCCTGCCAGGGAACAATTCCTGCCCAGTATCCCATCCATTCCTGCCCTCTGGCACTGGCAGCCATTCCCTGGCTCCTGTCCCTCCAGCCCTTGCCAATTGTCTCTCTCCATCTTTCCTGCAGCTCCTTCAGGCCCTGCAAGGCCTCCCTGAGCTCAGCCCAAAGCTTCTCCTGTGCAGGTGAACAATCCCAGCTGTGCCAGCCTTTCCTGCCAGCAGAGCTGCTGCATCCTCTGCCCATCCTGGTGCCTCCTCATAAACATCTCTTCATGATGCTTCTTAGCAGATTTTACCACAATCTAGCGAGCAAAAGCAAACGTGGACAGAGCCAAGCCCTGGCTTTGAGCGCAATTTTGGCACCCCAGCTGCACTTTGGTTTTCAGGAAGCAGCTGCTTTGTGACTGCTGGATGTGACTGAAATGAGTTTAACACCCTTAATGTATCAGGTTACTCTATTGCTTTCTGTAATAGAACGTTGAGGAACAAGGTAAGGAAGGATTTGATTATCAAATGTCCTAGAAAAATTTCCCATTGATCTGGATTTTCAAGTGGGCAAAGATAGAATTATAAAGTAATTTCACTTCCTTTGATTTTGCAGGACTTAAATGCATACAAAGTTATGTTGATTGTCATGACAGCATGACTTTGTATTGCAGGAAATCTTCAAAAATACTGGTTGGAAATGTCCTAGTTTGATTATTTTTTCTTATTATTCAGATGTATTGCACTGAGCAGATATTCAGAATTTGTCTGTTGTGTAATGCAGACATTTCCTGCCATGGGGAAATTTCAAAATAATTACTTTAGAAGTCTTATCCTTTGATAGAACAATGCTGTTTGCTTAAATGCTTAATGGAGAGATCTCTTTTATGAAATAGAAAAATGCCTTGATCAGATATTCAGATTTCACATTTCACCTCCATTACCATGCATGTGAGCACAAGGCACTGCCATTCCTTCAAGTAAGGTTATAGCATTCATCAGAGCTTGAGTTTATAAAAGGATTTCCATGGAGTTGATCAGATACCTGTCTGACTCCTCTGACAGATGGAGTCAAGTATCTTTTCACTTGCAGATTGATTGGAGTGCAAGATTAATTTAATGTCTTCCAAACCACTTTCCTACAAATCCTTTTATTTCACCCTTTGGTTGCCCTGCAAAAACCTTGCTGTCTTTTTAATATGATGCATAATAGAACAGTCAACCTGTATTACTGCTGACAGTGTTGGTGCAAAGCATACATTAAAATGTGATAGAGAGAAGAAAATATGCCTTATTGACAGCAGTCAAGGTTGGAGGAAAGCTACTCTTGTGTGATCCTATTTGTGTTTCCACAGCTGTGTTAGTATTCAAGGGACCTGAGCCTTTTTAGCTTTGGATGAGAAAGGGAAGCAACTTCCAAAGGGTGTTTGAGTAAGCCCTGAAGTTGTTGATATGGAATTACTGGAATAAAACAGAGGAGAGAGTGTGACCCTGCCTTTTGTTTGAGGCTGTATCAGATAAGCTTGAAATAATGAGTTTCTGTCCAGCCTGTTGCAGGCAGGACCAGGGCACAGAGGGAGAGCCCTGAGGCTTCCACACAACAGGAGGAGTCTGGTCTTGGCTGAGGGGATGGAAATAACTTGCAATAAAGTCTGCATCTTCTACCTGCTGATGTGTTTAATAACAATATTTGGAATAAGGAAATGACTGTATTATTCCACTGACTTGAATAGCTGAAATATGTGAGAGAAAGTTCATTCATTCCAGAATCTTCAATTACCTGAACTGATACGAGGCTCTTTATACCTATTTTCCCTGCTGTATGGGTAAATATTATCTTTATATCTCTTAGTGATTTTCTGGTTTTGAGTAATTTGTTCCAGTACCTGAAATTGTTTGTGTGAGACAAGGAATAAGGACAATTTGTTTGGAATTTTTTACAGTTTTTGCTTGCTATAATTCTCTAATCTGCTTCAATTGTTTCGGTTCCTTAATTGTTCCTGCTAACACTTATATCCTGCACAACCTCTATAAGGAACGTAGCTATTTTAAGAATATACATAAAAGCTGGCAATTACATTGTCTTATCAAGTTTTTGCAGCTTATTAAGTTGTTCAGTGGTACTGGAAACTATTAGACTCAATCCTGTAGGAATGAGAGCCTCAAAGAGGAACCTGGGCTTTTAAAGATGTGATATGCTGGAACATTCCACCTGCTGCATGTGTTTCAAAGGCACTGGTAAGGAGAAATCATTTGGGATGGAATGAAAATGTGCCCAGGTTTGAATAAAAGCAGGGACATATTAAAAGCTCCTCATGTGGAAGCCTGGACAGACCCAGTCACAGCAGGGGTTCCTCTGCTTGGTTAAAGAAGTGATGGATTACCATCTTCCAGATGAGTTCTCATGGCCCCCAGCCACTGTAGAATGCACTCCTTGGCTAACAGGCAGCAAATGTGATCCTGGTTTGCTTCCTGGACAACGCAGCAGCCAGATCCTGTGCCAGGAAAGAGAATTAGGGCTGCATTTCCATCTTGGGATGGCAGCAGAGACAAGGTCAGCAGTCTGGTTTCTCCTCCCTCCTCATCTTGGAGCACTTTACCACTGAAGGATTTTGTGGGGCTGTGCTAGCAAAGGTGTAAGTGGAAAATCAAAGAAATTGAAACACTTTTGCAAACCCATCAACCCAAATCAGAAAGTTGCAAGCGAAGCCCTGCAGGGTGTGCCATGGAAAGAAATTATTTGGCTTGCAAAAAAGCATGACATAAAATAAGCAGACCTATACAAATTGTGAAAAAATGAAGCAAAGAGCTCTATTCTGTGTATTATTAGAGCAAGAAGGGCTGGATTACCCCTACTCTTGGCACTAGTGGGAGACAGGATAGGCAGTGGGAAGTGGGGACAGATGTACAACTGTCCACTGGTCTTTCATTATTATCAGCACCTTAATGCCTGGAAACTTTCTATCTGCACAGCTCCTGAGTTTATTATGCCTCCTTTTTATTTATTCTCCCCCTCTGTCTCTCTGGCATTTCTACCAGCTGAATTTTGCAGGACAGAGTGGGGATCCTGCATGCAAGGAACATTTCTGTCACTTTGCACGATGCTGAGGAGCTCAGGTTCCCCTGCTCCTCCTGTCCCACTCCAGGCTTCTGCAGAGGGAAAAACTTTACATTTTGTAGCGTTCTGATGGCAAAATAAACTCCTCAAGAACTTGGACCCATATGTTGGACAGCTGCTGGGAGCCAGCCCAGGAATAGGGTGGAGCAGCCCGTATGTAATCTCTTGAGTAGCTGTTGTGTTACTGCAGTTCAAAAAAATGGAAAAAACCCCTTGAATATTGGTTTTAGCTGGAAATTTTCTTTGCCTAAATTAGTCTTCCCAGAGGCTACAGAATAATTCAGTGAAGATAAATAATGTACAGAAAGAAGATATGCTTCTAAAAGATATGCAGTAGTTTCAACTGTGTGTATATAAACACACAGTTACACACCCTTAGATATATATATATACACTAACCAAATATTTGCAGGCTCTTTCAGAGTCAAGTATTTTTGAATTTTCTCAGAGAAACTTCCATTAGGATTAATTATTGTCAAAGTCTTGATCTGGAGAGATAGAGATGTATATTTGCACAACATCTGATTTTGCATCATTTGTAAGAAGTTATTTCTCAACAGTCCTGTTTGAACTTAGAAAAGTCAGTCTGCTCTTTTTAAATAGTTGCCAGCTGTGTTATTTTCTTTCATTCATTCAGCTAATTTCCCCCATATTTAAATAGCTTGAGAGCTATGTTAAGGTTTCATTCTGTTCAAAACTCAAATAAAAATGCTGATTTCTGCAGTGCCTGGCATTTCTGACTAGCACTTTAGTGACTAGCTCTGATCTCTTTATTAAAGA
This sequence comes from Sialia sialis, assembly GCA_009812075.1. NCBI lineage: Eukaryota > Metazoa > Chordata > Aves > Passeriformes > Turdidae > Sialia > Sialia sialis. The sequence goes on from VRYO01002410.1 coordinate 466,603, forward strand.
GTTTACATGACAGTTGCAATTGTAGAGGGAAAATAAAAATAAGCAAACAGCCTTTTCCCACTGACATGGCTGTTTCCAGCACAAAGTGGTTTATACGTCATGCTCGTGATGTAGCCACGTGTTTTGCCATGGTGGGACATTGGATTTTTCTTGGAAAACATTTTAAAGGGAAACAGTTCTCAGGGATTTTTCACCACACTGGATGGCGTGTTCTCACAAATGGAACGTGATGACTCCAAACAGCTGTTTTCCCTTCCAGGCTGGTTGGTGAGGTGCAGGTAGACAGATCTGTTTTGAATGCTTTTCTTCAGATTTCACTGGTTGCCATTGAGCAGCCAGAAAGAAATATGGGTCTTGTAAAGTGTGGGAAAGCAGCTGCCTTTAACAAGCAAAAGGTCCAGTCCAGGTAATTTTCTTTGACTCCAATAAGATTTGACTAAGACACAAAGTAGCTGGGCGGCAATGTGGAAAAATCTATCTTTGTGCTGAATGCAGCTTGAACTGCTGACCCAAGACATTTGCTCCAAGGTACTCTGGAGTTTGCCTGGAGCTTCTAGACCACTGCTGTTGCTCCTGTCTCTCCCAGATGTCTGTTAAATCACGATAGATGCTTTACTGAATTTAGAGAAAATTAACTGCTAGCACTGAGTGCAGGAAGAGAAGATTAATTTAAAGTGCTTGGAAGACAAAGAAGTAGATTGAAGTTTAAACTGCCAATATGGATCATGCTGGAGATAAGCAATGTTGAAAGCAGCACTGTCAGCTTCTGCAAACTCATCCTTGGGCCTGTCTGAAGAGGTAGCAGAGTGGACAGATGGCTCTGAGCTCCTTGTCTTGGTTCAGCATTTCAATTCTATAACATTTCTCCATGAGAAGAGCTAACAGATAATCCCATACCTGATTATTTGGCAGAAGGTCCTGGTCATTTTTGGGAGCACAGCTCTAGAGGGGGTTACTGATGGTCCCTCTTTTATCACTTCAGAGCCTGTGCCACCCTGCAGCTCCATGTGCTAGGGTTGGTGCTGACACCCTGCCCCAGGGACAGGTGACAGGGATGGATAGAGCAGGCTTGGCCTCAGCTGGGGGAGACAGAACCATTGCTGCTTGTGTGTGCAGCATGTGTAAACATCAACCCTTCCAAAATGCATTGAAGATGAAGAGTCTTACACAGAAGAGAGAAGGTCTGTGTTTATCAAGCCAGGGTTTCATCCTTCCAATTAGATTTTTGATGTGGGAGAAAACCATGGAGGAATTTGAAATGTCTAAAATGACAGAAAGAAACTATAAAGTTTTTTAACAATTATGTCCGACCTGAAGAGGAGAAGCTTTGGCCTGAGCTCAGGGAGGCCTTGCAGGGCCTGAAGGAGCTGCAGGAAAGATGGAGAGAGACAATTGGCAAGGGCTGGAGGGACAGGAGCCAGGGAATGGCTGCCAGTGCCAGAGGGCAGGAATGGATGGGATCTTGGGCAGGAATTGTTCCCTGGCAGGGTGGGCAGGGCTGGCACAGGGTGCCCAGAGCAGCTGTGGCTGCCCCTGGATCCCTGGCAGTGCCCAAGGCCAGGTTGGACACTGGGGCTGGAGCAGCCTGGCACAGTGGAGGTGTCCCTGTCATGGCAGGAGGGACTGGGTGGGATTTATGGTCCTTTCCAGCTCAACCCAACCCATTCCATGGGTCTCTGATTTTCAGGTACATCCTCACTAGTCCCCCACCTGTGCTATTCTCCACTTCTCCTGGCTCCTTCCCACCTTTTCCTCTGTGGTGCCTCCTTTATCCTCACCTGCCTGCTGTTCAGGTCCCCACTTGAACCATCATCATTCAGTTCTTTTTTCCCTTTAGCATTCCCTTTTTCTTTCTTGCAGAAACCCACTGGAAAGAGCTGTTCAGGGGCACGGTGACTTGGGAAGGCTTTTAAAAGGTGAGTTATGAATCCATCACCATCCCTGGCAAGTCTTTTTGGAGTCACTGAGGTGCAGCATGGCTCATGGCCTGTTCCTGTGCAGGCCATGCAGATGTCCCTTGCCCTCTCAGGCTTCTGGGGCTGCCTTGAAAGAATAAATGATGCTGCCAGCTCCTCAGAGCTCATCCTTCTGTGGGCAGGAATGCAGACCCACACACACCTGGGGTTCCACATCTTTGTCTAAGCCTGGGTGACCCATGTGTCTCTGCCCTGGGTGTTTGCCACGACTGCTCTCCTCACTCTGTCTGACATGTGAAGGCAGTATGAGATAGGTTAAATGTAATAAAGATACCAATTTCAGTACATAAAGCCTTTCTTCATGGATTTATTTATTGTCTTATTCAGTTATTTTGGAGGTGATCTGCAAAGAATAATGAAGGAAGGTAGACATAAAAAAGGAATGAGTAGTAATATTGTGACAAAACAGCTGTTTTGCTTAAGAAAATCAAGCCTCCTTTTCCCCCAGTATCAACTCTTATGGCTTTTGCTGTTGGGATTTTCCAAAGAGACTTACCCAACACAATCAGTTGATTTTGTGCTACAAAGTGATGCTGTCAGAGGAGCTGATCACAGCTGATTTTACGATACAAACAGTGACATTTGTTTTAACTCATGGAAGGCAGAAACGAGTGTCTGTGTCACACCTGTGATATCATCTCAGGTTCTTTTGCCACTGCTCTTTTATGAAGTGTGTTTAGTAGAAGAGAGGGACTAAGGTAAGAAGATAAACTGCTTTGCCTTTTGACTTGATTGCCCCCTGAATCACACAGAGCAGACCATTAGTAATGTACGTATTTTAATTTATCAATATTTTACTTCAAATTCTTAGTAGGAGAGAAGTTCTAAGAATTAAACATACCAAGCTATTGCCTATCCAGGGGTCAGCACAACATATTACTTTTTTCATGTCACCAGAGCAAAATTTCTGGATTTTAGATTGAATATTCACATTCCTTTAGATTATGGGCAGGTCGCTACATTGGGCAAGCTGAAGAAAAATGTATCTAATTGTTTGTGTCTAAATGTTTTCTTCTGAAAAATCTTCCTGAACTAAAATGTAATTGAGACTTCTATCCCAGTATAAGATGGAATATTTGCATTGTTTCCCCCCCACCACAGGAAGAAGATCAGTTTTTCAGCTGTCATTTCTCTGATAAAATCCTATCATTTAATCTGCAGTTTTGATAGCAGCAGAAGGCAAGATTGGAACAAATATACTCCAACTCTCTCCATTTCCTTGCCATGATCCATGAGTTCATTATGTCAAGGTCAAAGCTAAAAATTTTAAACTCTTTTTATATTACAAAATTGAAAATGTTGGGAAATGTCAGGGTTAGGAACGGGGTTGACAAAATCAGTGCTGCAGAGCATCGCTTATGAGAGCAGCACAACACCTCAATGTTCAGAAGCTCTTAGCTCCTCAGAGCATCCTCCCCAGCTGAGCAACAGGGACTTTAGTAATCCTAGGAAAGGTTTTGCAGCACCTTGCTTTGCTACCAACAGATAAATCTCCCTGATTTCAATTTGTTGTGCCTTCTCCCTGCCCTGTGTCAGTAGTCAGAGGTCAATTCTCCCTGCCCTTGTTTTCTCAGTGAGTTCCAGGCAGCCTGGAAGGCTTTTCCCTGGAAGGCAGTGGTCCCATGAAGGACAGCCACACTTTGTGTCCTTTCACCTTGGAGTGCTGCTGCATGAAAAGAGAAAAATAATGGATTTTGTGGATGATGTTTTGCTTTATTGTGTGCTTTCAGCTCCTTAACTGAATTAGCAAAGTTTCCTATGTTTTATTTTGTTTCTTTTTTTTTTCTCCCAGGAAAGCAATGAACCGAGCCCAGTACAAGTCTCCAGTAAACAAAGAAGAAAATAGAAGAATGACTGTTCCTTTCATGTCATTAAGTACTTAAGCACATCCTTAATTTTATTTGGCATTGCAGTGAGACCTACCAATTTTTAAAATATCTTTCTCAATCAGTTAAATAAGGTAATAAATTGAAAACAGAGAAAACAGAGGCAGCACAGCATTTCAAACCGCAGACCTCATCCCTTGCCAGCCTCTCTGCCACAAAACAAACACACAGTAAACCAGATGTCTGAATTCTCAGCAAAATATTTTAAAACATAACTGTCTGGCTGGAAATTAGGAAGGTGGCATTCATCCCAGGAGAATTTTTTTGGTAGTGCTTTTTTTCCCCCCCTTCTTTAAAAATTCATCTTGATTTAACCATAATTGATTTGCTGAAATCAAATTACTCATTCAACTTCATCAGAGCCCCAGTGTGTGCCTTGGTCTCCCAACAGTGAATGAGTTAAACTTTTTTTAGCTTCCGTTTTCCCAAGATGAGGCTTTTGTTTAGAAAAGCCTTCAGAAGTGATTGTTAATTCTTTTAGACAAGTGACAGTGTTGTGGCAGCTGAGTTAGCTCTGTGAATGGATCTAATCTGCACTTGCAGAGATTGCAGTGGTCACGTTGCAGTTGTATTTCTGTTGGCAATGAAGTGAGTCCCTCCTGTCCCAGCCCAGCCTGCCCTGCTACCCCAGAGCTGGAGTGCTGCTGCTGCCCAGCTCAGAAATCCAAAATCCCTGCTGGCCTTGTAAGCCGTAATTCCATGTATTGGTTCCCATTACCTTCCTGCTCCTTTGCCACTGCTCTTTGCTTTGTTCTTAGAGCTGCCCATCACTTTTTGTTTTGCCCCAAGCAGATTTTTATTGACAGTGAGATTTTTAACTTCTCTTTGTAGCCTTACTGTTCTCCTGGGTTTTTATGAATTTATTAAGATTTTTAGAAAATAAGATGGTTTTGCTCCTCAGGTTCATTCCCTAAGAGATTCTTCCACATATATGGAAGTTTTTCCAGCTCCATCTTAGTATTTTCCTTCTTGTTCAACTGATAATTTTATTTCCATTTCTTACCTTCTAACTTCAATTGACATCTCTGTCTCTTTCAGAGTTCCTTCAGAAAGTGGCTTGGTACAAGATATCACAGCTTTAATCCTCGGACTCCTGCTTAGGTATTTTCCTGTTTCTATGGAAGACACTAATCTTCCTGTACAATAAAACAACTTAATAAGCTGTACATAATTGAAAAGGCAATTTAATTGCTAGTGCCGATGCATTTTCTTAGAATAGCTAAAATCCTAGCAAAGGTGTGATACAAGTGGTACCCGGAGCTCTCAAATAAAGAACTAAAATAATGGGAGCAGATTCACTGTAAAAAAAATAAAATTGACAAGCCATCTTTATAAAGTTTCTTTTATTTATTCAAATGTTATAAATATCACAGAGAGTGATAACTTGGTTTATAAATTGAAAGAAGAAAGTGAATGTGCCAACCTGGAAAAAATATAAACAATTATACTGTCAGTCATTGTTTGAATTATTCATTTGAAATATCTTTTAGGAATTTTTTTATTTTGTCTGTAAGGCAAATAAACATATTTATAGGAGTAAAATGTTCTAAATAATTATTGAAGCATGCATCAAAGAACTCCTTTGATTATTTTAGAATAAATATTACAAACTGTCACTTCGGATTTTATTGTCAAGTGATGGAATATTTGATGTCTTCTATAAGATTTCAAACCTGAGGCAAGCAAATTTGTAAAAAAAGACCAACTTCTATCTTTCAAAGGAAGAGTATCACTGTTGTGACTGACTCAGAAAAATACAAACATGATCAACAAGTTGGAAAACCAAAGTAATGAAAAATGTATTTCAGTTAACGGGAACCAATTCCAGAATTTGAGAAATTTGTTTTTGCAACTCCACATCCTCTGCTATTTACCAGCATTTGTGTTTCCAGCCAGCCCTGATTTGAACAGAACTTTGGATTAGTACATATTTAGGAGGTTTGTGAAAAACTGTAAAATACACAGATCAAAATTTCTTCTCCTTAAAAGCACATAGTAATTCACCAACGTATTTCCCAATTTCTGTATGTGGAAAAAACAAATATTCCAGTTTCTTTTGAGAGCCATGGGAAGTTTGCTTGCACATGTTGAACTTGGATAAAAGTTAATTAAGGATAGCTCTATAGGCAGCCAATGGAATTACATGGTTATAAAACTATATTTTTAATTAAAACAAATCTTGCTAGGGAGGCACTTGAAAAATAAAATGAGTAAAACACCTCGTGAAGTACACAGAACATGTAGTAGAAATCCATTCTGAATTTTGTGAAATAAGTTCTGGAACCAAGTTGGAGGGAATTTGAGGCGTTTTTTGAGAAAGGAGAGAGAGCAGCATTAAACATTAAATGGAGAGTGCAGGTAAGGAAAAATAATAGCTATTTGAAGTTGTCTCATGGTGCAAAATTAAGTCTTATAATGAAATATTCAGAGCACATTCAGTAGCTGTAACTCAGATCAGACACAGTCCCAGGTCTCTTGATCCCTTTGCTGTTAACAATTAACAGGGCCAGGATCAAGAGACCCAATTAATAACGAATAACTCTCAAGAAAAGAAAGATTTTTGCTGCTGACTGCAGTGGAATGAACGTTTACTATCTAGTTCAATATATACCAATTCAGGCAATATAAAATATTTGAAAACCATCATAGAAATATTGTGTAAGTATTAAAATTGATAACATAGAAAATGATCATCACTGATTCCTCTGTTTTCACTTATATCTTTCATCCTTTCAGTTCAAAGTCATGACTATTTGCACATTTGTTATTAAAAGAGAACCCAGTATTCTGTTTTAAATGTAGTGAAGTGAGTGAATTGAATTTTTTCACTTCTCATTATATGGGTTCAAATATAAAAATGCATCAAAGTATGCTGTTAATGTGTTACAGGCAAAATAATGGGGAATTGGAACAGAATGGCTTTTTATCTGGCTTTATCTAGCTATCAAACAAATCTCAGTATTAATTGTTAAATCCTAATGACTTCAAGAGACACTTCTGGGGTTGTGGTGGAACTCTGATTCCCAAATCTTCACTGGGAAATTTGACTGCGCTGAACTTGTCACTACTCCTGTCAGCTCTGTCCCTGCTTTTCTTCCACAAGTCCATGAAAGACATTATATGTTTGGAGAAAGGAGCGTTTTCCAAGTCATTTTGCAGGTAAGGTTTTTGGAAGACTCTGTTTTTTTGCAATAATAATGAAGATTTTTTCACCTTTAGTCCCTCCATTGTAGGAGTTCTTTCCTGGTACTGTCAAGCAGCAGAGGAAGTGATGGAAATATGAGGTCTCCCGATTTCTCCCTTTTCTCACTTTTCTGAAGGAAAACTGTTGCCTGTCTCTAGGCGTGGTGATCTGGCTCTAAGGACGGCACGGTGAGCCACCCCTGGGTCTCTGGGTCACAGACACAGTGTGGTGGATGGCAAATGGCGTTTATTAGAGGGTCACAGGGTTTTTATAGCCAGGGCAGTCCTCCTGCTTACGTCCAGCTGGGTGCGGCCGGAGGTCGGAGCAGCGGCCCCAGCTTGGGATGCAGGGGAGGGGGAGAAAGGGACCCTGTCTGACCCATAACAACCGAAACCTTCCGCACGCCTATTCTAAACCTCCACAGAAAACCCAGACTATTTTGTCCAGGCAAAGCAGCATGAGAGAAAGGGGAGTTTGTTGGAGTGGTGGGGCAGGATTGTGTTCAGTGCCAGCAGTGCTGCTCTGCAGGGTGGGCATGGCAGCAGCAAATACCCATTCCCCACTGCTTTCCGACAATTCTTCCCACTCTGGGAAAGGCAGAAGCACAGACATTTAGATGTCAGGAATGAAAAAAGCTTGGAAGGCACAGGTGGAAAGAGCTACAGAGATCCTGGTTGGATAAATTCACTATATTTGGCAACAAGAACACATCCATGAAGGATCATGAAGAGCCCTCCATGATAAAAAATTCTCTCAGGTTTTTCTCTGGCATTGCTGTGCAGATATAGACCCAGTGTTTGTTTCATGGCAGATTTTTAATCAGAATCCCAAGACCATTAGCCTTAAAATGTAACTGGTGTCGCCTGAGTTAATTTCACCTCTTTTAAGACATATATTATGAAGTGTTGGTTCTTTTTTTCTGAGGTATTATTTATAAATTAAAAGTGACTTTGTTTTCCTACAATATATTGGAAAACAAAGCCATTCTGTCATTTAGAGAATATCCATCTCTTGTGTTCATAAAGCACATTAGAGATCAGAGTAAAGTGGACACTTAAAAGATCATCAGGTTGACACTGTCAAGAAAATGTTTCCATTTTTTTTCTTGAACTTGTCTCTGTAAGGGTCTCTTTCTGCCTGCGCCTCTCATTTTGTTTGTGAAACCTACTGTGATGCTGTGGTGCATCTCTTGTGTTGAAAACTGTAAAAATGCAGTAACAAAGCAAAAAAGCAAAGCAAAGCCATTGAAAGAGAGTACAAAATTGCTGCTATCCTGTTCCCTGGGCTCTCTGCTTGGGAGCTCTATTCACTTAAAACATTTTCTAGCTTCTGAAGCACTTGATTAAAGTCAATTGGGAAAAAGATCAGCTCTTAAAAGTGCTAATTTGTGACTCAGAAAAGTTGAATAAGTCTAAATATGCAATTCCCTGTTGCTGTGTATTCCTGGCTTGTCTGGAGAATGTTTTCCCATTTCCCTGCACAGTCTGTGCCTGCCTCTGCTGTGGGTGGTGTTTGTAAGATGCTCATTGGGACAGGGGTGCAGTTCATCTCCCCTGACCCCCTCTCAGTCCCCAGGTGTCAGAGTCTCCTCCAGAGCAGGAGCCAGGGGTGTCTGTCCCTCTGTGGGACAGACAGAGGTACATCTCTGGGTGCAGGAGCCTGGTTAGGGTCAGTCCTTGCTTGGCTTGGTGTCACAGCCCCTTGGCAGCGCTGCTGCTCCTGTTTCACTCGCGCTGAACCTCTCTCTGTTCTGTGCTCCCACAGGGCAGGGTAAGAACAGAAACAGAACAAGCCCCGCTCCCATGGATATGTGCAAACAAACGAGCTCTGCATGGACAAGGTGACAGTGGAACAAGCTGAAGCTGACACAGCTCTAACTACACCTCCTAGAAGCAACTTTGCTACCATTGAAGCAGATTAAAATCTCTTTCAGGGAATGTACCAAGTGTTCATAGCTTTTTTTTCAAAATTAAAACAGATTATCTTCTAGTGTCCTAACTACTTCATGTATCAATCTAATTTGGTTTTCATACTGAAGGCATCCTCTCCAAGTCCTCTTTTTACTCCTCCTTTGAAGGTTATTAAAAGTCTTCTAATCTAGTAATTCCTAACACTTCTCTCACTCTGCAAGAACAGAATTATCACTGCATATTTTGGAGAGAAACCCCGTGCTTCGTCTCTCACACCTCCCTTCTGCAGCCAGCCTCTTTCTCTGGTGGTGCATTGTGAGAATTCTGCTATTAGCAGCCATTCTGGCTCTGCCTGGAGAAGAGATTCCCTCCTTCAGCTGATGGTTCCAGCCTGCCCCGGGGCTGCCCTCCAGAGCTGTTGTATAATACACAGACAGGAGAACAAGCAGCTCTGAGCACTCAGGAGCCTTTTCAAACTCTAAACTGAATATTTAGATGCTGAGGCCATAGCCCCTCTCTTCCCTCCATGCATCAGAGCAACTTAAGAGCTGTTACTGAAATTATTCTGATGCTGCTCTAGAAAAGTTGTTCTGTTTTTCCAGGGTGGTTTTTTGTTTTGTTTATTTTGTTTTGGTTTGATTTTGGTTTTTTTGGGTTTTTTTTCCCTCAAGCAGCTATAATCTCAAGTGTCAAATCTCTAGATGATTTCAAAGTGCCAAAAGACTTTGATATTTTAATTCTTGGCAAAGCATTGGTGTGCCACTAATACAGATGGGCTCACATGTGAGACTACCAACTGTATGGATTAAAACTCTTCCAGAATCCTTGGATTTCCTAAAAACGGCTCACACAATACAAACAGCAACCTATGCTGCCATATTCAGCTATGTAGCTGATGTATTTTTAGTGTTTTATAGCTATCTTTATATATATTTATGAAAATAAATAATAGTCATATATGATAACATATAAATGACATACACAATCCCTTCTGAACAAAGAGTCTGTTCCAATGTCTGGTCATCCTTTTAGGGAAGAAATTTTTCCCAATATCCAATGCAAACAAACCTCTCTTGGTGAAACTTGAGCCACTTCACCTTATACCATTGCTGGTTACCTGGGAAGTATTGGGGCAATTAATATTTCAGAGGATTAAGTCTCCCTGCTAATCTGATTAGCAGGGTAAAGTTCTTTCAGAAATGTTCAGTTTCTGTAGACTGAGATATGGGGGCAGTTAAGTGGCTTCATTTCTATTCCCATGCTTGTACTGCACTGCTCAAAGGACTGACCTTTGTAGAAAATCAGCCCATTAATTGTGTTATGATAGCTGGAGGAGGAGAGCATTTACCACAAAACCTTAAAATAGTGGGGTAAGCAAGCATCTCAAAATGCAAAATCAAATAAAAAATCTATATGACCTCCATCCACCAAGAAGTGGCACAGAACCAGGAAACAAAAGCATAGACATGGTCAGCCACAGCTTTAAAAACACCAAAAAATGGCTCTGGATGAAAAGGAAGGAGCAAAAATACTTCCCTATGTGAGAATAGAAGTCATAACAACAGCAACAAAAAGCTAGATCAATAATCAGAACATCAGTAATCAGAATTTACACACACACACATTTAGCCAAATGTTAATTTTTGTGCTTTCAAAAAGAAGAAGGGTTACTCTGGTATTGCACTTTGGTTTCTGTGCCTCAGCAAACACTTAGAGCATATTGACAAATTCATTAACAAAGAGGTGATGCAAAATACATCAGGATTTAAAGGCTGAGCCCCAAGAATGCTCGGGTAGAGGCAATTGCACAATTTAGGAGCCAAATTCCCCTGTCACTCTCTGACCAACACAGAGATGGGCATCTCCAGAGGGGAATCCTGATCCCAGCCCACCTTCCTGCATCTCATACCCTGCATGGAGTGAAGGGCGCCAAGCTTTAACTCTGGGCTCCAGCTCATTGGGGAAACACAGGAAGGCACAAACCCTGGTGATTATGGCACAGACAAATGGGATTCACTTCCAGTGGGTAATCTGCACAGTGCAGTAATCTGCTGTGTGAAAGCCCCTCATGAATTCTGGTCTTGGACTAAACTCTGAGCACCTTCCATGCTCATAAGTTGTTTAATGGCAAAACCATTGCCCTGTAAATGCCCAGGTCTTCACAAAAATTTTTATGAAGAGTCCCACCTTAAAAGCACGTTCTGCAGTTCTGTGGTCTGGTTAAGGGCATGTCCTGCAGACAAAGGGGTTTATTCAGGTGAACACTGGGATCTGCAGGCTCCTCTACCAAATTCTACCTCTCAAAGCACTGATGGCTGGGCAGCTCACAGAAGTCACAGCTGAAGGGAGCACACTGATGGCTTCTGATGATGGGAAAGATGTCCTGCCAGCCACACAGAATCACTGTCCTGGGGTACATTGCCCTTCTTTTGTTAAGTTCAGGGTCCCAGCTCCTCTTCATCCCACCTGTCTTTGCTGCTGGAAAAAATGGCAGCTGTGAGCGGGGAATGAGCTTGGCAGAAATGTCTGCACCATTCAAATTGTTTGTGGAACTTAATAAGTACTAATAGCACTGGTTTGTTTATTTAAAGATGAATGGAACTTCATTTGCCTTGCAAAAAGTAGCACTCAGTTAACAGAAGCAGGAAATTTGACACAGATTTTCCTAGATTTACCTGTCACTTAATGTGTGTTGTTCAGTAACACTTTAAGCAGAATGAATTTTTGTCATAAGCACTGTCTTTACTTTCAGTACCACTATTGGACGTGGTACTAAATATGTTTTAGTACATATTTACAACCCTTATTCTGGCACCTTAGGGGAGATTTTAAGTAAGCAAGACCCAGTCCAATATTTGATGCTTGCTGAGACAATGACTGTGTGTGTGTCTCAGCCTGTTCTATCTGGAGTTCTTAAAAATCCCAGTTTCCTTTTCCCATACATTGCAATAATAAACTTAAAATCAAGTAAGCAGTAATGTAGATAACCTCCCCAGTGTGTCTTTCCAATGTGATACAATATTCTACTACAAAAAATCTAGGGAAATGTGGTTTCCTGTTTTCCTTTGCCGGTGTTTTTGGACAACTGTGACATGTCAGCTGTGTTCAAAATTGCCAGTGCAAGATTTAGCTCCTCTGGTGAATAAAAATATATGTGGAAAAAGAGGAATGTAGTCATGATAAGAGGATAACAGTGTAATTGCAAGGTAAATGTCTTTTTGTCATTCAGACCTATCTGAAAGAATTTTGAGCAGGCACCTCTCTTGTAGCAAAAGCAAAATTTAAAACACAGGTGCTTTTAGAAGCGGGGATAATAAAGTGAATGAACTTAGAACAACAGAGTAAGAAGTCAGAAAACATCACTGACTCTTGCCTTAGAGTTACAGTAATTTCACACTGATAAGCCGCACCTATTTCACTGAAGAATCGAGCCGATCCTGGAAGTGCGGCTAATCACCCGATGCGGCTTATTTATGGACAAATTCCAGAGAATTGCCAACCTGGAAGTGCCAGCTGCACGGGGGAGTGGGAATGTGTGCGCGCTGCTGGCCCCCGGGTGGCAGGAGCCGTGTCAGGGGAGCAAGCAGGCAGGACAGGGAGCGCCTCCTCTGCCACGTGGGAGAGACAGGGGGGAAAAAAATTGCGGCTTATCACCTGGTGTGGCTTATTTATGGACAAATTCCGTGGTCTTCCCAGCTACCCGGAAGTGTGGCTTATAACCAGGTGTGGGTTATGAGTGTGAAATTACTGTACTTTGAATTTGGGCACAATGCATGAGACTGCACTCAGACGTTGTGGGCTGCCCTGTAACCCTGGCAGTGGGATTGAATGAAATGTGTCACCTAAATGCTGCAATTCCCTGTCTGGTGGAAGAGCAGCCCAACTCTGGGAGCACTTTGGGAGGGTGGCAAGAGCCCAAAGGGGTGAAGCCATGGAATGAATCCTCTGGGATCAATCTGCCCCTCCAGTGGGGATGGCAAACAGAAAGAGGCCATGGCCACAAGGAAATGAATTTTCCCCAATCTACCCATGTTTAATCCAAAGAAAATCTCTCTGTTTTCTGCATGTGGGATAGGTTTTTGTGCTGGAGATTGCTGTGGCACAAGGATGGTCTTTGGCTGCTCCTGCTGATTTTTCCCCATTCACAGGAGCTGGAAGATTGAATGCACTTCCTCAGTATTCAGACATGGCAAGCCCTGGTAATTAGCTGTCCCAGAGCTGGATTATTAGTAAGCTATAAAAATTCTCTAATTTCCATCAACAAATACAGTTCCCAGTCATTAGAGTCTGCAAGAATAGCATCAATTTATCTGAAATTTTCTTCTCCTAAGCATCAGTAGGAAGAGTTATTCCCACATGAATTTAGAAGGATGATTAGAAAGAGACTTTTCAAGACGGCTTTAAAATGAAGCAGCAAGACCTAAGAATGTAAATCATGTTCTATGGGAAAGGGGAAAAAAAAGTATATCAGGCTGGGAATGCAAATCATATTCAAGGAAAAAATTCAGATCAATACTAGAATCTGTCTTGTGTGACTGCAGTAGCATAAAATTATCTGTTGAGCTTCCTGTAAAAATGACAGAAGAGAGAAGAAAAAGATTTCAAGCAACAGATGACCTGTTGATAATTTGGCACAATTAAGCTAAATTTTAACCCAAATTGAGAGTAAGATATTGCATGAAAACAGACGCAGAATACTTGTGGAAAATGTCATGTACAATCTGATTTCATTGTTGCAGCAAGATGAAGTGTAAGATATTTAAGAGGTGGGGAAAAGAACTTTACTGGTATTGAATTCCTGGGCAATGGACGCTTGATTCCCAAATGTTCAGTTAGGAAACAAATCAGTGACCTAATTTTTCCAGGATAATGTCTGACTTTAAAGGAGAGATGCCAAACTTTGGTAGACATATTCTGGGGAAATTTAATTTAGGAAAGGTTTTCATTATTACACAACATTAACTGGAATTATTAAGAATCTTCTCAATTGAGGAACAATTAGAATAATAGTTATGAAACCAAACCAGTCAATTGTACAAACAAACTACTTCAGCTTTACTTTTTGGAACTGAAACAGAATTCCCAGACTCCTCGGCCTCTAGTTCCTGCAGATCTTACCCAATTCCCTGGATTTCAGAGGATTATTTTTTGCTGTGGGATAAAGCTTCCTACAAGTCAGGGATCCTCTGCCCCATGTCCCTGTGGATCCTGATAACCCCATGTTTTTAAAATTTGTTGTCAGATCCCAAACCAGGGCAAGATTTCAGATTGCAATTCCTTGATTTAGAGCTGTGCTGTGACCTCCTCCAGCTGCCTCCAAAGCCTGATCTCCCCAGGCAGGTGAGTCTCCCTCATTCTGCATAAAGTATGTGGCAGTACATGCTGAAGTTGGACATTTGCTGAAATGAAGGTAGTGGTGTGAAACATTTGCTAAATTGGTATTTTCTGAGCACCTTGTGAGGGACTTTTTAAAAATTTGTGACAGGAGTGGCTAAGTTTAGGCAGTTTTGCAAGTCGTACTTTTCACATGAGAAATTAAATTTTCAATATATTTGTCTAAAATTTATTAGAAAAAGTTTTAAATTTTCAGTGAGAATGGAACAGAACAGAGTAAGTGATTTGTTTGGTAATATAGGTGAAAAAGAAGCATGTTCTTCACATTAAATATTCTTTGAGATGTCCTCATTTTCAACATTTTAACATAATGACAGCAGCATTTTAATGGAAAAAGACACTCATGACTTGTTCTGTGTGAGCATTCATTGATGCCAGACTGGTTAGACAGCTTTGTTCACTAATGACTGGTGGAAAATCATGGTTACAGGGCACTATGACAGTGGACTAAGTGTGCACACTAAGTGTGCAAGTCCTGACTTAAGAAAGATAATTTCTAACTTCTCTTTCATGGAGAGTATCCTAATTCCATTGTTTAATCAATTATGTGACAAAACTAAGTAGCAGGCAGCTACTGTTAATTGTTTGAATATGGTGAAGAGAGCAGGATGGTTAAAACTATCTTTTTTGAGCAAAGGCTGTTCTCTGCAAAGGTTTGCACGCCTATGTGGAGCATGAAGCAATGAGCCATCATTGAGGGAAAGGGGAATTCAGGATGCCCAGCTGACGTGAGCACTGAGGCTGGGGCTACAAATTGGCAGGAAAAATTAATTCAGTCTTCAACAGCAGGCTTAGAATGAAAACTCTATCTTCTGAAAGCTGATTTTGCTTCATAGCACACTGCCACTCTTTTCCTTGTTTACCTGGAGAAGGATGTACTTGGAAAGTCCTGACTAGGTATTGTGGAAGAGTGGTGGGAAGAGTCTCCTCCTTCTCCCTTTTCCCTTTTCCCTTTTCTCTTTCCTCTTTTCCCTTTCCTTTCCAGAACTTTGTTTTTGAGAGACAGAGAGATGCATACAACTATAACTGGGAAAATGGTTTATTCATAGCAAGGTGCATTTAAGCACAGGCTCGAGAAATATGACCCATATGAAGGATGTGCCCATCCAAGATCAGACTTCACACCTCTCCTTAGAGAATCATAAAGATTGCCTCAAACAAACCCTGATTAATTTCTCTATATTGAAAATGAAGATTGAAATGGATGTCTGGATAAATGAACCCAGGGAGAACTGAGAGGTGATTTTGTTTAAATTCTTTTGATTGCAGCAGAAATCAAATTTATTTTGCTGGAGGGTGACTTGCCAAGCAAAGCACATTAAATCAGTCTGCTTCCAAGGGAGGGAGAAGTAGCAGATATATATCCATGCTGCAGAGGGAAGTTGTCTGTTACGGGCTCATTACACATATTTATGTCTCAGCTACGAACTGAAAAGTATTCATGAATTTTATATATTTTAAAAGTGTTTCCAGGTATGCCCTTAGCTTTTCAGGCTTGGTCTGAGCTTGTACAAACTGCAAATTCCCCCT
Source organism: Sialia sialis (assembly GCA_009812075.1). Taxonomy (NCBI): domain Eukaryota; kingdom Metazoa; phylum Chordata; class Aves; order Passeriformes; family Turdidae; genus Sialia; species Sialia sialis. Next base: position 482,483 of record VRYO01002410.1, read on the forward strand.
CTGCCTGCTGCAGTGTTTAATTTGTTCCCTGCTGGGGAGTGGTGGGAGTTCCAGAGCAGACAGTGGCAGGAGCCGGCAGGATGCATCCAAGCATGGCAGAGGATCCATGCTCAGTGCTAATGGCACAACCAGGGGCTGTCAGCTCTGTGGAGCACGAGCCCTGCAAGTGTCTGATCTGCTTCTGTGCACTCTGAGAACATCTCTGTGAGCCTGGCTGCTGCAGGGCTGCAGAACCTTCTGGCTGTTGTTCTGGGCTGTTCATGGCTGGGAGGCTCCAGCAGAGCTTGGATGAGGAACGTGCGGCCCTGTGTTTGCACAGCAGGGACAGTTTTACTTCAGCTGGGCAGTGCTGGGACAGAAAGGGTGGGAACTGCCTTCACTGGGGCCAACCTTGTCACCACTGGTGGGGCAGTTGCACTGAGATCACTCCAGCCACGGAGGTGTGTGGCAAAAATAGAAGGATAGGAACAATGAGAATGATCCAGGAAACCAAGGAATTTTTATAATGGTTAAAACAAAAAATGAAAAAGCCATGTTCAGTGCAAGGGATAGTTTCTCCAGGACCCTGGAACCAGGAAGCCAGAACAATCTATAGGGTGAGCTAGAGGGTGCAAGGTCTCATCAATAATGAGGATAAGAAACAGAAACATCTATGCAAAGGGCAGTCAGCCAACCATGTATGGAAACTAAGAAGAACACCTTGTTTGTAAGGGATTGATTAACATATTAGCTCCCATGAGGCAACTCTTCTTTCTATCCTCTTGCCCTAACATCAGAGGGTGCTCTCTCTCCTGGCCAGGTGTTTCCCAGGGTCAGAGGTTGGTGCTCTTTGTACAAGCAGGTGAAGCAGCTCCTCTGTCCATCCCAACCAAACCCACTCCAACACAGCCCTGCCTTAGCTCTTTGCCCTGGGAGAGGTCTGGCTCTGGTCCCCAGCCTCAGACACACATTAGCACAAACAAACATTCCCTCAGGATGCAAAGAGCCTGGGGACTGCTGGGGCTGCCTGTTCCTGGCTCCACCCAGCCCAAACATCCAGAACACATTTCTGTTTCTGCTGGCACAGGGAGAGCAAGTCCTTGCAGGTGCTGTGTCTCCCAGGACAGGCTGTGAGGCACTGCCGGGTAGGAAGGCCATGGAGCACCTGGGAATGGCAATCTGGGTGTGCTGGGCAGGCATCTGGGTCACACTGTGCTTTGCTCTTCCTCATGCCTTAGGACTTTAGCTTTTTCATTGTTCATTGCAATCCTGCAGTTCTTTAGTGTGTAACTCTAAACTCCATGTACCATGCTAGCTGCTGCTTTCCCATTTTGGTCAGACACAGCAATTCTTCTCCAGGCTTGGCAATCAAAGACACCTCACTGTCTCAGGCCCTAAAAGATGGAAACAAAAGTGAGTTGGGGGAGCAAACTTGGGGTAAATGATTTCATTACCTGAAGCTGTAATTGGAAGATTAACCCCCAAGATGCAAATAGGCCAAACTTACTGAAGTGTGAACACTCATGACCTGTGCTCCTTTTTTTGTTTAGCCCCTGGGGGGGGCTTTGTCTGTCTGAAATGTACCTATTCAATAAATAGAAATGCTTTCTTAATTCTCTTAATTTTGTCTGGCTGTTTTTAGGTAGTCCCAAAAAGGCATCATTCCCTCCACGGGGAAAATGCCATTCTGCATGGGAAGGCAGGGAGCAGTGCTGCCTGACTCAGGATTATACTTTGCTCAGTAGTATACTGAGTGTATACTTTTATACTACATAATATATATATATATACTAATACTGTATTCTATTATATTTTGCTCAAAATATAGAGAGTATACTTTGCTCAGTGAAAATATTTGTGTAGAAACCCAGGAGGAACTGATCCTTCCCACACCTAGAGAAGGAACTCTGAGCTCTTTTTGCTGTGCATTTACTGCAGCACACCTTGACAGTAAATAGAGCAGAAACAAAGGCTTCTTTTAGCCCATTAACAGTCTTGAACATTCAAGAGGTTTTAATCCCTAATTAGAAATATCACTTTGCTCATTTCTCTAACATTATGTATTCTCTTCAGGTAAAAAGAGGGGTTTTTTTCCTGGTTTTGAGAGACACAGAAAGTTTTAGTAGAACAACAGGACATTTTTGAATAACCTCCAAATTTAGATTCCTGAAGACCAAAATTTGATTCTTTTATATGGCTGAATTTTATTTCTCTTATAAGATTTAATGATAATTATATGATTTTGAAACCATACCTAGATAATTAATTTTTTTCAGGGGTAGGGAGGGTTGTCAGAAATGTCACTGGTTTCAGTGTCTTAGGCTGCTTCCTGTAGACTGCATAGGGACAGGACTGACACCTGTACACTGGCACTTTTTGTACTGTTATCTGAGGCTAAAACTGACACTATGTGCCCACCTAAAACTTTCTTTTCATGCGCAATGAGTTGTATTGTAGCCAAATAAATGTTGCATGATCCCAGTCAAATCAGGGGTAGAGCATCTGTAGGCATGCAGCACGTAGTTTTCTTCTGTAGTTTTCTTCATTAGAAGAAAGATTTAGGTCTTAGGTTTAAAAAAATCTGTGATTCTTCTGAATTTTGTAGTTTTTTTCCATGTTCTTTTCTCAGTCCAGCATAAGCTGGGTGTTCTTCCAGTGAAATATTGGACATAGGTCCATTGGACTTTGATAAATAAGAGAAGACTGGACCCAAGGTCTTTAAAATCTTTTTGTCTAATTTTCTGTCAGCATTCAGAGGAGCAGGATTAAACTCCCACGGTATTGGCCTCAGGTTATTTAAAATCAAGGAGTCCCCTTCCTGTACTAAGAGCATGCTGTAATATATTTACAGATGAGGTGTTACTTTGAAGTTGGGATCTTGTCTTTGATCAAAAGTGTTCGGCTTCCCTCATGTCTCTCAGAAGCAGACAGGACTTAGAGTGTACTGGTGTGGAGTTTTTTAATGTTTTGGACAGCAAAAATGACATCTACATGAAACAGTAATCCTGGGAATGTACAAGATGAGACAATTCCAACCATGAGCCAAGAGAAAGTCTCCCAAGCTGCCTGGAACCAAGCAGAAGTCAGTGTGTCACTGTCACTCCGCCTCCCTCTCCTGCTGTTAATTACAGTCCTGATACAGGAGGTCTGTCAACATTCATAGGATGAAAAGTAAAATGTGCTCAAAATGCTCCTGATGAAAGTCTGTTAATCAGGAGAAAGGTTTAGATGAAATACTCTTTATTCAGCAGGCTAGCTTCTTTATGAAGTTTAAATATACTGCAGTGGATCTTTCCAACCCATGAAGGGAAAGGGCACAGGGACTGTCAGAGCAGTCGTTTTTGGGTTCCTGAGGAGGGCAGAGAAGGCACAATCCAATTAAAAGGAAAACCACCTGAGTTCTGCCTTGCTTAGGCTTTGCAGTCACTGAGGGCACCGACTTTATCAGGACTGTGCACTCAGATCAATGGTTTTATCTTTCTGCTGCTTTTGTATTGACTGGCCATGGATTGCTATATGATTTTTAAAATGTAAACATGAATGTGTCTATCCTGGGGGGAAGAAAGGGAGTCTGAAAGAATAATACACTCTGTGCACACAGCAGGGAAACACCATGGAAGCACTTCTGTGAATTTCCTTTCAATAAAGGATTTGTAACTTATTGCAGAGCATGACTTGAATACCGTGGATGGACCAAGCTTTGCCCTTGCCCTTTGTGGGCACCAAGTGGAGTTATTCTGCCTAACAGTGGGAATAATGGGAAGCTCTATTCTTTGATTTTTGTAGCTTGGACAGGTTTGGAAATGATTCTTTGAAGCAACCAAATTTTTTTCACTGAGAGCTGTGATGGCAGACCTGTCAAAGGCCAGTGTGCCACAAGAAGCCTTTCCCAGGCTCAGCTCCCTGTCCCTGTCACCAGGCAGTGACCATGGAAAACCAGCTTCCCAACCAAGGGGGCATCAGGAAGCCATTCGCTCTGTTTCCATTGAGGCTTTTGGGTCTTCTGATGTAGCTCCTTAAGCACAGCTGTGCTCTGTAGTTAAACAGATGTTTGCTCACAAACCACAGCAGCAGAGAATTCCCATGGTCAACGGGGAATGGTGGATTTGGACACCTGTGCTGTGGGTTTGGACACATGTGCTGTAGATTTGGACTCCTGTGCTGGGTCAGTGGTGGATTTGGACACCTGTGCTGTGGATTTGGACTCCTGTGTTGGGTGAGTGGTGGATTTGGACACCTGTGCTGTGGCCTTCTGCCTCACAGAAAGCAGAATGAAATCTCAGCCCATGTCACAGCCTGAATCCTGTAGCATTTGTTTCACCACTTCTCAGATTCCCATGAGAAGGAAAAAGGCACAAAGAGTCATTTCCCCCTTCACATTTCTGTAGATTTAGCTCTTTTTAGCTAGGAGAAAATAACACCAATTTTTTTAACACAACATGTAATGATTTAATGTTGTTAAAATATGAAACCAAAGTGGTAGAAGTGTGATGCCTACCCAGTGAAATGGCTGTTTGTTGGAAAGGCCAAACTGGTATGAATTGTTAGTAGAAAAAATCCAGTCAAATAGGAGAGTAAGGTCCAGCTACTTAAATCTGTGGGGAAAAACTGACTATAGACATGCAAAGAGTGCTTGGGTCCTGTTCTTCAATTGCTGAATTGTGCTGGGCAGGATTCCACAAAGTAGCTCCTTCAGCAAGGCTGGGCTCTTTGCCTTCCGCAGCAATTATTTGATGTCACAATATATGAAGCCATATAATGAGAATTTTCTGCATTACAGGATTCTTAACCTTACAATCAGATAAAAGAACTTGTAGTTGATCAACTTCAGTGAGGGAAGGCACTATAAATTATTTTGACAGGGAAACTTCGTCATTCAAATAAGGTTTGTGCAATCTATAAATCAAACTCTTAATTCTACTTTGCACAATTTATGTGATCTTTACAATATGAAATGATACAATCTGATCTTTTTTTTAACCTAAATTTAATACTATTAAAACATTTAGTGATTCACACATCTTTTTAAAAGCTTGGAGGCTTCCATGGTGAATGTGACTTGAGGTGGGACTGTGTATCTGAGCTAGGAAGCATAGCTAGGAAAGAGGATTAGTGTGATTTGAAATGTAACAGCAATAAAGTTTTGGGGTTTTTCTGGAGATCTTCCCTTGTGTTGACTGACTCCTGCTTCCAGCAGCTTTCCTCAGAGTATTTCTACCTCTAACTCTTTATTTCCTTTCCAGGAGCATATCCCTTTCTTCCCAATGAGTTCAGTTTTCACTCTTTTAATTCTTTGTCTCTCTTACAAGACCTTCAGATAAACAATTAAAATAAAGACAAAGTAAGAGTAAGGGGGTTTCTCTATGTCTGATAGGCAGCACTAACGAGATATTCTGGTTTTTTTCCCATTTCCCTCTGCTTCACCTATTCTTAACATTTTGGAACAAGAACTACCTGTTTGTTGAAGTCTATACTGAGCCTACCATAAGGGAGTACCCATCCTTGTTAATTTGTAATGATATTATTATATTTTTACTAAGTTTAAATGGACGTTTCATCATCTTGAAATCAGAACTGAATAGAAAGAAGTATCATTACTCCCTACAGGTGTATAACTATAAATGTACAACTATAAGTGTAAATAAATAACAAAGAGGAAATTCTGTTATTGCCTTTTTTCCTAAAGAATTGTAATAAATGATTGTTCTTGTGTCCTACACCACGGTCTTGCCTTGTGGGGCAGGGGAATGAGATATCAGTAGCTCCAGAACACAGATTGCAGGTGAAAAGCCTGGCAGTGGAAGGTCTCAGGAGTGCCAGGGTGCTGTTGGACCTTCAGTCTGCACTTCCCACAAAGAGCACATGCACACAGGAACCTCCACAGCTGTGCCAGGAGAGCTCACAGCCAAGAGGAATAGCCTTGGAGGTTTCCCTTTTCCACATCAATCCTCTTTGTTTTTCTTCAAATGCTGACTCCTTTCTGTTCCTGGTGCTCTGAGAAGCGTAGAAACGTGAGATGCAAAATCTTGGAAGTGTTGTCATAAAGCAGCTTTGATGTCTCACAAAGTCCTCACAAATGTATAGGAACATCCAAAATGGAAATACTGTCCTTGCATTATTAATAATGCTATCAATGGAATAGCAAAGTGCTTTATAACCTTCTTCCTAAATTAATTCTGCATTCTAGAAAATTGAAATGAGTAAAAGTCTGTACCAATTCTGTAGAGTCATATATGCCTAATTATTTCTTATTTGCACCAGTATAGTTCCTCATGCAAGTTATAATGAAATTTATCTCTCAATCTCCTGTTGGTCTTTAAATTTAAATTATCTAAGGTCTGTCATAATTGCAGATTGGTGAGGCTGTATGTCCGTCCATCTTGAGATAATATTGTTTTGAAACAAACCAAGCAATTCATAGAATCCAGAATAGTTTGGGTTGGAAGGATCCTTGAAGTACCTATCCAATACCCCCTTACACCACCTTACACTGGCCCAGGCTCTCCAAGCCCTGTCCAGCCTGACCTCGGTAATTGCACTTCCAAGGTCAATTTAACCCCTTGGAGACGAACAGAGCAGAGTCCTGGGAGTGTTTAAGGGATCTGTGCATCTCCAGTGAGGACTGGTTATTGCTGCTCTCTTTGTCATGCTGAAGTGCAATTTATTGAGTCATTTCCAAACTGGGAAAGGTTTTGGATGAGAGACACAAAGGCTGAGCTTTGTTTGGTGTGATTTCTCATGTGTGCATTGTTACAAGCTGCAAGCTGGAGGAAGTAGTGACCTCTGCACACCTTGAAAATTAGTACAAGGCAAATTAGCAGAGAGTCACAGAACTTGCCAAGGGCATTCTTTTTGAAGTGCTTGGAGAATTAATAAGGGGTGTAGATGCTGTATGTATAACACATGAAGTCGATCAGTGCTGTTCAGCTAAAAATCCAGCTGTCACAGCAGACTCTGCTCACATCCAAAGATACCCTTAAAAATTGATGGCTTTATAAAATAAATAAGGCTTACACACTATTTAAATCCACTACTTCACTGGATTTTTATTTCAGCATCCTGGAGGCTTAAGAGAAAGCCTGGAGCATTTCCCCCGCACACCTGGGGCTGTCACAGCCAATACTGCTGGGTGACACGTGTGGCAGCACCACGAATGCCACAGATACTCCTGTGTCTGAGGGATAAGAGGCACTTCCAGGCTCAGGATGCTGATTTTGAAAACAACAAACATGGAAATAGCAGGGGAAAAAAACTCAAAGACATCTTTCCTTTTTAATATAGGCTCTCGGATGGAGTAACCATCCAGGATTCGACTCGGAAGCATGATCCCTTTTCTTTGCAGAAGGGAGCATTGCAGACTGAGGATACCTGGGGAAAGCTGCCTCTACTGGTGCTACTCTGATATAAAAAGTGCTCAGACAGCTGATTAATCTATGGGACTTGGTAATCATTTGACTCTGGATATTTTGTTCAAAGTTTTTTTTTTTCAGTAATTCAGGAAGCCCTTATCGGAATTCAAACAGCACTTCACGAATCAACTAGGAGCTTAAAAAATATTAGCAGTAATGAGCTCATTTCCATAGAAATAGAACCATGCTCACTGGTGGGTCAAACTGTTCTGCACTTCCTCTTTCCAGTGTTTTCCTCAATTCTTTTCCATTTATTTCATGCATCATTATCTTCCATTTTCTGTGTATCTAAATTATGCCATTTGGCTTTTTGTTCTCTAACCAGCAACTGCCACTTCAAGTTATCTCCAAATGGTGTAAAAAATTGTCATCCATATTTCACTTGAGAAAATTTAAAATTCATTGTCACATTGCAAAGCCATTACTCATAACAGTTTCCTCAATAAATCACAAATCATAGTTTGAAAAATTTCTAATGCTCAAGCCTCTCCATTCCTGCAGTATTAGTAATATGTTTCAATGATATTGCATTTGTATTCTTTCAGTTTTCTTTTATGAGACATCAAAGAAGAAGCAGAAAGTGCCTTTCATATTCCAGACAGACCACAATACTTTGGTGTTTTCCTTCCTTCAGAATTAATGCTAGCCAAGATGAAAGCCAAGGTCTTGTGAGCAAAACCTGGGCCATCTGAAAAGAGATGGGATCCCTTTGAGGGTCTCAATTTGTTGGGAAGAGGGAATTGCTTTCAGTTGCATCCATCACAGCACAAGACTTGTTAGGACAGGTTCCAGAGGAGGAATGTCAGGATGGAAGGTCACACACAGGTCCTGCAGATGTTGATTATTTTGTGCATTTTCATCCAGGAGATGAAGAAGGAATAAGAAAGAAGATTTTATGGCTTGAAATCATACATACAGAGCTCCTACTGAGGGCTGTGCACATTGTTGAGGGAAACCAGGACAGATTGTAATAATCAGAAGAGGGAACTGACCTGGGAGTGGTCTGGACTTGGTGATTTGGCTGTAAGACTGGGAATAAATGCTAATGCAAATGCAATATTTATATGAATATATATATACACACAATATATATATATATATTTCTGTAGCTCTGTATAATCACATGGCTGGCAGCCACATATATAAGGAAAGAGAAGCTTTCTCAGTAGCTCTACATCACAAAAAATCCTGGGATTCTGGAAAACAACAGTTTGAATAGGAAAATAATATTGAAATCTCTTATCTGAAGGAGAAAAACCCCTTCAGGAAATATGCCACTAGAAGTATGCACAGGAAAACAAGCATTTTTTCTAACTTATATCAGGTGAGTCTATATCTGGATCTGAAGGTGGAAGAGGGTTCTGCATGCACTGGTGTTGTCCATCTCCTGTGATGAAAGCTGCTGGGATACACAGGGTGAGCAAGGAGAGGAAGGAACCTCATCTCTGCTGGAACTTGCATCCATCTCTGTACCAGAACAGGTGGGAATTGCATGCTGAAATAAATGGCTTCAAAGGAAAACAAAACCTTGTTCTGGGAATAGATTTTCTGCCAAGGATGGTGGAGTGTGCCTCGGAATCCTCACAAAGCAGAGCATGGAGTAGGGCAGGAGGGTAAAGCATACAAGGTTCATCTTTTCAGGCGAATATTGCAAGTGCCATGGCAGTGTAAGGTAGCCACTGCTCCCCTCAGCAGAGAGAAGGGGTCTCACAGTCTTCCCTTTTCCTCATTTTCCCCATACGGAAGTGTACATCAAGTGCAAGCTTGGTCTACTGACTCCTTGTTACATTTTCTATGAAAGCAGCACTATTGAGACCAAAGATTTTATTTTAACACCAGGCAGAAGTGCAAAAGCAATTAGATAAAAGCACTGAGCATAAGGTCATTAGTGACTATGAGATAGAATGGACAGGGTGAAGCAATAGGTTTAATTGTCCCCAACCAGGGATTGCTGGAGCTTCATCTCTGGGAAGTGTGTGAGCCCCATTTCTTGCCCTCTTCCCTGCTGTTATCCATGGGGAAATTTTGCTGGATAAAGGAGATCAGCCAGACACTGCCGACCCTTGGCAGGAGGAGGAGAGGAACACCAACCCCCCTTCCTTACTATGGGATGGAATGTGACAAAACCAGGATTCCAAACTCCCTAGGACACATAGTGTATTTGTAGGATTTGATTTGTATCAAAGGGCATAACAAGGCCAGCTGCTGACTTGGATTTCCAGGCTTGGATCATGAATCTTTGCTGGGAAAGAAGAAGAAATTCCACAATGTGAGTTGGATGGCACACTCTCACCTGTTACTGCTGTAGAAGACACCTCTGCTCCCTTCCCCAGCAGTGGCTCCTGGTGTTGAAGTGATGTTGAAGCCACCTGGTGATGGGCTGGAAATGAACACATGCAACAGAGAGAAAACTACTGCAGCCTACACAGATCTCCAGCATTTATTTGTTTGCAGCTCTTAAATAGAGGTGATAGTAAAGAACACCTCCTGCTCTCTCTGTGAGGGAGACTTTTACTTTATCTTTTAGAGAGCACAGTGAAGAGTGCACAGGATCTAAGCTGGTGGGACAGTGCCAACAAAACGCAAGTCAAACATTTGGCTTGATTCTTGTTTCTTTTTATTTTGCTTCTTGAGAGAAATTTTGTAAGAACAAGATAAATCATACAGACTGGCTGTGGTTCCTCCAGGCTCCTCCCTGCTGCAAATCATCCTGGAATTTACAAGAGAAATCAGGAACTGTCCTGTTCAAACTTCCTAGTGACCAGTTTTGTGGCTAATTGTCAGCTGAGTTTTCTGACATTGATCTGTAATGCCATCCATCTGTGCAGAAATTTTCAGGATGCTTTACTGAGCACAGATGAAGGAAAGTTTCCTTAGCAACAAGAATAACATGGAATACTGAAAAGATCTCTGGTGATTCTGCTTGTTTCTGCACATGAAAAGAACGGCCCATTATCTCTCTTTTTCTTCTCCTTTTTTTTTT
>VRYO01002410.1:494761-546505 GCA_009812075.1 Sialia sialis
GGATCGGGTCTATTCTTCAGTGAAATACGTGCGGCTTATCAGTGTGAAATTACTGTAATCTGTTTGGTGGCAATAACTAATAACCGCAACATCTTAGCTCCTCCATCTCTGCCTCAGCTTCCCCTTTCAAGCAGAGTTTTTGCAGGGTTAGGTTCACTTTTCCAGTTGGATATGACTCCTCTCTATAAATAACACCAGCTTTTGATTTGCTGAGACCAAGCATGCCAAAGGTTTGATTTTCTGCAATGGCTCCTCCATCATTCCAGGATTCCTTGTCTCTGCTTATTTTAGTTTGAATTAATCTTTCTAGAATGTGGGGTTAAAATGCATTAGAATTCCAGCCCACACACAGAAATTGGGTCTACGTCCTCATAAAGTAACTTTTGCCTTCTTCTCAAGTGTGAATTAGAAGTTTCAACATCTCTGGTACCAGAACTATTGGAAACAATGGCTTGGGATTAGGTCTGGTGAAATGAATAGCTTTCTATTTTTTTCACTTGAAAAGGAGTTTTGGTCTCCAAATCTTGCTGGCTAAGGCTTTTACCGTGTCCTGTTTTTTGCTAGCATGGGCAACATACATTAAGGAAAGAAAGTAGATTATGAAGACAAAACCAACAGAATGGTAAATAATACTTGCAAAGCAGGATTGCTGGCTGAGGGGCTGAATTCAGAGATACTATTCTAAGACTAGGATCATTTTGTTGAGTCTCTCAACTGGGAAATTGCAGCAAAAAGTTTCCTGCCAAAGCTCAAAATATCTGTTAGATAAAATATCTAGTACTGCAAAGTAACTGGGCATATTGGTTGAGAAATATAAACAAAGAAAAGAAAGAAATTTTTAGTGTGAAATCTTTATATCACATATTTTTATGTCAGTTTATGTTTCCAAAAGACAATATTTAAAAGCACTTAAAACAAGTGAGTAAAGCTCAGTACATTTTCTTGCATACATTTAATTGTACCTTTCACTGTGCAGTAATAAAATGGCTTAGCAGGAGCATCATTGTGGTCAAAGAGATTTCATTGTAATGCAAGTATAATTGCCGTGAACAACTTCCAACCATGTTATTAACAACACAGTATGTTCTATATTTTTACATATTTGGGGAGTGCAAGACTGAAATGTATTTGCCAGGAGCTGACAAACTAAATTCTGGATCAGGGACTGGAACAAGCTATTCCATTGATGATGAGCAGTGAGATATAGAAACCACTGCAACAGAGCACAGGAGTGCTTTACATCCAATCTCTCATGACAAAATGACATTTTCCACCTGTTAAAAAACCCAAACAGAGCACTGCACACCTGCTAAATCTGAGATAAAGAATCCAAGAATGGCAGCATTATGGGCAGGATTTCACCTCCTGGGCCCAGGGTTTTTGTTTAGATGCTGTGTGTGTCTGGCAGCATCTGCAGCTCCTGCCCTTTGGCATCTCTGCTGTGCTGGGCATTGGGGGGAGGCTGACACCCCAGGAGAGGCTATGAGAGAAGGTCCATGGGTGTTACAGAGCTCCATTGGTCCAGGAAGGATAAAACTGAGCAGGACTTGGCCTGCTGGCACTTCCTGGGTTTGCAGCAAGTCCCTCTCCTTGGGAAGCAGCTTGGCAAAGGGCTGTGGGTGTTTGTGCTGTGAGGTCTGGGGACAGCAGCATCCCCAGTGCCCCAGAGCCCAGCAGGGCTCTCACACAGCCGCCCTCAGTGTGTGCAGTGAGCTCTGCCCTTACCCCTCATCTTACCTTTATCCCTTCCCACATGGCTCCAGTGGGAAAACGGGAGTGCTGTGTAACCCAAAATCTCCTGGGGAGGTCTCCTGAGATGATGCCTCCCCCACCCCAGGGGAAGCTGGGATGATACAACAGCACAGAGAGTTTGGAAATGGAGCACAACACAGGCACATTGGTTCTGCAGCAGCTCTGTGGAAAATTCATGGATGGAATCCTTTGGAAATCTTCTCCTCCTGCAAGTCAAAGATTAAATTCCCTAAGCTTACCTGGCTCCCCAGCCCACCCACAGCTATCAGCCATTCCCCAGCACAGGCAGTGTGTTCTTAGGCTCAGCCTATTTCCACCTCTTTTAATCCATTTGCTGCATGTGCCACAATGCTGTCCCTGCCTTGGGAAGGTCACCTCTGTTTTGTGATTCCCCCATGGGCAAGTTTTTATGCTCCAGGTGTGCTGAGCCCCCATTAGAGCTGTGGGAGTTGCCTTTGTGGACAGGCTGGGGTTGGGATTTCATGCAGGGGTTTCACTGCTCTGCTGCAGCACTGCAGGACTGGGCTGTCTCTTCCCCACAAATGCAGGGTATGGACAAAGAGGGAGTTTTTACAGGCTGCCAGCAGAGCTGTGTGTCCTGTGAGTAACCAAATACCCATCCACAGGCTGTTCTGGGGGGATTCTATGGCTGAAGGGAGGAGCAGGTGTTATCTGGAGCATGCCTCTGACTGACAGCCTGCAGGTTAAGGGTAGGGGAAGGGATTCGCCAACTTCTATAAAATTGATGTTGCTGGCTGATAGCTTGGACTAAATAAAATTCAACCTCCCCCAGATGTTGCAGTTTCTTTAGCTTTGTTTGAGTTGGTAACAGAAGCAGGGTAAAGGAAAATTCCCATCCTGACCCACTCCAAGCGTGCCCCTGGCAGCACCTCAGCTGGGACAGAGGCTCCTCCACAGATGCTCTCCAAAACTCCCACCAGGTTTCCCTCTGCTCCAGGCTTCCCATGGCAAAGTCTCAGATGTCCTGATCCTTAAAATAATTTAATCTTGCGCTAATACCAAAATCACAGCTTGAGCTGGCGCCTGTGAGGAGGGACCTGAGAAAAAGTCCCTGGCACCACATTCCTGGTGATTTCTGCCTCCTGAGGCCACCCCAGATCACTGATGGCACCTGTGACCAATCCTGATGATCCCTGGCCCCTGAGGTCACTCCTGGGGATCCCTGGCTCCTAAGGTCATTCCTGGTGATTCCTGGCACAGTGGCCACCCCAGATCCTTAGTAGCTCCTGAGGTCACTCCTGGTGACCCCTGGCTCCTGAAATCACTCCTGGTGATCTCTGGCTCTTGAGGTCACTCCTGGTGATCCCTGGCACTGTGACTACCCCAGGTGAATTGGCTTCCCTGAGCTGAGCCCTTCTGTCCTTGTGTCACCATCTGGTAAGTGTTATTTATGAATTATACTGACAGTGGCAGTGAAAGTGATATTTGGGTTTTTTCAGGTTGAAATGTGACATCTGTCCTGGTTTGCCATGCACAGAAACTGATTGCTACATACCATGCTCTTAAATCTCATCTAAGGCTCTCAGTTGGCATAGCCAGGATGGGCATTGCAGTCACAAGAAATACATACTTCCAATAATTAATTTAACTCCATGTAACATACAAATGAAGCTCTTCAAAGAGAGCAAAGCAGGCGCAGTGTAGCAGTGAATCAAAAGCTGCTTCTGTGCTTGGCTGCTGCCCCTGAGGAAAATGAAGGGGAGGTTCCCAGAGCTCCTGAGTCAGCAGGGAGCCTGAAACTGCTATTTCCATGAACCTGAGAACTGCTGGTGGCTGCTGCCTGTTAGTGGTGAGAATTCTGAGGGTTAAAGACCTTGCCGTGGTGAATTTTGCATTAGTCTGGCCTGCAGTAAAAGGAGAAATGCAGGCAGCTGTTACAGAGTAGGGTGCTTTGGAAAGCACACCCTTCCTCCAGTGCTATTCTCAACACTGAAATGCTTTAAGCTATTATTAGGATGCTAAAATAAATAGAGTTAAACCAATCTTTCTTTGGAGCAGTCTTGTGCTCCTGGTGTAGATCTGATGATGAAGTGCTTTGATGGCACAGTCTGCAGGATTATTTGCCCTCCTACAGACCTGTCACTCCTAATTTGGAGTGTAAGTGTGGCAGGACAGATGCTTTCCAGCTAAACCAGGAAGCATGGGTGGATTCTTGGATCCTTGGCTTGTGTGTGTGCCTTATGTAACTGCTGTGGGGTTTAGGGTTTGTATTTTGTACTTTTTCCTCTTCTAAATACATTAAAATATTTACTCATAGCTATTGTTTTACTGCTGTGATTGTGAATAGGTGAAGATCAGAAGCTCCCTGTGCTGCTGTCCCAAGGGTGATGTGAGAGCTGCAGCAGCAGGGCAGGGTTTGATGATCTGGGGGAAGGGGAGGCAGCAGAAGGGGCTGCCTGCAGCCCAGAGCTGGGGGACAAGAAGGCTGAATGCAGGAAGGGTCCCAGCCCCCCAGAGGGGAATGACAGCTCTGGCTCTGTGAACAGTCCTGGCTGCTCCCTTGATCCTGGAATTTGGCTTGCTGGGAGGAGAATTGAGATTATTCAGTCAGACCCAAAGTCACAAGGGGGAAGCACTAGGGTCACTTTTGTCTTTTGTAAGAAAACCTAAATCCCAGTGATGAACCGTCTTGGTGCTTTTCATCACTTCTTTAAAAATATGCACAGCTTTTGGAAATGAGTCTTCAATTTCAGAGCCAAATTCTCTGCAGGTGTAAACTTGTTTTACCTCAGTGAAGAGGTGCCAACCCCAGCAGTGACCTTCCAGCTTCTGCCATTATTTCAGTCCTTTACCCCCTAAAAAGCAAGGCTATTGTCCTGCTAGTTGCTCTGGCATCCCCAAATTCCAGTCCTATCCCTTGTCAGCCTTGTTTTTCTCTGGTGAGTACAGTGGGGGGGTTACCCTGAGTTAAAAGATTTTGTGCTGAATGGGGTTCAGTGAGACTCATTTTCCTTCAAAGCTTGTAAAACTCTTTTGCCAATAGATTAATTATTTTTAATGTCTCTCTCAAAGATTCAACTTACAGAACCTGTTTTAAAATGGTTTTTTAACGCTTTTAACTGATTATAAGATTGTTTTCCAAGTGCAAACTGCTCTGTGTCCTGGTGGCTCAGATTCCCAAAATGAATGAGCTCCTGGTTTTGATTTACTGCTGTGCTCCTCAAACATATTTAAAGCAGACAGTGCACGTCGCTCTGTCAGCTGCTGGTCTGAGCTGTTGTTTGTTTTGCTGAACTCCCCTTCTATTGCATAATTGCATTTGCCAGGTGGAAGTGAGAGCTGTCTTTTTGAAATTGTAATTAATAGTGTCTTGGGAGTTTCCTCCAACTAAATCCTGCTGCATTTGTTCTTCTCAGTGCACATCAGTCACCCTCCCACAGCAGCTCTCAAGGTTAGCAGCCTGCATGCCCAAGGATAGATGGCCTACTTAGTTATTAAACAAAATTACTTTCGGTGAGTGACAATAGATTCAGTGATGCTGGGGCTTCTGGAGAGGAGAAAAAAAAAATAATATTTTAATCAGAAAAAATAGGGGATAGTTTATACGGTGTTAGAAGACTAGAGCTACATACGGAAAACTATGTCTGCAAAATAATTTCTTCTAAGTCCTATTAGGATGTAAATGTGATTTAAATTAAATCAAGGAAAGTGACCAACAATTATGAAATCCTATTTCTGAGAAATCGAGTTTAGGATTTGCACTATTTCTCTATCGGACCTTGGTGCTATCACTGTAATAAAAGGTGAAAAGGTGACCCACACAATTTAAAAAGGAGGTTACTGCAAATTGAAGCTGGAACTATAATTGGGTCTCCTGCTGATGCAAGTGAGGAAAAAACAATTAGTGGAACACTCTAAGAAAAAAAGGCTAATCTCCAAAAGTGGTGGAAAATCGCAAGTTCCTTCCCTGGCATGCTGACATGGATGATGGCAGCCAAGGCTCTTCTGCAGAAGTTTCCAGGCTGGACAACTGGACAGGATGAGGGACCTCCCTGGCACAAAGTGCTTTTTATGTGTATTTGCTGAACAGCTCTGGCATTCCAAGGGTCTGTGGGTTTTATTTCCTACACTTGCCTATTAGGAATATTACCATTTTGACTTGTGCTCTGTTTTTCCCTTCAGTGAGCTGACGAGGGAGTCGCTGAGGCTGCAGCTGACCACTGTACTGCAGAACACCAGAGCCTCCCATTCCTGCTGCACTTCCCAGGAAACCTCCCCTCTCCTGACGGAACTTATCCTTAATAATTTGCCATGTGTTATTGAGCTTTCCCAAGCTTTTGTAAGGCCTGCCTTATCAATATTGTATAGGAAATGTTCTTTCCTGAAGTCTTGTGCGAGCAGCAAAGGTCAGGGATGATGGCAGTATGAAAATCCACATTTCTATTCGACTTCTCTGTGCTTAACAAGTGTTTAATTCTCTTCCTCCCCGATGGGAAGGGTGATGTGCTGGCTCTGTGACACTAGGGTGTCTCAAATTATCCCTCCTGCCTCAAACTCACTTTTGGGAAACACTGCAGCTCTGAGACTTGTCACTCTTGGGGCTGGCACGTCCTTTTGCTGTTGTTTGCAGGGGGCTGGCTGAGCAGAGGAGATCCTCAGCATGCCCAGCCTCATTCTCATCTAGAACAACCTTGTTTGTGAAACCCCCCTTTCCTCTAGTGTGGAACCAGCTGAAAGGTTCATATTAAATTAGTGCTCATAGGAGCTGTCAGTGTCAGGGCCATTGGGCAAAGCCTGCCAGGCATTTCTGTTCCTGTCTCCTGTCAGGGCTGGGGATGTGACAGGCAGGGTGACAGCCCTGCTCAGCACCTGCACACAGGGTGAGGGCACTCTGGAGCTACACCCTGGGAACCCTGTCCTGTGTGCAGAACAGAGGCTGCACCTTGTGCAGCTGGAGCTCTGGGATGTGCTGGGAGGAGCTGGGAATGCCCCTCTCTGCCAGGCATTCTGTGCCTGTTTGTGAGGCCAGAATCCCTGAAGCAGGCAGATGTAATGAGGGCAAACAGGAATCTCTGTGTTCCTCAGTCACACTTCCATGCAAGTCTCAGTTTCAGTGGGGTACATGCAGCCTGGCAGGACATAGCAAATATTCAGGCTTTTTTTCTTTCTCCCTTGTGTCAGGTTTTTTACTATCCCAGCAAGGGCTGATCCCCACACTTGTTCATCTTGGGCAGGGCTTTAGTTAGGAGTGTTCTCTGCCTTGCAGCTGATTAATCACTAATTGCAAAGTTTGGTTTGAAAGAGAAATGCCTCAGAGAGACATAACTTCACAAATAGGATTTTAAAAATTATTTTTCCCCCTCTCCTTTCTTTTACAGCAATGTGATGTAACATCTGGGGCTGTGGGCCTGGTTCTTTTTGGCTGCATATTGTGACTAAACCAACTTTAAATCTGTTAATTTAGCTAATGTTGTTGTATTGCAAACCTACTCCAAGTTACCCTTTCTCTTAGTTTCTAAGTTTCTAGCAGCTTCTTTCATGTATTTTTAGTCTTAAAAGTTTCAATCAGTTGGAAAAAAGTATTACAGTAATTTCACAATTATAAGCCACACCTGAATATAAGCCACACTTTTTTTTTTAAAAGCGAGGATCCATGTGTAACAAAGTAACAAATTAGTAACAGAATCGCTGCCAGTGGGGTTCGGTGTCAGGTGCTCAGGTTGCAAACAGTTTTCATAGATCAGTGAAGCCTTTAAAGGCAGCCCCAGGCGCCCTCCTGGCCGGCTCTCACTTCTGGGTTGGCATTTCACTGGGATTTGTCCATAGATAAGCCGCACCTGAATATAAGCCGCACTACTGGGGTAGGATGGATTCTTCAATGAAAAAGGTGCAGCTTATAATCGTGAAATTACTGTAATTGTTTGTAAGTCATTGCACCTCCTTTAAACAACACCTTTCTCATTTCCTTTCCATATACATGCACATATAGTTCTAAGATGAGGTAGTCAATAGCCATCATTTCATTGGAATGATGAGCTAAAAAGCTTGTAATTGTTGGAGAACCCTTTTCACTTGGTGGTTCTTCAAAACATGGGGGTTCTTTTGTGGTTGAAGTGGGTTTTCTGTTTCTGTGTGTCCTCCTTCACTCTCTCATCCTGCATTTGGCTTCAGAAATAAAATCCTAGTTGTTTGGTGGGTTTTTTTTGGTGAAAATTCTTTACAGAAGAAATTGCCTGACCATGGTGAACAAATAAAGCAGGCATTTTACTCACTTAGTGACTCTAGTTATGATAAACTGCAGAAATTCTAGTTCATGATAAGCTGGGGATGCTCTGCTGAGGGCGAGCCCTGCTTGGACACCAAACTGGGGATTTCACAGATTTGTTTTGTCTCATGACTGACAGATTTAGAGCAATTGGGAGCCTTGCTTTCCTGGAATTTCTGAAACAACTTCAAGTGCAACTGTCCCTCACAGCATTTTTTAATAACAAATCACTATTATATTTAAACGGAACATTTTCTTAGTATTGTCCTAATTCCCAGAATGCAATAGAATGTTTCTCTTTTTTTTTTTTTTCTAATCCAAACTACAAATAAAGTCAATAAACACATGCATTTCTACATGATCACTTAAAATCAGAATGAAACAAACATTAAACAGCACAGCACTGAAAGTAAAGATGGTATCAAAGCTGGGTAGTGATACATTCTAGATAATGTCTCATCTTGAACTACAGTAAAACTAATAATAAAGAATCCCATAATAAATTGCATCTAAAATAGCATTAAGCCTTGCAATAAGAGGCCCTTGTGGGTTTTCCCCATCAATAAAAATCTCAACACAGAAATCAAGTACTTTCAATCAGCCAGACTGACAAAACTCCATCTTTTCTGTTGTTTCAGCACTGTGTTCATGGAGATAGTCTCTCCCTAATAAGAAATTTTTTTATCTGTGAATCTTTCCTCTGTGTGTGATGTTTCAGAGATGTAAAACCTGGGAATGTTGGCAAGTGTGGTTGAGTTACTGGGGTTTAGGGCAAGAGCTGGGGTGTGGGATTGAGGGATGGTTGAACTTTCTGGATGTGGAATTCACGGGAGCAAAGAGGGGGTTGGTTGAACTTTCTGGTCTGCTCTTTCCAAGACATTTTGTTGCCAAATCAATTTTCACCTTCTGACTGAACTGCTCATCACACTACTCTAGGAATTGTCCCAGGTATGGCATTGGGAATTTATCCAGTTGTTTCACCCCAACTGCATTTTCCCTGGGCTTTGAAAATACAATAAATAAAATCCCAGAATCTCTCTCATAATTTTGGATTTTTTTTTTCTGAATTTCAGTGTGATTGGATGCACTGCATGCTTGGACACTTACAGGTGACAAGGATTGAGAGTGAAGGAGACAGAGGGAAGGGAAATCTAAATCCTGCTCATTCTCTGTTTTTGAGCAGCTCCAGCTACTCTTTGCTCATAAAAATTCCCTCTTTTTTTCCCCCAACCCCTTCTTTCAAGAGATATATTAAACCTAAAACATGAACTAGAGTTTTAAAATTCTCTACACCACTTTCTTAGCTTTTGCATTGAGAAGCTGGCTCATGAAGGGTTTCTAT
Source organism: Sialia sialis (assembly GCA_009812075.1). Lineage (NCBI taxonomy): Eukaryota > Metazoa > Chordata > Aves > Passeriformes > Turdidae > Sialia > Sialia sialis. Next base: position 504,082 of record VRYO01002410.1, read on the forward strand.
AAATTCACTGCTAGTTAGGATCTCTGTGTCTCTCTTGTGAACATGGGCTTCTGAAGGTTTGTGTTAGATTTTAGGACTCCTGTTGGATAGATTGGTTTCATTTATAATTTCTAAACTGTTCTAAAGAGAAAATGAAGCAATTATTGCTAATATTTAAAAGCTGGTGATTGTATGATATTTACAATATATGGTATTTACATAAAACCCCAACCAATCCCCAACAAAACCCAAACCAAAAGCACCCTGACAACAACACCTCTGCAAAAGGTGCCTCTGGGCTCAGATCTGCATCTTGCCAACCTTCAGTAAGTTGAGTTGCCAAAAAATGGTTTGACATTTTTTCAATAAAAACACAGCAAAGTGCCTATGTATTTGACAAACACATAGGTCAGCAGAGCTCTGTGGAAACCTGAAATTCTACCTTATAGAGATTTTTTCAGATTTTCCAAAACTCATTCAAAACTAGAGCGTGAAGGTGACATTACTTTCTTTTGTAGAACTTAATTTTTTTCCAAAATATTTGGTTTCACTTTGTGTAATTCAAACAGGGAAAAATAACAACAGAAGTAAATCTATAATGCAACAGCTCCTTCAGCTGTTTGCCTTCTCCTGTGTTTCTCTGGATTTCATTTGCAGTGATAGCTGTGCAATTTCATGACACATCCTATGGACAGACAGGTTGTTAAATCTCTTGTGTAACTGAAAGCTGAGGAATCCTCTTAGAATGCTTTTACTCTAAAAGGCAAATAATGCTCTTTAGTTGTATGTACACATTGCATGAAATGACCCCAGAGCTTGTTGGCAATGTTTGAGTAGAGTTCCAATAGAGAGATTATATTATTATTATTATTGTTATTTTATTTGTGATTTCAAACACGCTGATGAGCACGCAGCATGCACTGAAAAAATCAGCCCTATATGGGAAAAATACATTGAACGTGGTACAGATCCACACACCTGTGTGTGTGAGTTATGAAAATATCAACATGTATTTTCGTCCTTAAAAATGGAATTATACCCTTCTTTAAGCCTTGAAATATGGTACTTCTGTCTAGATTTATATGAGCTCTGTGACAGAGTGTAATTTTAGAACATTTCATATTTACAAAGTCATCTTTTCCTGAAGTTTGAAGGATACTTTTATTGCTCTTTTGCACTCAGGTTAAGAGGCTTAAAGTGTCTTTTCAAATAGCAATAAATAATGTTGTAAAGTCCAATACAAGTTTTAGACCACAAGACAAAGTCAGGATTAGTTTTATTATATTTACATTTTATTTTATTATATTTATTCTTCCCTTCAGGTGGTGTTTTTGTTAAAAACATTGAGTTGGACCTAAGGTTGATGCAGCAAGTTTCTTCCTGGATAAATGTACTGTGTTCCTGTATTTCATATGTTCTGCATTGATCCTGAAGATCCTGGTATATGTCTATGTATTTCATATCCTGTGTGTATTTCTTTAAATAGTTTTTCTTTTGTGCTGATCTCCTTTTTTAGCACAGAATAAACACTTTTCCAGGGAATTCTGCCTGTATTTGAACTTGGAACTCAGCTGCCATTTCTTGCAGTGATAAATGGTTGCTGCTTTTGACCGATGGATGCAGGGTGTCAGGTCAAATTCACATTTTTGTGGAATCAGATTAATAGTGCAACTCTTCTGGTGCTCAGCCTCATGTGAAATCCAATCTATTTATGCTCTTTCCAATTTTCATTGTATTATTGAGAGTCATATTAAGTGAGCCTGACTAACGAGGACATGATATGGAGAAGGTAATTCACATTCTTCTGGATTAACTCAGCTCTCTGCTTGCTTGCAGACACAGAGGCTCTTCACAATCAGTCTACCTGCCTGAGTGTTCCTCCAGGAACTGAGGAATTTTATCAAAAGGGATAAGTTCAACGAGAGGAAATATAACTTTAAATACACCAGCGTGCTCATGAGGTTTCCAGAGCTGGATAACCTGAGCTGCTGCCTGCAGGGTTTGTTTGGGGATGGAGGATGCTGAGGGGGATGTGACAGCAGCACGGGCTGTTCAGGGCTGTTCTGCACTGCCCAGGGGAGAGCAGGACATGGGCCTGGCAGGTGCAGCCAGTGGGAGCCTGCCCTGTCCTTATGGATGTGCTGCAGGAATGCAGAGGATGGAGAAGATTGCTGCAATTTCCAGGTAGGGCTGATGCCTTTTTGGGACTATCTAAAAATGGAGGGCAGATAAAATTAAGAGAATAAAAAGCAGTTATTGAAGGGCCTTTAGGTACATTTAGGGCAGACAAAGCCCCCCAGGGGCTACACCCAAAATGGACAAAAGCCATGAGTTTTCACACTTTTATGTTTGGTCCATTTGCATATTGGGAGTTAATTTTCCAATTGCAGCTTTAGGTAATGAAGTAATTTACCTGCTCCCCCCAACTCACTTTTGTTTTTGTTTCTCAGGGCCTGAGACAGGGAGGTGTCCTTGATTCCCAGCCCAGAGAGAAACTGTTGTCTGACCAAAATGGGAGAGCAGCAGCTCACACTGGATATGGAGTTTGGAGTTGTACACTAAAGAATTGCAGGATTACAAATATATATAAAGTGTAAAAGCTAAAGTCCTAAGGCATCGGGCCCATGCCTTACCTAAGGATATGCTCAAGAATGGAACCCAAATCTCCAGGGCTCCCATCCAGCCTCTCATGTGAAATCACTCTTCCCTTGCAATCGAGTTCTCAGCCTGACTTGCACAATGAACTTTCTTACTCCCATCCCCCATGAGCCTCCCCTGTTTGCTGCTGAATGAACCCAGAAGCTGCTGGAGCTGCAATACCCCTATTTCAGACCAAAAATCGCAAGGCACTGAACTGCTTTTCCCCTTATTTCCAGGCTCTGTTACTATACTTCTCTGGAATCTACTTGTACTCCTTACAGCTGGCGGGGGTTTCATCCTTGAGGATCACGTTTTGGGGAGTTCTCTGTTTTTCTTTTTCCTAGAGCACATGCCAGTGGTGGCATGAGGGAGACAAGGAAAACACAAGAAGAATGTAAGAAGTCAGAAATGTATGAAATCTCTGACATACAGTGTGCAAGAAAGCATGTAAGGCTTTGGCTGGGTCATACAGTTGAAATCTGGCAGATGTTCTACAGCTGTAACTCTTGTAAGATGGCAGTGTGTCTATTCTAACATCACTTTTTGATATATAAAATATATATTTCAGAGGAAACATTTCTTCTTCGCAGAAAGCTTATGGTAAAATTATAGCTTTCTCCCCTAAGTCTAAACTGGGGGCAGGGGACAGAGGCAGAAAATGAATAATTATTATTAAGTGTTTTTCTTGATAATCTGCATAATCAAATTAACTTTCAGCTGGTTACCTTGCCTGGATCAGTGTGAAGCTGCTTTGGGCTGCATGTCAGAAGAACCATTTTATATCATCATTTGTCCAGAGCAAAATACAAGCATTTCTTTTCCTTGCATGGTCATTCACTTTCTTAATCTCATATTTAATTTCAATTTCCACTTTTTTTTTCCTCCACCAAAACTATGAGGTTTAAATGTTTTACACTTGCCCTTCTACTGTACCTTTTAATCTCAGGATCAGTTCCTTTATCTTTTTGGGTGTTGGAACATCACTTTAAAATGCAGCTGCTAGCCCTGCACATAAATTCGGAGTAACTCACACCAGCTGTTTAACCTTATCATAATTTTCTTAGTCTTAGCCTATGATCTTTAATTATCTGTAGCGAGAATTTTCATTTTCTTCTTTAAAAGGGGCTTGCCCTTGTTGCCAGGAGATGATGTGGAGATGATAGGAGCAGTGAGGGCTGTCCAGTGCCCGAGGGGCCCTGGCTCTTTAGTTCCACTGATCTGAATTTGATGTTGTGCCAAGGTGTGTCACTGATGTGTCCCTTGTGTTTGTCAGCAGTGAAACACTGCTTTTGTGAGCACAGGAAAGAGGGACAGGGGTTTGTCAACAAAACTAAAGAGTTTCAAGGATTTCTTAGCACAATTAAAGAGGGTAAGTGTTTGCTAACAATGAACAGGGACTAAGGTTTGTAGCACAATTAAAGAAGGACAAGGGTTTGTAGCGCAGTTAAAGAGGTACAAGGGTTTGTGAACACGATCTAAGAGTAACAAGAGTTTGTAGCACAATTAAGAAGGAGAAGGGTTTGTGAGCACAATTAAAGAGGGACAAGGGATTGTTAGCACAGTCAAAGAGGTACAAAGGTTTCTTAGCACAAGTAAAGGGGTGCAAGGGTTTGTAGCACAACTGAAGAGCTGCAGAGGTTTGTTCACACCATAAAGAAGAAAAGTGTTTGTTAGCACAACTAAGAAGGACAAAGGTTTGTAGCACAACTAGACAGATGCAAGGGTTTGTAGCACAGCTAGAGCGACGAATACCCGTGTGCTTCATTCCCTGTGCCTGTCTCCCTCTGTTCAGGGTGCAATGTCTGGTGCTGGAGAGGACCAGGCTAAGCCTGGAATCCCAGTTTTATTTTCGTGTGTGGGATGAGTTGTGAGCTTCCCTTGCTGCAAAGCAGGGACGAGGGAGTGTAAGAGCCTCGTTGTTGTGAGCTGTGACTATTACAGGCTCTTCAGTATCTCCAAAGAAGGTTTCCAATGCTCTGTGGTGAGATGAAGAGGCAGAGCACTCGTGTCACTCATCTCCCACATCTCCCACCACATTAACCCTGAAGAAACACAGGCTTGCACACTGAGGAAGTTATTAACCTTTACATGATGGGGGAAGCAGCCAATGCACTGCAGTCAGCTGAAATCTAAAAATTAATTTGGGTAATGTCAGCCTGGAACTTGTTTTATAGCACTGAGGTTACCTCTGCAAACATCTCATTGATAGAGAATTCCTGACTGGTACGGAAAGCATGGCTCCTCCTGTTTCCTAGCACTGTGACAGCTGATCTTCTGCTTGTTTGATTCTTATTTTCATGGGAGTTGCTGAGGGGTTTTAAACATCCCTCTCTTTTCTTGAGGAATATTTACACCTCTTAGGAGAAACAGGAGCTGAGGTCAGGCTCATCCTGGGAAATGCTGGGTGGAGGCTATGGAAGCTGTATCTCCATGATAATGTGTTTGCTTGTTAAGAAGTGATTTCTGTATCTCCAAGATGTTTGCTTTGGGGAGAGGAAGCTACCCTGCAGAATTCTAAACAGAATGGAAAAGGGGAGTCTCTGTGAGGGTGGTTTTAGCTGGAATCAACGCTTCAGCACCACTCAACTGAGAGATGGGGCTTAGTCTGTACAGGACTGGGTCTCTGGGGTGCAAAAATGATTTACAGTAATTTCACAATTATAAGCCGCACCTGATTATAAGCCGCACGTCCCGGTAGCCAGGTAGACCACGGGATTTGTCTATATATAAGCCGCACCTGAATATAAGCTGCATTTTATTTTATTTTTTTTTTTTAAGCAAGGATCCATGTGTAACAAAGTAACAAATTAGTAACAGAATCGCTGCCAGCGGGGTTTGGTGTCAGGTGCTCAAGTTGCAACAGATTTCATAGACCAGCCAAGCCTTTAAAGGCAGCCCCAGGCACCCTCCCTGGCTTTCACTTCCGGGATGGCATTTCACTGGGATTTGTCCATAGATAAGCTGCACCTGAATATAGGCCGCGCTACTGGGGTAGGCTGGATTCTTCAATGAAGAAGGTGAGGCTTATAATAGTGAAATTACTGTAAAACAGTATTTTTAGAAGAGAGGGATTATTGGAAAGATTTTTGCAGAAAATAATAAATTCTCAGTGTGGGGAGGAAGAGACATGTCTTTTCTGGCAGCTAGTTTGTGTGTAGGTCTGAATATCTTTCTGGCTTAATTTAGGTTATTAATGCCTTGACTTCCCTGGAAGTGGGCTGAAATTAACATTTATTCTCAAGAACTTGCTCCTTAGACTAAGAAACAAATGGAGATAAATTTGAATGAAGATACATGGCCTATCATCCCTGTGAACAGAAAGTCAAAATTTTACTTAACACCTTTTTTGAGAAGTGTGAGGAAATGGGGTGGAAATGGGCTGTTTGAGGGGGTGCTGGTGGTTTATACAGAGTTGTCAGCCCCAAGTCTTGTTTCTCTGCAAAGATAGAAGTAGAAAATCATTATTTCCAGTTTCTTGAAGACTTTATTTTTTGACAGGAGAAAACATTTCTGATCTTCAGTTGCAGCTTCATTTAGGTACCAGTGTCTGGGTGAAAGTTCAGGAGTTACCATGAAGTAAAAAAAGAAAAAAATAACCCAACCATTGTCTTGAAGGCACATGTTGGAAAAACACCTTTCAAGGAGAACAAAGCCTTCCCTGCTAGACTGTGCAGTGATCACAATCTCTGCAAGAACAGGGAGGGGATGCAGAACTGCTTGGATGTGGGGATGTTGTGTCACACTCTAATTGACCTGTGGTGTTCCCAGTCTTCCATCCAATCCTTTGGGAACTTTCTGCTCTTTTTTAAATGCAATGAATCTATAAACAGAAATCAGGAAAAAGCAAACACACCTTTCTCACAGCCCCAGCGCACTTCTGAAATTAGTTTGCATTGACAGAAATAGTCTGAATAGATAGTGTCAAAACAACTCATGATTCAGTGTTCCTGCCCTGGACTCAGACGTTTCAGTCTCGAGGAAGCAAATATTATTCTAAGTGTATCAAAAAAGGAAATGAGAGAGTAATCTTTTGCAAGTCTTTATTAGCAGACATCATGTATCATTCTATCTCTGCCCTGCTCGAATTGATTTGCAAGTGTTAGGCATTTAGTGAGCGGGGGGCTTATCATTTATTGAGATCAATCTCCCTCCTGCTTTCTCCTCCCTGCCAGCTCGGGCTGGAGGAGCCCAGCCTGGGCTGTGTAACTCAGGGAGAGCCCCGGGCTTTGCTGCTCTGGATTGACCTCGCTCAGAATGACCAAATGCCATCCTGGGAGCAAAGAGCAAACACACACAACACAGAAATTCAGCCCTGCACCGGGGCAGGGCTGGAAGAGCCAGGGAAGCTGCCTGGGACCAAGGAGTCACAGGCTGCAGCACAAATATTGTCAATGCCCTCTAATGAACAGATGTAATTAATAGCCTTATGGTTATGTTTTAATAATAGCCATGTCTCATAAAAATGCCACTCTGATATTCCTGTACAGTTTGTGGAGTAATCCATGTAGTTCAGTGCACTTGGTCTGTTACGCATTAAAAAACCCTGACCCTGGAGCATCATCTTTTCCACTATGTATTTTACAGAAAACCTGGGGATTTAATGAAACCTGGCTGATGTTGGGGAAATTTCCATATTAGCTACAATTTATGGTTACCCAAGTAGCTTTCATGGCTGACAAACAAGGAATGTAAAACATACAAGGAAAGTTAAACAAACAAAAGCTTTGCTGCAGTGGATGAATGGGATTGTGACCTCTAAGGAAATGTCTGGAGCTCCCTGAAGTCATAAATTGCAATCAGCTACAGGCCCTGAGGAACTCAATCATGTTTTCCTTGTGTTTTGAGTGCAGCCTTTGCAAAGGCCCACGTCTCCTGCCAGAGGGAGCAGCAGGGTCCCAGGGCCACTGTGCTGCATGAGCACAGTCAGGACCTTGTGTCCATGGCCAGGGTCTTGTGCCAGCATTTATTCTGGGAAGTACTTTTAAAATATTGTCTAATTAGAGGAACAGGGGAAATGAGGGAGGCCCCAGCATAGAATCACTCTGAATTGCTGGCATTATGCAGAGCAAAAACTGTTCTCCGAGAACACATTGTGACTTGAAAGGAAATCACTGTTTTGCCCATTTTACCCCCGCTATTTAATTTAAAAAAAAAAAAAAAAAAAAAAAAAAAAAAAAAAAAAAAAAAGCCACCATACTGTAATTTCTACAGAAATATCACAGAGGAAATCTTCCTAGCACTGCACCGTTGGTTAATGTGCTACCTTTGCACCTTCTCAGATTTGGGATTCCTTGTTCCATCGCGATGGTCCCTTGAATGAATGGTTGCATTCATTTCATTTCATTTCATTTCATTTCATTTCATTTCATTTCATTTCATTTCTGCCTGACCCTGAAATCCCCTCTGCAGTTCTGTGGAATAGGTGATGGTTGCCCCTCTTTGCACCCCCAATAATCCAGTTGTGCATCAGTGACCTTCTGTTCTTTAGGAAAACTCTGCTCTCGTTTCCCAGGTTATGTTTGTGCTGAGTAACCTTTCTGGTTTTTCATGCTGATTTATCTGGTTGATTTCTATCAGCTCGCAATACCCTTACCCATTTTCTGTATAGTTGCTTTAATTCCTTCTTATCAAGTTAATGGACCTGTTCTGTACTGATACTACAGGAGATCTCTGTGTTCCTGGGTTGCCCATTTGCTGGCAGAAAAGAGAAATATCCACCTTTTTTTTCCTCTTGGATTTGTCTCTCCTGTCTAGTCAGTAGCATGGGAAATGACCCTTCACATCTGTGAGACTCTGTCAAATTAAATTCCTTGGGATTTTTTGTCTACTATGACAGAGGTTATTATAAAAGTGTTTGCTTTTCTATCTATTTGGAGAGGGAGAAAATGGCCCTGAACGCTTTAGAAGTGTCTGGCAAAGGTAACCTTAGATATTAAAAACTAAAATAGGAAGATCTATGGATGTCACTAAATGTACCAGCTGCACCTGGATTATGACATTTCTGATCTGAAAATACAGAAACACTTCTGAGATGTACTGTGAGGAATTACTGCTTACTTTCTCATGCTCAAGCCAAGAGCTTTTCTTTCCCCTTCCTAATCATTATTTGTGTTCCTTCACCTGAAATAGACTCTGAATTCCTTTAATGCACTTACAAATCTACTTTGCATTTCCCATCCTAGAGCTTCATTTTCTCCCTGCAATATGGACAGCTCATTCCTCAGGCTATCAGGGAAAAAAAGTTTCCTCCATCCCTTCATTTTCAGGGTTCTGTCTCTCACTACTAACACTTAGAAATTCTTCTTTAGGTATTTTAGGGGCCTTTTGAAATGAAATGTGCAGGTGTAGGCTTCTGATACATTTACAATTCCAACCTTTTCTAACAGGTGAGCATTTGTCGCTTTTTTTCAAAACCTTGTCTTTGGAGAAAGTGGTGAGGAACTGTTCTCATGCCTAGTTTGGCTACTGAGGACACCCCAAAGCACAGAGGTGCTTTGACAGAGGCAGTGCCTGCCGGAGACAGCAAGGAAGGACTGATAAAATTCTGTTGGCAAGCAGCACTGAGCAGATGCTGATGGAATTGTGAGGCTTCAACTGCCCCTGTAACTCATTCCAGGGTACATTTTGGTGTTATATTTTTTGAAATGTGAAGTGCTTGGCTGTGTCTGGAACCTGTCAGCTGAAAGCAGGCAGCTGATGTGTGCCCTGCATCCCCTGAGCTGGGATGCATGAGGTTGTCTGTGCCCAGAGCAAGGATGTGAGGCCCTGGAGCTGCCCTGAGCCCAGCAGGGGCAGAAGCCAGCTTTGATCAGGGATAATGCAATTAGCTGGGCCATGCAGCAGCAAGGGAGGGTGAATTTGAAGAAGAGATTTAACTTCAGTTGGGATTATAAAAGGGGAAACTGGATCTTTATCCAATGATTCCTATTGACTGTTCTTACAGATTTATGTGGAGAGATTTATTTCAACAAAGACCTGCCTCTGTGGTCACAGGGGCCTAATGCTGACTTCTCTGGGTTTGGGGATTTAATTTTGGGGATTTTAACCTTAAGCACCTTTATAACTCTCCCAAATCAGGAGTCTCTGTGAAGGTGGTGGCAAAAAGTCTGGTCAGTAGTTCCCATGGGCTGATGTACCTGTTTGAGATGCTGGTTTCTCTTTTTTAGCTCTGCAGGGAGCCCAGAGTGATTGGCTTCTACCTGAGACTCCAAGCACTCAGAAATCACACGTGGCTCTGGAGCTGTGGCAGGGCTGCAGGGCAAACCCAGCTGGGAAGTGCAGCCAGGGCCAGGATGTGCTGCCCACGGGAGAAAATGCCAAGTTCAGCCTCTCTGTATTTCCCAGGCTGGATTTCCTTGGCTGAAAAACAAGCAGCTTTTATTTTACAGCAAATATTTCAAGAAAATGACATCAATCCCCAACTGAGACTGCCCTGGGGCATGAAAATAACATAAGGGAAATGTTTGGCCAGCGTGTTTCATACTGAAATAAGCAGTGTCCAAGCAAATATTCCTGTATTGTTTCTACAAGCAGACTGTGCCAGGCAAGATATTCCTGCTGGAATGGGAGTGATCCATCCTGGTACCTGGGCCTGCAGTGAACTCAGTGTGAGAGCTGCTCCTTTCTCCTCCCAAGGGTGTTCTCAGTCCACACAGGCAGGGATTGTCCCCTGCAGCAGAACCCCTTTTCTGCATTGGGGTGATCAAAAACATGAGGCTGAGCTGCCAGTCTGGCTCTGAGGAGCTCAGCCTTCTGTTCATTTGGTCTGAAACTGCCGCAATGTCTTTCAAAGCAAGAGTGCAAAATATTTTTTTCTTTTTCACAACTTTTGTCCTTATAGACCTTTTTTTATGGAAAGTTGGGCCATGAAAAAACATTCTATATTTGCACAAAGAATGGGATGTTTATCTTTTAAAAATGTTTCCTGCGAACAGCTTAAAAAATTGAAATCACTTTTGCAATTTAGAGGAAAAGGGAACTATTTATTTAAGTACTTAATCCGTTGTGCATCAAGGGACTTTAATGAATCAGACAAGAAACAGACCTGAACCACAACAAAGGTGGTGAGAAGAACACGCGAGGAAAAACTTGATCTCATTTATTTGCGAGGAAGAGGGAAAAGTGGTTGAAATCTCCTAGGGTAATGGAATTCTGAATGTTGTCTTATGTGACTGTGGTATCTTGAGGAGCAGATTAGCAGCTGGCTGGATCAGTTTGTTGAATTCCTGAACTTTGGCTCTCTCTGGTCTCACACCCGAGGAGCCACGTTCCAACTGGCCTGGGCAGCTTCACTCCTGCAGGCCAATTTCATTAGCAGGAACTGATGGTGAAAAAACTGATTTAAGGAGCAATATGAATCATCAGCCCCAGCAAACATTGTTTGGGTCAGTGGGGACAAATGTTTTTGTCCAGGCTTGTGCAATTTCCTGCGGCCGGGCTCCCTGAGCTTGCTCTGGAGCCGCACAGTTCTCGTTTTTATTGAGGAGAGTTTGCTCCCAAAGCCTTGTCTGCTTGGTCACCCCTCAAGGAGAAAGAATGCCTCTCCATATGTCTTCAGCAGAAGGCAGCCCAGGCTGACAGATAGCAACGAGATGATGTATTCCAAGCAATGCTCAATCCATGGCAAGATAATGAGTGAGGGGGAAGGGGGGAGCTGAACAAAACCGCAGACAGAGATGGATGCCAGGGAAGGACACGAAGCCTGCCTGGCCCCAGAGCTGGGCAGCCAAGGTGAGGCACAGGATCTGAGAAAATAAAAATTTGAGGAGGAAGAAGTTGAACATTTTTACAAAGGAAGTTGGAGAAAGTTCCGATGTGTGAAAAAGCGAACAGTGTTTTTTTACTTCCTTAACCGAAACATTTAAGAAGTGATAGATTGAGTGGGAGAAAAAATCAATGGAATTTAATGGGTGGGGCAAGCAGAATTTGAGAGCTAAATCTAAGGAAAAATCTGTTTGGTTATTCGTGTGTCATCTCAAGTGTTTGTGTGAATGTTAATGTATTGGCTTATTTTGTGCATGATAAAAATACTTCAGTGGATGAAATTCTCTCTGTGGTACAGGACTGTATAGCACAGGGTGGTCACTTGCAAATAACTGGTCAGCTGTAAGGCTATTTGGAAAATGAACCTTGTCATCAGAGCTGTAGGACAGGCCAGAACTGGCAGCTGCCCTGCTGACATTGCATGGGTAAGAGCACCAGGGGAGAGCTGGGCCCGTCTGGCAAAAGGCAGGAGGGAAATCATCATTACTTCTTGTTCTCCAGTGTGTTGCAGAATGTGTTTTAGCTGGCAATTTATCCCCCAAAGCTGCAGCTGATGTGGAGTGTCTGGCCCTCTGAGTCAGCAGCAGTGAAAAACCAAGATAGACTCTGATGTTTATGTAACAGAAAGGAGTCAGAATAAAGGTAGCCTGCTTCAGGCAGCCTCATTCTCCAGGCAGTTGGATTTTGTTTTTGTGCTTTCCCTGTTTCCTCCTGATAAACACTATTTCCCATTCTCCAGTTTCCTTTGTTTGTTGCAGCCTCATTCATGCTGCATCCCACTTTGTGCTGTGAAAAGACCAGCCTCCCACTTTGTGGAGGATTAAAATTAGTTGTACACTCTGTGTAATTCACTTGCAAGGCCGAATGTCTGTGGTTAGGTTCAGTCTGACTGAGGGATGCTCCAGCTTTTCCCCACCCTCTGCTGCGGGATTTCTCCCTTGGTGAAGCAGCTCACACCAAACACCTCCTCCTCAACATCAGCACCATTCCCCAATCCAAGGTTCTGCAGGTTAATGAGTGCAATTAGCTCAGGGCACAGTGGTGTGAGCAAGAGGGCTTCTGGGGGGCAAAGGGTTTTCCAGAGGTGTTGGGAAGGCAGCACAGCACGAGGAATGGAGGAGACAGGGCTACAGCCACATCACCGAGTCACTGCCCTCTGTCCCCAGCAGCAGTGAACTCACTGTGCATCTGGTCCAAGTGGAGAAGCCCACGGTCCCATTACTCTGTAACAGCAAATGACATTCCCAGGCGTTTGTACAAACTGGGATTCACTGTGACTCAGCTCCTGCCTGGGATTCCTGGGGCTGGGATCACCCCAGTGCAGTCAGTGTAGGAGTCATTCCATGCTGCAAATAGAGTATGGGCTACAAAACCAGTGTTTTACTGTATTTGTCAGGTTAAAAAGACAGGATGTGAGAATAAGGTTAAAACCCCACAAATCTAAGTCCTCAGGTACTGTGCTGCTTTTCCAGAGTGTGATCTGTCAGTCAGGAGCAGCTTTTCTGTCCTTCACTCTCTGGACCTGGCTTGGTCAGGGAGTGGAATTTGAAGAAGAGAAGAGAGACTTCACAAAAGCACCAGCATGATTTATTACCCACCTGCCTGTAGCTCTGTTGTTCTGGGTGTCGGGTTTTATGGGGTATTTTTACTGAAGGAATCAGGAACAGGTAATTTTGCAGTTTCAGATCATTTGATCATTATCCAGTCTCCCTGATTAACTGTATTAAATTCTCCTGGACTTTGCAAAAAGCAGGTATTGAGGAATACAAACTTTCAACGGCCCAAACCAGATGTCTCCCCCAAATCTGTGGGAATATCCCTGTGAAAAATGAATTGAATGTGGCAAGGTCTTGCTGTCCTGGGAAAAGCAAGTAAGAGAAATCCATCTTTTCCCATGAGTTCCCTATTAATAAGAGTTCCTCATGTGTTTTTATATAGCAGCAAGGCAGTTGTGTTTTTATTCTGTGCCTCTGATTACATTCAGCCCCTCAGGCAAATCTTTATACTCAGCAAGTCTTCTGTCAGACTATAGAAATCTTTGTAACAATAGATTGTAATGAAGATTAAGTTCATGGATTCATGAGTGATTTATTATAAATTATTGTGCAGTGATGGTTTCCCCCCTCACCCCTTGCATGGTGAAAGAATTATGTGAGTATGGTCTCGGGGCAACCTCTCAGGGAAATGAGGAGGATAAAAAGTCAAGAGTGTCTTCAGAGTGTCTTCTGCTCCTTGATTTTTGGAAGGTGTTCTTGGAAATGGAGGGGTTCTCTGGTGGGAATTCTGGAGAAATGCTTTCCTGTGGCACTCTAGCACAGGGTGATGCAGACCTGGGGAGGAACTGTACATAAGTACAAGAATATAAATCAGCTTCAAGATGAAAGCTCTTAAATGTGTTCTCTGCTGTTCATGCTGATTATCATGGCCCCAAGGCATAGTTACAGAAGGATGCACTCAGGAGGGCTACTTCAGAATTTCCACAAGTCATTACTGATTATGGATCTGCACTTCTAAGTGTTTATAGGGGGAAGATTGATACACTGACGATGTACCTTTCAGAAGTGCGTAAAAAGGAGCAAGGCTTGATTTGCACTTGGATTTTCATTATTTTACCATTTCAAGTGGCTCCTATTTCATAAACAGCAGCTATGGTAATGCATTTAGGATGGTTTTCATATTCATGGATACATATATATGCATATTTTTACCAGATAGGCACCTTAAAATTTTCCAGTCATTATTATGAAATGCAATATAGCCTCTAAAGCTCATTCTGAAAGGATATCTATAATCAATTAACTGACTCTCCAGAGCAACTTTAATATGGTGTTTTAATTAACACCCCGTTGGAAAGCAGAGCAAGCTCCTGCAGAACTCTTGCAGTAGGAGCTGGGCTTTGCAGCCCTGCTTTGCAGGCAGGGTCTCTCTCTCTTGAGGTCTGAGGGACGCTTTTTGTGTCCCACAGTTCCACTGCTCAAATCCTACCTGCAGGATCAAAAGGAAAAATGAAAAGGGCTCTATTTCCAAGAGAAACAGAGTACTGCAGTAGCTTCCACGTAAATAAGATGAGGTGTTAGAACACAGCCAAGCAGAGCAGAGTTTTACCAGGGACTTGCAAGCTCTGTGCTTGAGCAGAAAGGACCTGTTGTAAGCCCCAAAACAGGAGACAGGCCCAGGGAGAAGAGAACAGCCAGCAGGACTGCCAAGCAAAAGCAGTGCTGGCATGTGCTCCTTGCAGAGGTGTCTGCTTCAAGATCAAGCATCAGACTAATCACTTTGTCAAAACCAGTAATTCTTCAGCTGTGATTTGATAAATCTGTATTTATTGGTTAGCATTTCAGTGGGTCTCACTTGGCAAAATTTCATTACACTGAGCCTGCTCTGCAGCTGTCGAAGCTCTTCAGAGTCAACAATTTACACTAGGAAGAGCTCCAGTGTTTGTATTCAAAACTTTACAGTGGTTTTTGTGCCGCTGGTCTTTTCTCTGGGAGACAGCCCTGGGCCGTACCCCAAGCCCTGGGCTGAGCTTCTGTAGTTATTATCTACAGAACGTTTTACTTTTGTGATAATAAACAGAAATTATTTAGTGTAGATAAATGGGTACAAATCCTGATTGCCACTCTCATAATGACATATTTGTCATGCTGGAATTTAAGAATCCACTTTTTTTCTGAGGGTTTTCTTTTTTTACTATTTCTGACTACATAGGAAACTCCACATTTACAAACACAATCTCTTCTGATTGTTTGGGGACCTCAGGGTGCTGGAAATGGAAACAGGCATACCTCCATATGGTTCCACACAGATGACATCCAGTAATTTTAAGGGGCAGTGATCTTTTCTCCATAAAAACTGATATGAATTTCCCAAATCTCTTCAGATTTTGAAGGATTAGAAACAAATCTGATCTGAAAATGAGATCAGAACACTTGACTATGTAGCTATGTCAGAGGCATATTTTCATTTGTTATGTGGAGTTTTAATTGCTCTTACAAGTGGTTGTTTGCTGAAGAGACTTTTTTAGATAAGTGAAAGAACTAAATGACACTCTTATTCTTAGGGTTCATATCTATATTTTCTTTGTCTGCTGGCAGAGTAAAATTTGCCACACAGACTGCAGGGGTGTGCTTGTCCATACTGAAATTTCATTTTACTGGGCTTTATGGAATGATTAAAATCTTTCTGTGAACCTTGGTTGCTGACAGAGCAGGCTGGGGAAGGGAGGGCCAGGACCTGTTCCTGCTGTGGCTGGGGTGGAATTCTGCCCAACAAGTGGTGGGCACAGCCTGAGCCTATCAGGAGAGTGATTAAATTCCTGCTGTGTGTAATAATTGCTATATTGATAGAACAGTGGGGTAAGTGAATTTGTGCTTAATCTGCTGTGTCAACCTGGAAAGAATGTGCTTTGGGAGTGAGGGCATTTCTGTACTTATATTTAATTTGATACCACTCTTTGTAAATGGGTCAGTGATCTGAGGTATTGTATTTTTTGCATTAAGAGAAGAGCTGGGTGCTCCCAAAATGTATTTGCTTTTCTTCCCGTGAAAATCACTCCATTTTGTTTTCCTGGGCTTGGAGATGATGAAATCTGTTTGTGGCCTTATTATTATTATTGCTACTGTTACTGTTATTAGTGTTATTATTTTATTTGAGAGATGGGCAAAATTTTGGTCTGGCACAGGCAGGAAAAGAAGTGAAGTAACATCCAAATGGAATAATAATAATAACATGCTAATCAAATAATTTGACCTTGGTAGGGCTCTAATGTATCCAGCAGAACCTGGGATGTGCTGAGAGGACACAGCATCCTGTTCTGCTTCTGTGGAAAATACTGGTTGTTTCAAAGTGAAGTCTGTGGGAGGTGACTGAAGAATAACGTTAGATTTTGATGAGATGAGAGAAAGTTCATTTAATGCTTCACACACTATTATGCAGACCAAGGGGTTCAGGCCTTTCAGAAGTAATTTCCAGATCAGTACCAACAAATACCAGCTTTGCTGAAATATCTGAGTGCTGCCCTGAACTGAAACAGCGCTGGATATTTTTGAGCTGGATGCAATGAAAATTCCTTGCAGGCTGTTAGAATTAACCTGTTCGGTCAAAACAAAAGAGCTGAGATTAATTGATGTGGTTTCATCCCCATTTGGGACCTGCAACTTCTTTGGGAAATAACAGAAATAACACTTAGAAGAGCACAGGGCAGGTGTGAGCTAAAGGAAACCAAAGCCTAAGGAATTCCAGGGATGGCTGGAAGAGGAAAGCACACACAGCAGTTCCGGGAATGGGAGCCATGGAGTGTCCCAGCCCAGCCTTTCTGCTGTTTCCCCAAGAAATGCCTGTTTAGAACAGAGATGGCAGCTGGCACAGGAGCCTCCTTGCTTTGCAGAGGCCACTTTGCCAGCCTGCCCCAGCACTTGCAGGGATGAAGATTCCTGCCTGGAGTAGGAGCTGGGAGTGCACTAATTATGTGCTGATGACAGGCTCTGTGTAATAGCAATTTTCACTCAATTACTCAGTGCATAGTGTCACTATTAGAACACAATTAATTTAAAAAAAACATTCCAGTTTAAAGGAAGGCAATATGTTGCATTTCCACAAGTTATCTATAGCATTAGGATGGCCAATTTAGCCAACTTTACTGCATTAGACAGTGATGCAAACAAAGCAGCAAAAAATAGAGTGAGGGGAAATAAATATCTCTCTTTCTTTATGCTGAAAGCTGCCAAGGCTGTGCACTGCAGGCCTTGCTCAGGCTCTGTCTCAACACACAGGTCCACAGAGGATTTAGCTGGAGGATAGTGGTCTGCTGTACTTATTGTTTAAGGTATGCATAGAAAATAAGTACCAGCTGCAGTCATTCGATCATTAAATAAATGATTTAATGTGATTTAGGATTAAATTTCACAGAAAAGAGTTGTAGAATGATCTGGGTGGGAGGGGACCTTGCAGACCTTTGTTCCACCCCCTGCCATGGCAGGGACACCTCCAGTGTCCCAGGCTGCTCCAGCCCCAGTGTCCAGCCTGGCCTTGGGCACTGCCAGGGATCCAGGGGCAGCCACAGCTGCTCTGGGCACCCTGTGCCAGCCCTGCCCACCCTGCCAGGGAACAATTCCTGCCCAGCTTCCTTTGTTCATAATTAAAGGGTTTTGCCTATAGGTCTTTCCTGAAGAGAGACCACCACAGTGATGGTAAATATTAACAAGAGAATGCTAATTTGAGGCTTCATTTGGTCTATGGGAAGTGTAAGCTTCTGGTATAACATTTAAGTAAAACATAATAAAATATAAAATGTTAAAATATGATGTTAATAAAATCTATAGCTCAGACCAGAGGACTAGACTCTTTTAAATAGTCAAAGGAAAAGAAATAACTGATTTTGGCCTGAGTGTGAGGCATGTGCTAAGACACCTCCACTCTGTTTCCTAATCCAGCTGGCGCCATGCACACCTGGGGTGCCCTGAGACCCCCCAGGAGTATGTCTGACACAGCTGGGGAAAAAAGGGGAAATTAGTCTTGGCTTGGGAAAGGAGCTGTTCCTTCAGCCTTTGGTGACAAGCAGGACTGGAGCCCTAAGGCTGTGCTGTGTCTGTGCCTCTGACAAAGGGCTTTGGGGGATCACAGCTGCTGCCATGAAAGGAGGGACTTCCCTCAGGAAGAGGGAAAGAGCACCTGACAGCCCGTGGCTATAAAAAAATTAATTGAGGAGTGAGCAAACTGCTAACCTTATGCCTGGCCTTGATGTAAACAGCAATGACAGCCTCTTTGCTCCCAGATTTTGCTGTCACTTGGTGGTGAGGTTTCCATCTGGACTGCAAGAGATGTTTTAGATTTGAACTGACTGACTGGAAGAATTTAGTGGGACAACTCCATTTGCACTACTCCAAAATGCACAGGGCTGTTACCTGACAAACTATTTAAGAAATGCTTGTAAATGTGGGTTATTTGTCATTGTTTGCTTGACTAGGAGGAAATCCTCACTTATTTTCCACCAGCTCATTTGCTTTCTGTTGGCATTTTTAAAGTTATTTTCATGCTAAGGTTGCATGGTTTTTGTGTTAGGATATGATGGGGCTGTTCTCAGACTTCCCTTCAGGGGGGAAATACAAACCCATGGGATTTTATAGTTGCTATTCTTGCCCCAGATGTCCCTTGAGAGTGTATTCTGTGGTATTCTGTAGCCCTCATCCCTGCAGTTTGCATTCACTGGTGCTGTGATGATTTAGCCATTTGGTGGAAAACATGGTGAAAGCACAGCCAATACCCAGAGAGTCAGATCCTCATTAACAGCATCTTCCAGCCATAATCAGTGAACCCTGGAGAGCATGTTTTATCCTGCTCTCCACCAGCCTTGCTGCCCACAAGTGATTTGCACTCTTATTGAGCAAAGTTGGGAGCAGAATGGATAATAAGAAGCCTGAAAATGCTCTGAAAGCAAAAAGAACCACCTTGGGCTCAGGGGCAGCAAACCTGGAATTTAGAGCAGAAAATAAAGAACATTAAAAGGTCAGGGCTACTGGAGCTACAACTTGCGATCATGTCACTTGACAATAAATCTTTATTGGAAAAGGCAGGAAAGTATTCCTGGGGCCCTTTCACGTGCTTCCCCCGGGGCAGGAAGGTGTTCACCCTGATCAGCATCTCTGGGTAGTGAACGCCCAGCTCCTTTGCTGCGGTGGGGAGGGGGTGGTTGGAGGGGAATGATGCTCAGGGAGAGACCCCGGGCTGGAGCAGAGCTGCTGGGGAAGCCAGGGCAGTGGGGAGGATGGGCAGGGCTGCTGTGGGACAGCCAGTGGCTTCAGGGTGGCAGTGGCCTGGAGGATTGGGATGCTGCTCCTGCTCCATAAACCCCTCCTGAAATACACTCCTGTGCTTCTCAGGAGACAGATTTTGGTGCGTTTGAAATTATTTATTTTTATCATTCTCTTACCAGCATCACAATGGCTTCATTAGGTGGTGAGTTCCCTAAATGAGTGGTGTGAGAGTGCTCTGACACAGGGGAACCCTGTGTGGATCTGCAGCTATGGGGTGAGCAGGGAGCAAGCTGAAGGGAAAACTGGAATTCTGGGCATGGCAGAGCCCACTCATCACACCACAGACTGGGCAGAGTTGTTCTCCAGTCTCATTAAAAGTTTACACTCCTAATCTAAAAGGAGCCACCTTGATCTTCTTCCTTCCCGTCAATCAGTGCAGATGTGGTGTTTGTTTAATTATATTTACTCATTTATATGTTTTAATAACATGCTAACAATATAATTTACAGTAATTTCATTATTATAAGCCGCACCTTTTTCACTGAAGAATCCAGCCTACCCCAGTAGTGTGGCTTATATTCAGGTGCGGCTTATCTATGGACAAATCCCAGTGAAATGCCAGCCCAGAAGTGAGAGCTGGCTGGGAGGGCGCCTGGGGCTGCCTTTAAAGGCTTTGCTGGTCTATGAAAACTGTTTGCAACTTGAGCACCTGACGCCAAACCCTGCGCTGGTGCGATTCTGTTACTAATTTGTTACTTTGTTACACATGGATCCTCGCTTTAAAAAAAAAAAAAAAAAAAAAAAAAAGTGCGGCTTATATATGGACAAATCCCATGGTTTACCCCGCTACCGGGAGGTGCGGCTTATAATCAGGTTTGGCTTATAATTGTGAAATTACTGTATATCTGAATTTGTTGGATAGCATGGCTTTTCCATGGAAAATTTAGTACAGCCACCACTGGATGTTTCTCTTCCAGTACATTTATAATTTACCTCCAGAATATTACATTTCCATGAGAAACCTAATAATGATGGCATAACATACTCTTAACAACAAAAAAATCCTTTATTTTGCTGGTTAAAGTTTATATTTAAATAAAGTTCATATTCAAATAATGAACTGTAGATGAGGGCATGTGCATCTTTTTCCTGTGATGTTTAATTGGCATGGTTATCAAGTTATCTTTAAAGAGTGTTGCAGAGCATGAACTGGAGCCAAACTTAGCAAGTAGGAGGTGGATTTGTGCTTGGAACATTATTGAGGGAGAATAAACTATCCAGAGTGGAATTGCACTGGCAATGAGAGAAAGCTGAAGGGTTTCCTAAAGGATGTATTTGGATTTCACTGAAGGAGCACTGACTCAGGGCAGCTTAAACGCAAGATGTAAATATCCTGTGCCTGAAGCTGGTAGTCAGTGTTCCTTTGGAGAAATCCAAACATATCCTTTATTGGAGGATATTCAGAGTTCCTTTTTGAAATGCTGCCCTGCCTTGGGAGGTGCAGAGTGGAGTGTTGAGCTCTGGTCTGGGTTTATTTCTGATGTCAGTCTGGCAGCCTAAGCTCATCCCAGTGTCCTGGAGAGGAGACCCTGTGTAGGAGTTGTGTGCACAGGGGTTGGGGCTGGCCAAGCTGCCCTGTGAGATTTCAGCTGTGATTGACTTGGGTGGCCTTGCTGCTGACTTTATTGGGTGAAGTCAAGTTTCACAGAGCTCAGGGAATGTGCAAAGGCACTGTGCTTGACCTAAGATTATTTTAAAGAAGATTGAACATTGTTTTTCAATTTAGTGAAAGCTTCTTTAAAAACACTGCATCAGCCTGTCCCCTTGAACCAATACTGTTGAAATGTCAGCGTTGATAGACACGTCTAGGTTTGTTCTGTGTGTGAATTTGAACTGAAGGATGACAGTTATAGACTTTAATATGACTTATCCCTCTCTTCAATCCCAAGCTTTAGGTATTCATGGTAATTAAAATGCATAGTAATGTCAAGCTGGTGAATAGTTACAATGTAAAATGTCAATTATCCTATTTTTGAATGCATCTGAAATAATAAATGAATTAATCAAGTCATGAGTCTCCAACTAAACAGATGTCTGGGATGTAAATGGATGGGAAGGACCAGTGCCATAAATCCTACAGACATTTGTCAGGCCTCTGACGTTCTCTGTACCTTTGCTGTTAAGTCTGTTGAGGTTGAATTGTCCACAGCACGAGGGTTTTGACTGTGCCTGTGCCAGCTCTGGTGTGGAGCTGCAGGAGAGGCTGGCATGGGCGATGGAACCTCCAGCTGCTCCTGAGAGATGGAGGGCCACCAAAACTCGCTGCCACTTTCAAGCACAGCAGCAGCACACATTGGAGTGGGTGGGATATGTGGCGTTTGTGGGAGATTTTGTTTTGTTGGGTGTCACAGTATAAGCTGTGCCAAGTGTGGATGAAGTGCGCTGGTGGGTCAGAACCCACCAGAGGAAAATTCGGGAAGATTCAGGGATTGTCCTGAGGGGTCCCTGCCTCGGCTGCAGGAAGCCAAATAGGGGCAAAAGGGGATGGACAAAGCGGGCTTTGGACCGATCACAGGAGCTTAGAGAGATACATTTAAGAAGTTATAAAAGGACAGCTCTAAATAATAAAGGGGCTTTTTTCGCAAAGGAACCTCACGGTGTGCTTGTGTCTCTCTCGGGAGGCCCGGGCACGAGAAATAACAACCCTACAGTTGGGCTTTTTGTTTTTTTTTTTCCTTTAAATTACTGTTCTGCCTTAGGAGGTCGGTAGTGCTAATATTTCTTTTTTCCCAGTCAGAAGTGAAGTGGTTTAAGCTGAGTATCTGCAGGAGTGAGCTCTGTAGGGAGGCAGTTCTCTCTGTTGGTCAGTCTCCACCAGCAGGAAGGTAGGAAACAGCCTTTGAGCAGATTGGGCTGCATTTACAGGCATTTGATCTCTGCTGAACTGGTGTAACCATATGAAACCTCTTCTATTATTCACTCTGTCTGCTCCAAATAATTCAGGACCAGTGGTCTCCAGCCACTTTGTGATACAGCTTGCCTACAACATTAAATTTTCAGCAGCTGCATTTGAATCAGTTGACAGTTCAAAAGCATGGTGTTGGTTTGTGTTTAAGGGATCCAGATTTGGATTTAGAACTACACTGTGTTTGGAAATGCATCAGCACATCCAGGCTGTGAGTAGAGAGTCCATGGGCATTTTCTTGCTCAGCTGATGCACTCTACAGCTTCAGCAAAGAAGGGATGGATGCTCCAGAGCTCAAGCAAGCAAACACATGACTATTTAATATGCTGTGCTACTAATACCAGAGTTTTGTGAGAGTTAGGGATGGGTGAGGGGATGTCAGAAGAAATTTTCAAGCTATGGAAATGGGTATTGCCATGCTGAGTTCTTCATAGAGGATTCAGTTTCCAAGTTGGTGAATGCTTTCAAGTGTCTGAACTGCTGTCTTTGCTTTCCTCCAGAGAGTTATGCACATATTTCTATTCATTCAGGACTTAGGAAATGTTAAAAATACAAGGTACAACCAAAGACTGGCTCTTTATGAAAAAAGTCGGGCAGAGTTTTGGCTAATGTCTCTCTACAGAGCAGGTTGGAACCACAAGACCTCATTATAATCTGAGAAGCCTGGTCTGCTCTGGTGATGGGAAGTACTGCAGGTGCCATAAAGAGAGTACAGTGCCCCTCACACGGGAGAACCCTGGACAGGGCAGAAGAAAGTAGCATTTTTTGTTCTCTTCTGACCCCACATCTGATACCTGCAGACCTGGGAACAAAGCATAATTCAGAATAACTTCAAGGCAAAGGTGTAGCTGTGCACCCACACAAAATAAGTCTTTGGCTACCATTAAGACTCACAAACATATGCCCTGTGCTGTCCTTAGAACTGGAAGGACATTGTGTGCACAGTGGGCACAGGTGCTGCTACTCTTAGTTAAGCATTCAGTTAATGAGGGACATAATTGTGTTATTCAGAAACTTTGTATTTGGAGGAGCAGAGGTGCATTTTCCACTCTTTGTGAGGGGAGTCTTTGCCAGCACTGAAAATGTCCCTTCTGTCCAACACAGCTCTGAGCAGTGCTGGAAGCACAGCTGACTCATGAATTTGCTGCTGCAGTTAAGCTGCAGTAGTGAGGGTGATGGAGACTGAGAACAAGGGGAAGGAAGGTGACATCTAGAGACCCTGGGAAGAGAAAGTGGCAGTGCTTGCATTCAGATAAAAGGATCCTGCCAAGAATGTAAAAAGTACATATGGGTGGCTTTCAATCAAGCTGTAGAAACGTTCTTGATCTTTGAGGTTTTCTTCTGCTTCGTTTCTGTGCTGTATCTCCACTTGTCTGGTGTCTGAGAAAGAGCAACTGTCAGATGTCAGTGAAGGCAAGAAGTTTGGTTGGGTCTGGGAAAGCTCAGATTTGTGGTACAGAATCCCTGGTGATTGACTCCCTCTATGTGACGTGTGAGTGTGAAATCTGGACTGTGTAACCCATCTGTCCTTATCTACTTGCACACAAAGATTCACTATCGCCTTCCATGGAGAAATTTTACTCATTCCTTAAAAAAACCCCACAAATGCAAAACCAGAAACAAACAACAGAAAAAACCCTACAAAACAGACATAGAAGAAAAACCAGAAAAAGTTAAATTAGAGCGTGGTGTTAATGATACCAAGGTTGTGGGTTCAAGCCTGTGTGGGCCATGTACTTCAGCTCTGGACTCGATCCTTGTGGGTCCCTTCCAACAAACAAAGGTTTGTGACTGTGATCTGTGACTGTGACTAATTTTAACTAATTGACCTTTACCAGGAGAAGAGCAGAGTGCCCCCAGCACTTCGTGGGACACAAAAAGAATGCAAGGACTGTTCTGCATTAAAAATGGATGAACACAACTTATTCTGCATATAAGGTCAAAATCTACTGTTCAATGAATAACTAGGATTTTACACACTTAATGCTTGGATGGCCAAGCATTTCTGTACATTTCATTTACTGGTAGAAATGTGTATCTTCTCAAGGGATCCATGGACACACTTTTGTTGTGTTGTGAGTTGTTACAGACTGTCTGTGCCTCTGCAGGGCTAATCCTGTTCTCGTCCTTGGGCCAAGCTCTGTTACTATCTGACATAACTCTTACCTGTCTGCTAACAGAGTCCAGCTCTGCTCCAAGCACTGCAGGGGCCAGTGGTTCTAACCTGTTTTCAAAGATGTTCTCTTAACAAGGTTGCTCATCCAACCACGCCCAGCATCCATCAACAAGCCACAAGCCACTGGAATTTTTGAGGCCACAGAGGGATGTGCTTACACCAGCCACCCTCCTCCTACTCGCTAAGATATCTCTGTGCCGCAAGCAGCAGGCTGGAAGTTCAGGAACAGGGGTTTGTGCTTGGCATGTGAGCAGTGCTGGCTCATGTTGCTCTGGTGTGACAGGATTTTCCCAATTTGCCATTTGCTTCATGAGGAAAGGACCGTTTCCTGCAGTAGGACCATCATTCAGGGATGCCTGTGATGTAGGGACTTGCCAGAAAAGAACGAACATGTGGGTGTTCAACTCTCAGCTTCTCAGCTGAGAGGAGCTGGAGCTCAGGGCTGGGGTGGCCAGAGGAGGGAACTGTCCTGGAATTCAGGGGTGCTGGAGAAAGCTCTGCTGGATTGTCAATGTTACCTCAGTTCCCAGTTCAAGGGTCAAAACTGTTCCACTCTCAGCCAGCTCAGGAGGTCTGAGCCATCTGCCTTCTGTCCATGCCACGTGCAGGGTTCTGGTTGGTGGTGTTGGCATCCCTGGCATCCCCTTGGAGAGGGTCTTTCTTTACATCTCTGAAGTTGTTCTGACCCAGACTCCTGTGCTTGACCTGAAACCAGTGTAAAACAGTTTAGCACAGCCAATAAAATACACACAAGTGTAAAAACCAAAATGTGCCTGGGCTTTTTTCCCTGAATTGGGTGGGGCCATTTATTTATGGACAAGCTAATTGTATCCCTTCTCCTTTTACAGCAAGAGGAATTTGCAATGCCATTTTCTTTCCAGCTATAATTAGGAAAACGTTCAAGAAGTTCAATATTATTTATTGCCTGCATGTTAATGACAAAATGAATGAATTGTAAAGTGATCAGTGATGGTTATAAACTTGCTTGTGGAGTTTGGGAGAGATTAAAATTAATTTGTGACTAAATGCTGTGTTTTGCTGAATTCTCATCTTATTAAAGACATGTAAAGAACTGAATTATATTCATAAAGTGAAATGAAATAGCTTCTTTAGATCTGAGAGCCCTTAAGCCTATTCAAAACAAGGCGGAGGGCATTGCCTCTGTAGATTTTGGGTCAGCTTACAACACTTTGTGTTTATCATAGGATAGATAGCACAGCCCCCTTACTGTTGGTTGGCTTTTCGGGTTTATTTTTTTTATTTGGTTGGTTAGATTGTCGAGGTGTTGCTTTTTTGGTTTGTTTTTATGCTTTTATTTTAATCAAAGGAGTAAAACAACCTTATTTTCCTTCCCAGTCTTTTAAATTAAACAGCTTAACAGTTTGTAGTGCTTACTATCTCAGAAAAGGATTTAATCTCTGGGGAAAAAATGAATTTATTATCTTTGTGTGCTGTTGTGTACTGACAGCTGATCCCACCCACATTCTTTGGAAAAACTCTGAGCAGTGAAACTTTGGCTCTTGAGTTTTGCTGTTCACTCACTTGAATGCTGTAGCCAAACACCAACTGAAGATGATTTTGAGGTATCCTGTTCAGTAGTTGCACTGAAATAAAATGAATATGCTTCTTTATTTTAGTCCGTGCTGCACTTCCAATTTAAATTGGGGAGAAGAGGAGCTGTTCACAACTTGAGGTAACAACAGCTTGATCATACTCTTCTCTTGGGTCATCCAGACTGGTCTGCACTGGGAACAGAACGTTTAATTCTGGGTCTGAATTTAACAACAAAACTTATTTACAAGAGCAGGGCTTGGTCCATGGTTTTTGTCAGCAGTTCATACTTAAGTTACCTCTTACTGCAGTCTAAACAAAGAAACTTAATTTTCTTTAAAATCTGGTTAACTACTTTGTCATAATAAACCAACTGATCTCTTGATGCATTAAGAAACACAAACATTGAACTTTAATAGCATTGTTTATTTTTACATAAGAGATACGGATGAGAGAATAAGAAAATGTGTGTAAGAATCCTTTCCTTACCTATTTCATTTCTTGCTATCTCTAAAGTAGGGGATGCAAACCAAAAATTTCCTCAATTATCGTGGTGTTTCTGCCTCAGTAATTTCTCCTAATAAACCTTCCTCTGCACTCACCATCTCTGAACAAGAAATTGCTTTGAGCTATTAATTATACATGTATTTCTCTTTTTTATATCAAATTCTCTCTCTATGGCCTATTATCTCCGTGGAGCAGCACATAGCAATTCAGATAGATGTGTATCATTACCATCTCAAATGTTGTAGGATTCGGGGTTAGAACCATCTCTTTTGTGAAGGTATGGAGGGTTTATAGATTTTTTAGTGTTGTCCAGCAGACTGAGAAGGCTTGGGAAGGGAGGTGCTGGCACTGTGATTCCATAAATTCTTGGACAACTGGACAAAGTGCTAGCCAATCATCTTGGTCTGCAGTATCATCTGGGAAGCCTCACTGATGTGCTTTAAAATACCTAAAGCCAATTGTCACCTCTGCATTCACTTCTTATTGCAGGGAGGGAGCCATGGACCACCCTTCCCTGATTTTCATGGGATTTCATCAAGCTGGACTCTAGCAGAGCTACAGGGACACCCAGAGTTAGGAATGTCCTGTCTCTTCACCTTGAGAATGTCAAAGCTCTCAGATATTCTGCTCCAGGCTAGTTGTGCCTCCAGACTCTGCCTTCAACCATTATGTTTTAATTGTGCTGCAGTGGTGCAGGCCTGTGTCTGTTTGCTCTTTGTGCACAGTGCTTCCAGGGGATGGTCTTTGCTTCTCTCATGTTCCGTGTGAGGTGTTCTGCCCCATTTTGAAATCTGAAAATTGAATTCCAGGTGTCAGCTTGCCAAGGGAGGGAAGGTGCACCTGTGCTTGGGGGTTCTAAAGATGTTGTACCAAGGAGAAATCTCTGATAGAAAGGTGAAAACAGGTAAGGCAGTGCTAGAGGGATCTTTTATCTATTTTGGGACTGAAGTTCCTTCTCACTGCTGCCTGTGATATAATTTGCCTTGAATTCATTGTAGCTGCAGTTTCTCTATGGCTGGTGAGTCTCTAGGGAGGTACAGAGCCATGTGGTCAGCTGTGAATTGTTCAATTACAACATCTGAGAGCACTGGGCACAAGCATGCAAGGGTTGTCCTTGACGAGCAGGGTCCCGAGTTGTGACGGCTGCAGCTAATTCCCTTTTGGAATTCTGCTCACACTGTGAAGCAGCTGTAAAATTTCAGCCTTAATGTGTGCTACCTGGAGAATTTCTGAAAACATCGTACATGGTTATCTTAAAATGGTTTCAGGAATTATAAATTTCTTTTGCTGTGTTCTGACACAAATGATAAAATTTCCAGATGCGTCAATGCTTTCCAAATTGAGATCTTCATCTGGCAATATTATAAAGATGAATTTAAAAAAGGGAAAGATTTAGTAACAAATACATTTTCCTAGATTTATCTCCTGCTTAATATTGTAGCAGCCAAGATTTTTATGTCAGAGGATCCTAAAACTAAGTTATTGTTAGAATTAATCACAAAAGAAGCTGTCATGTCTACCAAGCACCCAGAACCAACCAGGAGCTTTTCAACCTCAGGTTTAAATCTCATAAATTTCTCAGCTATTCATGCTTGATATCCTACATCCTGTGAGGAGTGCTGTGGTGCCAGCACTGCAGCAGCTGCACCTCAGCAGGGAAAGGTGTCCTGGGAGTGACCCTTGTGTGAGGTTGCATTTACTCAGAAATGTGTGGTAGGAACAGCAGGTCTCCTGCCAGGCCCCACAATGCAGGAGCTTGTCTAGGAATGGAGTGGTTTTGGTTTTCCTTTGCCTTTTGGGATCCTGGTTTTTAAGAGGATCAGTTGTCCCTGAAGGGAGGCAGCACCCAGGCAAGGGGCTGCAGCAGAGGCAGGGGCTGAGGGCAGCCCTTACCCCACAGGTCAGGGGACCTCAGAGGTGACAGGGAGAAATCTGAGGGTCCTGAGGGGTGCAGGGAGTGGGGACAGGAAAGGGAAAGGGCAGCAGCTGGATTGAGATCCAAGCAAATCCACCGTGCTGAGGGAGGAGGCAGTGCAGAGTCTGAGGGCTGAGAGAGGCGAAGCAAAAGGAGGAACTAGCAGTTATTCTGATATCTGTACACTTTGCCACTGTTTGCAGCAGTGGCTAGAGGAAACATCTTGATCAGGTTGATCATGGTATCAGATGTGTAGATTCTTCTTGTCCACCAGAATCCCTTCATGCAGTTTTAAGCTTTATCTGCTGCATTGCTGTGGGCTTACTGGTCCAAAACTCCCAGGAAAGAGATGTTAGCACTGAGATGTGTTGGATTCCTGTTCCTATGTTTTCTCCCATCTATGCAGAATTTTCCTTCTTAGCATCTGCTGATACTCTGATTACAGTAATTTCACAATTATAAGCCGCACCTGATTATAAGCCACACCTTTTTTTTTAAAAGTGAGGATTCATGTGTAACAAAGTAACAAATTAGTAACAGAATCGCCTACAGCTGGGTTTGGTGTCAGGTGCTCAAGTTGCAAACAGTTTTCATAGACCAGCGAAGCCTTTAAACACAGCCCCAGGCACCCTCCCCGGCCAGCTCTCACTTCTGGGTTGGCATTTCACTGGGATCTGTCCATAGATAAGCTGCACCTGAATATAAGCTGCACTACTGAGCTAGGCTGGATTCTTCAATGAAAAAGGTGTGGCTTATAATTGTGAAATTAGTGTAACTTTCCTCAACTCCTTTCAAATCTGGTCCTGAAAGGCTTCTGACTGGATAGGAACAGCATTCCAAAATCCCCCATTTCTGCTGCTTCCTTTATCAAAGTTGGTAGTGTTTGCTCTAAAAATAGAAATATTTGGAAATGTTCGTTACAGAACGTAGCACATTGCACATTATCTGTTGTGTAAGACTTCCTGACAATGTCATTGGTGAAGATTAAATGCCACAGACCTTATCCTCCCCACAACCCAAAACTTTCTGAAATCTCTCAGAAAAATTCTGTCAATAATTATTATGTGCTTACGTTTTTTCTTAATATGTGCTCAGTCACAGGATTGCTCAGGGATCAACTCTAGTAAACATAGTTTGG
Organism: Sialia sialis; assembly: GCA_009812075.1. Taxonomy (NCBI): domain Eukaryota; kingdom Metazoa; phylum Chordata; class Aves; order Passeriformes; family Turdidae; genus Sialia; species Sialia sialis. The sequence continues at coordinate 533,467 of VRYO01002410.1, forward strand.
AAGCTCACAGTTTTTAGATTGTGCATGCGGTGCTGAGCACCTCCTGCTTTTTGTAGTGTCATTCTGCCCAATTTTTCCCTTTCTTTCTTTTTCACACCTATTTTATCTTTATGGATTACAAGTTCAGATGCAGCTCTAATCAGTGTTTTAGTGAAAAAGTGCAGCTGGTGCTGCAGAGCTCCCAGGAGATCCCGAGGGATGCAGTGAGGGTGTGAGGAGGGTCCTTTCTGCTCAGAAGAGATTCCACGAGGAGTTTCCATTGGTGGCTCACCAATGAAGAGGATAGATCTGAAAGAGTAAATGTGCTTCAGAGCATCCCAGGGATTGTGCAGAAATGCTCTTTGGCCGTTCTCCAGCTGGGTCAAAGTGGTCCAGGGACACTGTGTAGGTTAGTCCCTTTGTTCTGGTCATTCCCTGCTGGAGCAGCAGATCCCACTGGATTAGCAGAGCAGCCTTTGCTGCAGGCACTGAGCAGTGCCCCAAGTTCTGATTTGTTGGCAAAGAAAATTATCTGCAGGGAAACTGCCAGAAAATTATGAAAAAAAAATGGATGAAATATAACAAGGTCCTAATTTTGTTATGGGGATAAGAAGACCTTACTGCACCAAAATTTGCTAAATCCATCAAGCAGCAGAGTGAACTCACCATGAATTGTGATGTGAGAGCCACCAGAGCTGCTGCTAACCAGAGACAGGGATTTGTAGAACTGATTTCCACCTTTCCATGGCATTTTACAGTTCAAAGGTGTTCTCTGTCTCCCCTCCTGCCAGGTTTTGTTAGCAGACCTGAGCAGTTGCTGTACTGATGTCGCTGTACTTGCAGCACCATTCTCATGTGAGCTTTGCTTTTCTCCTCAAGGCTTTGAGTGACAGGTGGAACAACTGAAAACAACATATTTCAAACTCTTTTGCCCTCCTTCAGAGCTGTGTTAAAATTCTTTGTTATTTATATTTAATCTGCCTTCTTGGGGTTTGATTCAATGCAATGGCTTTTTGAATTCCAGAGGGTACGGGATCACACACTTGCACTTGCACAGAAATTGAAAATGGAATAAGACTGTGGACTCCTGGATCTGACTGATCCTTCCTGTGCAGGGGCTCCTCATCACCTGGGTGGTTCCAGAGAGCAGCCAGCACATGCAGAACCTGCATCTGTGAGGCTGCTGCTCAGTGCAACCAAGAATTAGGCTTTAAAGTTGGCACCAGTGATGTGTCCAGACACAGCTGCCGTTCACCATTGTGGCCAATCTCACTTTCTGTTATTTGAACACATTTTCATTGAGGTAATACAATCTTGATAACAGAAGAAACCTAAATTGCACAGGTTTTCTAGCTTGGGATGTGCCTGTTTCAGCTGGACCACTCCTTTCTATGTTTTCCCCTATTTGCAGCAAATTATTTTCTAGTTCCTCAAGTTTGAGAAGTTCATTTCAAACTGTTAGAAAATTCCATCTGACCTGTAGAGATAAGGGCTCCTGAAGTATAACAAGCAGTTTCTTTGCTATTGAAAACAATTTTGAAAATATTTATTGGGATTAATTCTGTGATTGGTTTGAGTTTGGTTTCTTTGGGGTAAATTTTTTTCGTTTGTTTGGTTTTGGTATTTTTTGGTTGGTTTGGTTTTTGGTGTTGTGATATTGTGTATTTGTTTTTTGTTTCTGTTTGTTTTATTTTTATTTATTCTTGTTTTGTTGTTTGTTTTTTGTTTGTTTGTTTGTTTTTTAAGTAGGTGTATTTCTAAACTTTTTTTAAAGTGCACTTAGCACACACACATTCCACTACCAAATATTTAAAATTTTTCAAGAGAACTTTCCAAGAAACTTCTGATATTAAAAAAAAAAAAAAAAGCTACTGAAATATTCATCATATGTTACCTGAAGTATCTTGTGAATAATGGGCAGATACTGTACCAGCAGGTAATCTTTAAAATAACTTAATCAAGTAGCAACTGATGACGTTGTGTGATGTTGCTTCTAGGAATAATGGCAAGCAGCAGAAATGCTGATTACTTGGCCCTTTGCCTTTCTAGTGCTGAATTACTGAAATCACTGTGAAACTTTTGCATAAATGAACATAATTCTCATTTTTATATATTAATATTGTTTGACTGATGAAAATGCAAGTCAAACTTTCCCCACATTTTCACTTGTGTTTCTCTCTGGTTTGGATCTGTGTGGGTCCGCTGGGTAAAAATATTTTGCTAATTTGCAGCAGACTTAAAAATATGTAAGCAAAATATCCATGATATATGAATGCACATAGGTAGTATGTTTCTTAAAATTAAAATATTTGCTGCTGAAAAAGACAGCACAAATCTAAGCTGCATCTCAGAATCTTAATAACTGAGATTTTTCTTTTGATCTTGCAAGATTTATCAGAAGACTTTTTTTTAGTTATACTCCTGCTTATTATAGGGAATATGTTTATGGATAATAATCTAAAGTTTTAATTTGGTGGTAAAAATAAAATTATGAAATATATTTTTCCTTGGATCTAAGCATTTGGTTTTTAACTTGAAATGTTAAAGGAGCTGTGAAATTGCTAATTTGCAATCCCTAGGAAATGTGGAACACCTGTTTTTTGGCAAAGGTCTACTGAAAAGAAAATAGTTTCAAAAGATGTGTTCTGCAGGGCTGATCACAGCTAGCAGGTCAGGGTCAGCTTAGGTTTAAAACAGAGCTAATTAGAATCTTGAACACTGTATGAACAGGGGAAGTTTTAAACACACATTTCCCTTCATGAGTGAATTTTTCAAATTTAAAACTGGGACTTATTCTGTCCCTCAGTCACTTGAGGACATGAGCTGTGGGTTTCTGAGCCTGTCACTCCATAGGTACAAAAATGAGATGCAAATCCTCTAAATTGTACCTTTGTGAATACAAAATACTGTCCCAAGAACCTTTGTGCCTTCTCCCCAAACTGCTTCAGAAGACAAATGAGAGTGGTTGGTTCTGCATGCTGCCCTGCAACAGCAGTGGGAGAGCCTGGTGCCCTTCCCTGCCGCCTGTGCTCATGGTGGCTTAGAGAGAGCTCTGCTGAAAACATCCACTTTGCTCTGCTCCTGCCGTACAAGCCATGTGCTGGAGGCCACCACAGAGCTGCATTTCCCAGCTCCTGGGGCAGACACAGGCTGGGCTTTGGAGCTGGGCCCTCCATGGCTGGGACAGCCCGGGCAGGAGAGCAGAACACAATTCCAGAGCCCCTCATCCTTCTGCCCTTGGCTGGGTGAGTGAGCAGCTGCCCCACAAGCACAGAGATTTAGCACTGAGCATTCAAATCCCACTGGGGGTGCCAAAAGAGTCGACACAAAACACACAGAGAATAAGCTCTGAAATGCTGAGAAAGGTGTAACCAACTTCAGCCCCTCAAGTTCCAGCAAAGCAGCAGTCTGGCCATAGAGAAGTTTTGATGGGGGTGCACATATCCTAAAATAGACCCTTATTACGACAATGCCTTCTGTGTCATCACTGATGCATAAATAACACCATTTCTCATCCACACCTAGGGAAATACGTGTTTTGCTTGTGCTGTGCCGTGTCCTCCAGCACCTCATTTCACACTGCCACGTGCAGGAAGCAAAACCCCGCAGGGAGAGGAGGCAGCCGGGGATCCTGACTGGAATTTGGTTGTGCCTTTGTGTGTCTGGAGACAGCTGCTGTTTATTCCTATCGTGCATATTGCAGTGTTCTCCATGTGCCTCCCACACCAAGTTATGTTCCTGTATTTGAAAGGGCACTTAAAAAGCAGTATGACACTTCCCTGTGCTCGCAGCCAATAGAACAAAGACTACATTTTCCTCACTCACAGCACAGCACCAAATAAATTTGAAATTTAGGTTAGTAAGTATGGAGACCAGAAGGATGAGGAAAATTTATTATCACTTCTTGTATGACTTCATCTGTAAGTTATCGCTGTGTTGAGCCCCGCTGGACATTTGTATGTGAGTTTGAAACTCTCCTTGAGGGGAAAAAAGAAGGAAATCATGTCTTGGAAGTCCTCTAGTCATCTCTCTTGGTAGTTTGCTCCACCGGTGGCTTGCCCTGACTCTTAAAATGTGTGCCTTAATGCAGACTGATTCTTGTTTGGATTCAGTGTCCCGTTTGCCTTTCTCACTTCATTAGAAAGCTTCCCTTATTGCACATCCACATCACCTTCCTCCTGGGAAGGATCCTCTCTCTGCTTTACTGTGCAGTGCAGCTCCGCAGAGATCTTCGGGAGAGTCCAGGGAAAATATTGACATACCAGTGGGATGCTGCTCCTGATCTAATTTGTCTTGGGTCCCTCCCTCCTGCTTTCCTGTGTTTAATTAGCAGGCCTGTGGCTTGGAGCTGGCAGGGCTCGAGGGCATTTAGGATGGACCTGAGTTGCTGCTTTAATGGGTTAAACACACCAAAACTGTTGAGGGTAAATGTAAAACTCTGTTTTTCCAGTACTCAAATACTGTTCTGCCAGAAGGGGTCTGTTCATTCTTGAGATTCAAAAATGACCTCAAAGGAGTTTTAAACTTCTGAAGTTTTGTAAATCTTAAAAACCTGGAATGCATAACTGAGAGAAGGAAACTGGAGCTGGGGAAGGGGCTGGAGCCCCAGGAGGGGATGAGGGAGCTGGGAAAGGGGCTCAGCCTGGAGAAAAGGAGGCTCAGGGGGACCCTGTGGCTCTGCACAACTCCCTGACAGGAGGGGACAGCCGGGGGGATCTGGGATCTGCTCCAGGAACAGGGACAGGAGGAGAGGGAACGGCCTCAGGCTGGGCAGGGGAGGCTCAGGGAGGATATTTGGAATAATTTCCTCACAGAAAGGATTCCCCAGCCTGGCCCAGCTGTCCAGGGTTGGGGTACAGTCCCCATCCCTACAGGGACTGAAGCCCATGGGTTAGTGGTGGCCTTGGCAGTGCTGGGGTGGTGGTTGAGCTTGATGATCTCGGTTGGGGTTTTCCAACCTAAATGGTTCTATGATTTTAAAGTGCAGGGAGGTTAGTACACTTACTACACTTAGTGTTCTGTAGGATTATTTCCAGAAAAACACTGTGTTTCTCCATCCATATGATTGGTGGACTGGGAGGGACTGGACTGATTAACACCAAGTAGTCTTAATGTACAATTTTATAACTGAACTGTGGTACTTTGGGCAGTAGATGAACATTTTTAGTATGCTTTATATATATTAATATATTTTCCTGCATGGCACAAGTGACTTTTTATGCTGGAAATAGCTTAGAAAATAATTTTTTATCAAACTGAACCCTAACAACTTTGTTGCAGCAGCTTCCTTACTTTTTCCCATTTAGAGTCTTTGTAAAGTTTCCTTAACATGTGGTGTTTTCTCGGAGCCCAGTTTTTATTTTCCAAAGCTTTTATCATCTGAGATTCTTTTCTCTGAGGTCCTTCTGATCTGTCCATCTCCCAAGCCTGCTGCTCCCAAGCACAGGCTGAGATCTAATGGGACTCGGATAATTGTGCTTATTTTACATACTCAGTACTGTGACCTAAATAGCATCACTTTTTATGTGCCAGGGTTTCACTGTCGGCTTGCACTCAGCGCATTATCCTGCCTGACACCCAGCTCTGTGTCTGTGCTGCTCCTGTACGGAATCTATTCACAGCCTCAGTCAGTTTAAACTCATCGCATCTCCCAGCAAAGGCAGTGCATCTCAGCAGGAGTTGCCAGATTAAGACTGAACAAAGACCTCAGGATTTGGTTCCCTGTCGGTGCATTTATTTGTTCCTTTCAGCTGAAACTATTTGTCATTTGTTTCTATTGAATCACAGGACAAATTGATTTAATTATTTTGGTCCTTCGGGGTCTTTGACATCTTGCATACTGTTTAGGGGAGGTGTAAACCCTGGTTTCCTCACTAGTTTCTTATATTTAATAATAAGCAATAATAAGGTTGCTGTATTTGTATTCTAAGTGCATGTTTGCATATTTTGAAGAGTCTACTTCGTAGCTTCTTAGTCATAAAAACTTCCTGAAAACCTGGCTTTTTCAAGGAGGTGGGGAGAAAATCCTCCAAAGAAAATAAAACAAGTGACAAAATTCTGTATCACACAGAGGTACTTTGGCAGGGGGGGAGGTGGGAGAGGGGGGAGAAAAAAAAAAATCCCAAAAGTCCCAAATTAATAAAGAGTCTTTATGTTTGCCTGTTTAGAAATAAAGGTATTAAGGGAAGAAAATACAATCCCGAAAGTCCTAAATCAGTTTGTGTTCTTAAAGACTCTTTATGTTTGCATGTTTAGAAATAAAGATGTGAAGGGAAAGAGGTAAGAATTAGAAAATAATTACTCTATGCTTCCATTTTTGGGTATGATGACACATAGCATTGTGGCATATAGAACCCATTTCCTCTCCATATTTACACAAAATCTGCAAATATTTGAAGTAATTGTATCTCCTGGCACACATAGGTGCATTGGTGAATCATGTTGTGAGCAGATATTTAAATCAGTTGCAAAATACTGGTGTTTTTCAAAATCAGTGTCTTAAAGACTGAATTTGTCACTGAGTCTTTTTTCTTGAGGTGAAATCAGCCGCTTTGTCTCTTTCCATTATATAGAATCACCTGTTCAAATAGAATCATGGAGGGGTTTGGGTTGGGAGGGATCTGGAAGTCACCTTGTTCTCACCCTGCCATGACACCTTTCACTATCCCAGCTTGCCCAATTTGTTTATTTGTATGATGTGAATCCCACAGCAGCTGGGGATCCTCAGGCTGTGTTTCATGGGTGGATATCCCCCTAAAAACTGGTGCAGAGTTTGTGGCTGGAGGAAAGGAGCAATGGCTAAGATGGTTTTGAAAGGGACTGATCCTCAGCTGCTGAGGGCAGAGCAAGCTGTGGAGCAGCATCCTTGAAATGCATCTTTGAAAAGTAATATTTTTATTTATTCAGTGAGTTCATTGAGTGGAACACTGACCTGTTTGAAGAAGAGCTGTGAGTGTCTGGTGCGTGACTCTTGTGTGTGTGTCTCCCATCACAAACTTTCCTGCAATATCAGTGCAGAGAAATACACGAATTTGATCAACTTTCCTGCTGTGGATGCACATGAATATGAACGAAAAATGCTGAAAGTTTGAAGCTTAATCTGCAGTGTTCTTTGTTACTGTCCTGTCCTTTACTGTCCCTTTTTGTCGATTCCTCCAATTCATAATTAAAAGGGAGGAAAAAATGGGAGGAGAAGAAAGAAGGGGGCGGGCGGGGGAAAGAATGAGATTTCTCCAAGACATTTGGCTCTAATTAGATTTCCATTAAGGTTTTATAAAATCTATTACACAAATCCTCGTAAGAAATGAGAACACAGTTCATGGAGATGATTAACAAATTGGCTTAATGAACTTATCTTGAACCTCTCAGCCCCACTGTGGAGTTCTCGCTCCCCTGAAGTGTTGGCAGGAAACACATCCAGAGTGTCAGCTCTGAGCGGTGTATGGAGGAAAAATGAGATCAGATGGGCCCAGCCGTGTTGGCACTTTTTTGGGAGAGCACATCCACCAGCCACACTGAGCCTGTCTGATGTGACAGCTGCAGCAGTGAAAGCCCTCAAACCAGACTCAGAGCGGGGAGCTGTGGCAGCTGAAGGCAGATTTCCCTCGAGCAGGCTCAGCAGGTCTGTGCCTGAGCCCTTGTCTCTCTTGGTGCGGGCAGGGAAGGGAGAGCAGCCCTTGGTCCAGTTTGTTTGTACTGCTGTAAGCCCCAGCACTGTAATCCTGGAGTGACCTGCTCAAGGGCTGCTAGCAGACACCCCAATCAAGATGGGAACTGCCAAAACAGAGGCTATGTCCAAAAATTATGTCTGAGAGGAGAATGAAGAAATTGCTGTAACTTCCACACCTCTAGGATGCTGAGAGGACAATTCCTAAAACTCCTCTATGGTTTATGCAGTGATATATATACACACATATACATATGTATGTATATAACATCAAAACATTTTATAAAAAAATACATTTCTTGATGTTAAACAGGTACAGGTGGGAAAGGTCTCCTAAAGAGATTTTTTTTGAGCTAGTGTGCTTGGTTTCTGATTGTTTTGGAATATTTAGGTTTGGATATAAGCATGTGATGTCTAAAAGCACAGATGAAAGCAAAGTTGCAATCAGGAATTTGGTCCTGGGTAATCATGAGAAACACGTATCAAAATTATGCTCTTTAAGGAATATTATTGAAATGTAATGGTTCCAGACAGGATTACCAGATGCACTGGGACAAATAACTTCTGATGGAAGTTCTGGCTACAGAGCCATGTCCCTGCTCTCCCTTCCTTCTCACATTGTCTCTGCCTCCTGCCCTTGTTTGTAGGGGAAGGAGTGCTGTTGGACGAGTCAGGGAGGTGCCTGACTGGATATATTTTTTGACAGGTTATTTTCTGCTGGATCATTCCCATCCTGGATCACTGAGTGTCCCAATGAGGGAGATGGGAGTGTGCGGCTGAGGAGAGCCTGAGCTCTGGCACTGCCTGGTAGCTCTGCTCTTGAATGTTCCACCTCACTCAGCTGTTTCAGCTTGAGAGTTAAAGCTGTGCTCTTTTGCCTTGCTGGGAAGGAGTAAACACCACAGATCCTCTTCCTGGCTCTGTCTAACCCCTAGCTCAGCTGTACGGGATGTGCATGGTGCCCCTCTCCATCCATCTGTGCAGGAGCACAAGCAGCAGCTCCTCTGCCACTCCCCAAGTGCCTCCTGTGAGCAGGAATTCAGCAGGGAAAAGCAGCACAGAATGGGAGTCGCAGCTTGTCATCTTTATTGCTGCCCCTTGCCAAGTTTAAAGCATCTCCTTTTCACTCACTGGAGAGGGTATCAAGTGCTTGGAAGAAGCAGAAGTTCTGCAGACACAAAGTTTGGAAATGAGGCAGCAGCTCGCTTGTGTAGTGCCCTTTGAATCAGAAGCCGTGGTGCACGAATCCACGCCTGACACTTGTCAACATGACATGTCCCAGCCTCTGCTGGGCGTTGTGCTCCAGAGTCCTCATCTCAACATTCATCTGGGACTCGGAGCTGCGATCTGCTCACTTTTGCCAACACTTATCTACAGGATAGAGCATTGGAATAATGCACAGCATCTCCTCTCCCATCAGCGCTGGAGGAGATAAGCTTGGATATAGGTATTTTGCCAACTCTAAATACATACTAGGAAAAATCTTTGATCTTCATAATATCAAGGTTAAAAACTGCTTTGCAACCTTACAAGTTATTTGAAAGTTAGGTCTTAAAGGTTAAGAATTAGAAAAATCTTAGCTTGACCTTGTAACCTTGAGTCACTTCTTTGTGCACACACGCTATTTTACAATTATTTTAATTGCAGAATAGCAATCCTAGCTTCACATCTTGCAGTTCATAAAGGTTACAAAATTGCACCTGAGGGCAACAGCTATGTCACATCGAGACTTTCTTAAATGTGTCTCTGCTGGAAGCAAATGTGCCTTGCTGTTAAAAGGAGGATTTGTTAGTCAAATAAACTGGGGCTGTCCTGGTGGCACCCATGTCTGGTCTCACAGTAACCTTAAATGTATATGAGGAAGTGTCCCTCAAGGTAGTGTTCACTTTAATATGAAATTAAAAAGTAAAGTTCTCTGCAGTTCGTTATTTATTTATTAAGGGTGAGGATGAGGTTTAATTCCTGGAATGGGGAATGATGCAGAGATGTAGTTGTGGGCTGATTTGGGGGTTATTTTGCTGCTGCAGGGCGTGCCAGGATCCTGCTGTGGGCACACAGAGGGTTGAGCTCACAGCCGGGCCCTGCAGCTCATTAAATTGTGATGCAAAAGAAACCTTGTTCCCATAAGGAATTGAGCATCTAATTTCTGAGGACCAAGCCACAAGTTGGTAGAATGTGTGGTACTGTGTTCATGTACCTTGAAAAAACTATCCTGAGCACTGGAGAAGTTGGAAATTTGGAATACAGGCCAAATACTGTGTGTGCAAAGACCAACAGTAAAACTAGAGCAAAGAAATGATGGCCCCCTGTTCCCACTGCAATCAAACTCCAAATCCTTAATGAGTTCAGGAGGATGAGGATCTGGCCAGTAACTCCTCTTCTGCAGACAGGACCAGGACTGGTCTGATAAAACTCAAATGATATATTTACTGATGAGATTTTTAGTTTTGATAGGAGGATATAAAAATTAGCATTTAATATTTGCAGCAGCTTTTTTGACATTCTTTACCTCGACACCATGTGAATGATAACTCCAAATATAAGGAATGAGATGTTTCTCAGGGAAAAAACACCCAAAACTGTCACAGCAGAGGCAGTCAGGTGTGTAAATTAGCACAAAATATTGTGCAGGCTTGGCTTTTTTGGTGGGGGAAAGATGACCTTTAAGATGGTGTACTTTTGTGTTTTACCTAATCATAATTTTTAATGTCATTGTATATTTTGATCTCTAGTCACCAAATTGTTCTTTAGCAATAAACAGCTCTTTGATACTGTTCTCAGAGGAAGTGAACAGTAAATTCTATTGCCTGTTTGGTGATGTTTACTTGAAAGGACGTACTAATTAAAAGCAGAGCAAGTTGAGATGACTATGGTATTTATTGACTATTAGGATTTTTAAGCTGGGTAGTTGAATGAATCAGCTTAAATCTATTTTTACACAACTCCATCTCATTGTTCTTATACATGACATTAAATGATTCATGTATTTTCTCTTTTTTTCTCCTCCCACTTCTGTGAACTGGATTATTTTGGGGGATGTTTCCAGCCTAATTTATTAAAACTCTGTGTATTTTTTTACTCTCTTTCTTTATTCAGAGGCAGTTATTAAAGTTAAATTCAAGTTACTGAGTACAATCCAGGGAAGTTTTGCTGGTGGAAAAGCTGGATGCCAGTTTAACGTGGTTTATTGTACAGGCTCCACAGCAAAAGCTCTGATGTTCATTCTGCTCGTGATTTGGCTTTCCCACAGCAGCAGCTGGGGATGCACTGGCACTGGGAGGCACTGGAAACCATTCCCCTTCCAGTGTGCAGCCCTGGCTCTGAGCAGCAGTGGATGGCACAGAGCTGAAAATCACCCTGAGCCTGTGGAACCCAGAGCTCCCCTGGACCTGCTGCTGCCCCAGCCATATCTGAGTTGTGTTTCTTTGATTTTTTACATCTGCTGTATTCGACTATTCAATAAGCTATTAACATCTGCTAGTTTTAAAAAGATAGTAAAAGAGTGGGGGTTATTTATTTATTTGTTTATTTATTTAAAATAAAGAATGATTGATCTCTGGCTTTTTTGGCTGTGGTGGTACAAGGTTCTTAACTTGTCAAGCAGTGAGCAAAGACATTCATTTTTCTGTTCTCCCCTCCCTCAGTTTTATATTCTCAGCTCATAAAACCCATTTTGATTAATATATCTACAGTTTCCAGGGCTCTCTGTAGAGCCAGTACTGGTTCAGAACACTTTTTTGGCAGTTCTTGTTGGCACAACTTCTATGACTTGCATGCTAATAAAGGAAACAAAAATTTAAAAAGGGAGAGAAAAAGAAGAATCATCGGACTTTGTGTCCATAAAGGAAGATGTCAAAACTCTCCTCAGCTTCAGTGTTGCAACATTAGCCATCAGAGGTTTTTATCCAAGAAGCTTCCTCTGTTTAGATCCTTCCAGCAGAGAATCGTCACCAATGTATTGTGTGTGAAATTCCACACTGAACTGTCCCATCCTCAATAGCAAAAAGCAGTATTGCTCCTGTTCCCTGGGGAATTAACACCCAGTGCTCCATGACAGGCACAAATCCCAGCCAGGGCTTTGGATTTTTATATACTTTTTTTTTTTTTTTAAAGGCATTTTCTTTGGGGCCCTACTAACAAAAACTGGTATATTTTCCTAAAAGCAATTCAAATTACTGAATTTCAACCTTGCAGAATAAGTGCAGATTTCTCAGTGATTTATGTACTGCAACTTCACCGTTTTGAAGATAAAATAAATAATTTGTAACTCTAAATAGACAAAACATTTAGTGTTTAAAGCTTCTTCATGATTTTTTAAACCTTTTCCTTCAGAGAAGCTTTTTAAAACATGAGAGAAGGCTGAGAGGAGCACTTTAATCAACTTTTCTAATCATATTTCTGATTTTGAAGCCTTATTTCAACAAGAATATGTTGGACAATGACCAAGAGCTGACTGAGGGATGCAAGTGTCTAAAGTTGTCATGCATTCAGTTGCTCACACCAGGGATTTCCCCTTGCCTGATCCTGGCATTCCCCACGTTCTGATGGGGTTTTTTTTCAGCCTTTTTGAAAGTTTTAAATTCCTTCTCATCAAAAAATGGCACCTGAGCAGCTTATGTGCTTGAAGTGGTGGTGAAATGGCATCCTGTGTTAGAATGGCCTGGCTGTCCTGCACCCCAGTGAAACCAGCACCACCAGGTTCTCTATGTGCACATGGCAATCAAATTGCTTTTTTGTGGTTTCAGGTGTGGATGAGCTAAAATGTGAGACAGGCTCTGCTTGCTGATGTTTATCCCCTTACCTGCTGAGGTGTTTGGGGTGTGTGTGCAGGGATGGAGGGGTTCCCATTGCTGCACCAGAGACTCAGGTCCTGGCTGTAGAGAGCAGCCCTGTCATGCACACTTGGGCAAAGAGCTCTGTTTGTGTGAGCGCTGTGTCAGCAGCCTAGGTGCTCCAGAGCAGGCTGGGCTGTCCTGCCCAGCCCAGCCCAGCCCAGCCCAGCCAGGACAGGCTCAGCCCCATGAGCACAGCAGGGTCCTGCCCTGCACATCCTTGCTGGCAGCTGCACTGATGCAGTTTGCTGTTCCTTCTCATGCTCATCATGTTTCACCTTCGCTCCAGGGAATTACACAGCAGTTGGAAGGATTCGCTCTCCAGAGGTGTCAGGAGCAAACCTGTAAAATCTCTTGGGAGGCAAAAATTCATTGTGAAGTGAGAGGTGCCCTGTGAGTGTTCCCAGCTGGGGCATCCTTGTGCTTAGCTCAGACCCTGTGCTTGGAGCTGCGGGAAGAGTTCGCCTAAATCTGACCCAGGGTTTGTTTAGGCTGGCCCTGCAGAGCTGGGCTGCACTGCTGTGTATGCAGAACTGGCTGTACACATGTGTGTGCAGAGCTG
>VRYO01002410.1:551726-583715 GCA_009812075.1 Sialia sialis
AAGAAGAAGAAGAAGAAGAAGAAGAAGAAGAGGAGGAGGAGGAGGAGGAAGGGCTGCCCTCAGTTATCTGTGAAGCTTCCAGGATGCTTTCAGTGTACTCAGCCTTTCTAAAGAACAAATCCTGTTTCCATGTGAGAAAAAAAATTTCAGTCTTCAGGCTTCTGTCTGTGTTCCAGGACCACAGATCATTTAAATTAGAAAAAAACTTGGAGCCCATGCAGTCCCAGCTGTGCCCCATCCCCACCCTGTCCCCAGCCCAGCACTGAGTGCCACCTCCAGCCCTTCCTGGGACACCTCCAGAGATGGGCATTCCAAACCTCCCTGGGCAGTTAATTCCAACATTGAATCCCCCTTTCCAGGAAGAAATTCTTCCCAGTGTCCCAGCTAATCCTGCTCTGGAGCAGTCCAGGTTGGAGGTGCAGGCTGAGTCTGTGTGGCTCCACAGGATGTGTCTAGCTAGGAGCACCATGCTGCTCACGCCTCCCACTGGCCTCTCCTTCTGCATGGAGGTTAAATGAGAATTTTGGGGAGGAAAATTACATTTTTCTTTCAATTTTCTTTTTCATTTCCCCCCCACCCTCTGCCTGGTGTCCTGGCCATCTGCATCCTGCAACAAAAGGTGAGTGAAAATGCAGCAAAAATCACTTAGAGGGGATTGCTCAGGTCTGGGAAAGGAGCCTTAAACAGGGACAGCATTCTCACTGTTTTTTCCAGGGAAAACTGGGTGGGATTATCTGTTAGCTACCAAAGGAATAATTTGAAAAAACAATTGGTGCCAATCTGTGCCTGTCATGTGTCCAGGAGCAGAGATGTCCAGTGGATCCAGCTAGGGACAGGTTGGTTTGCAGCACACAAATATCTCAGACTTGTTCTCTCTCTTAAGCAAGTCCATAGAAGTGAGAGAAATAATTCTGGGAAACTGATGAGCAGTGCCTGCATTTTTTAAATTTATCAAGCAGGTGGAGAAAAGAAAGAATGCTGGATGTTTTACCCTTGGGTGACACACAAGGTTACTGATGACACAGACATTATTTTCCCTGTATGCTGATAACTCAGGAGTTGACAAAGTTGAGCATTGGATTTCACCGGGTATTTTAAGCATTACAGACTTGATTCTATGAAAATGGAAAAATGTCAGTCACACTGGTATTAGAGCAGGAAAAAAAGAATGAGAAGTACTGAGTTTGTCACTTAATATTACTTAACACCAAATACTGAAGGTTGCTCCATTTCCAGTGTTTCTTTTCTTCTGAGTATTTAAACTTACTCTTTAATGTCAGAACTAAACCAGTGGTGTTGTCTCTACTGTCCAATCCATCCCCCTGTCCTGGGAAATGCCAGGTAACTGCACAGTGTTAAAGAGGATTGTTCAACACTATTCAACAGTGTGAATTTCCTAACTGGATCCTTTATATTGAACATCTCTGCTGTGTTTTGTGCTGGGAAGGGTCCATGAAGCTTTTGATTTGTAGTACTGACTGATGTGAGCCCAGCTTGGCCGTGGTGAGGCACAGCTAGACCAAGCTTAATGGTAATTTGAGCAGGATTTTTGGTGGCTTCTTATAACTCTCAGGGTGGTGGCATCTACACACCTTATTGAGGAAGAAACCTCAGAAATGTTTAATTAAATGATTAATGGAATCTCACTTCGACTTTTTTTATGGTTTGAAAAAAAAAATCTTAATTTTGTATATTTTCATTTTCATTATATATAGCTGGTTATTTTAAATATTTTTTTAAATACTGTTTGATAAGAATAATTTTATTACTGGCCATAATGGAGCAGTAACAGAAATTGTAACAGAAATTTGGTGAATAATCTTTCAAACAAAAATAGAAAATCCTCTCTGTTGGAAGTAGATATCTGCCTTTTCTTCTTCAAATATTTGTGGCCAGACTTTTGTGTGTTGCTCTTTAGATGGAGAGGTGCAGGGGAATTCTTCTCTTGTGATGACAAGAGCACTTGCTTTTCCCTCGTTGAAGAATTAATTGGAGACTCATTTAATGGTCATTTATGGGCATTGATCAATAGGCTCCCACAGAGCTGAATATGGGGCCCATTTTATGGAACTCTAATGCACTCTGAGTGCACCCTGTGCTCCTTTCGGCCTGGGAATAAATTAAGTTTTTCCCTGTGATGATTGAAACACAAGTTTTCCAGAACTTTAAAGTAGAATTATAATTTTTTTCCCTTGATGCTGAGAAATAAAAACTACTGAAATGTCTGGGGTTCTAAGCAAGAGGAATGAAAGTAGACCACATAAAATGAAAATAGATTAAAGATGAAATTGAGACTCCACGGAAATCATCCTCCGAACTTTGTGCCCTTTCAGAATGGATCCTTTCTTCCACTGCAGGTGTTTTGGGTCACTACATTTCTGTAGTTTTCTCTTTGGCTTTTCCTGAGAAGCTTCCATGAAGTTTTCCCTTTGCTGTGCCCATGGAGTGGGGTTTGAATGAAATGATCTCCAAGGTCCCAAAACCATTCCATGATTCTGTGCTAGGTATAAAATCACTAATGCAGCTGGCAACCATTCTGTTTGGGCTATATATACAGAATATAAATCATTCAGTGAGGTTTTGCACCATCAAAATTCCATTCCTTATTTTTTGAGGAATGAACATTTAATAATTTGTAATACACCTCAAGTCCTGCTGAAATGGAGTCCATGGGAAGGGCTTGCATAATTCCTTCCTCCTGGAGAAACTGCCTTTTTTTTTGTCACCTGGCTTTGTTTTCTACCTGGGTGCAAATCAGTGGGACCTGGGAACGCTCTCAGAATTCCCTTTTGAGTTGCTGTTAGCAGGAAAACCACGTGGAATTTGTTGGAAGTGACACAAACACTGCCCAGGAGGCTCAGAGGTGCAGCCCATGCTGTGTATGTCAGGAAAATTGCAAAAAAGCCCAGCGAGATGACTGAAAAAATGATTGCAATTGGCAGGCAGGCACAGCAGCCACTGCTGCAGAGGAGTCTATGTTTATGTTTATCTAATCATAATTTAATCTTTCTGCTGTTAACACTTAATGCTAAACTGGTTTCCTGAGATCATCAATTCCCAGCATTTTGAAGAAGATTCCAAGAGATTAAGTGATAGCAGCAGTCACAGGAAACATGGCTGGGCTCTACCACACACCCCGGACTTTGGAACAGAGTTGTCACATGCAAGATGTTAATTAATAATTTAAATTAAAATGCTGCTTTGTCTTCAAAAGGAATCCCAAGAGTTCTGAAAAAAAATAAATATAGGTTCCTAAATCCATTTTCTAGTTTTCATTTACCTTTGTTACTCTGGTTCAGAGGTTTCCTTGAAGATTTCATGGCTGCTGGAATATAGAGATACAGCTCATGTTTGTGTTTCTCTGCATGTGACTTTTCATTTCCATAAAATGAAATATTTTTCTAATGAGATTTCTATCCTGTCAGCTGTAGAGTGTCCCAAGGAGAATGCCAAAGGAATGAGTCTGGGGAGACCAACCCTGTTCTGTAAATAGAAGAGGAAATACAGACTGTAGCAAATTCTGCTCTCAAAAGAAATACATAAAGGTGGGGGAGGCAAGAAGGATTTTCTCTTTTGCTACTAAATTCAGGTTTTCCCTTCTGGTTTTCAAAAGTCTAAGACTTTAATTTACTGCCTTTGTGATAATTTCAGCTCTGTGCTGAAACAAAGATATTAAATTCTGTCAGGAAGGATATGTCTTTTTCCAAAGATATTTGATGAACAGTGAAGAACCAAGAAAAGAAGAAATCCCAAATTAGCAAATCTTAGTAATACACTTTTTTTTTTCAGTATTAGTTCCCTGGAAATCAGAAGATTAATATCAGCTGTTACTTCTGGCTTGCCACTTACCCAGCTTCCAGTTCTCTTAAGTTCCCAAGTAATGAGTGTTCTGAGCTTTTCCAGGTGCCTGTTAAGTGCAGGATGAACGGCACATGAGTAGTGATAGAACCACTATTTTAAATTGTTGCTCATATCCATTACATGAGAAGGTTTTTTTCTTGTAAGTGTGTGAATGATGCTGCACCAGTTGAGAAGACACCTGCTGCTTGCAGGATGTTTGGATACATCACAAGGATTTCTGTTCTGCGCTGGTTTATTTCCATGGACTGGTGCCTAACTTGGAAATTCAAGATCAGTATTTGCAAACAGTGCTGGGAAGTTTTTCATCGTTTATGTCTCCAGTGGTAAAAATAACTTGGAAGGAATGGGTGACGCTTTGAATTTGGTTAATTGCTTTATTAAAGGAGGAGCTGCTTTCTGAAAGGCATGCACAGAGGTGTTTGCTGAGTGTACAGATAATACACCTGCTGATAAAGTTCTGTTCACGTGTGCCAGAGGGGTGCAAAGAATGCACTAATTCTGCTTTGACCTATATTCCTCTCAAGATTTCAATATTTGCTGTGTAATAGCATGAATGAGTGTGTGTTTCTCTTTGGCCTGACTGAGCTGTCCCAGTTCCAGCCCCGCTCTGGCAGCTCTGCTCTCCCTCACTCATGGCAGTGTTCAAGGAGCAGAACTGGAGCTCAGTGTACAGGATGTCTTTCATGTCAATATTCATAGGGTTTCTTTCTTATCAGGAAGGGCTGCTCAGAATTATGACTGGAATTATGTCACAATTCTCAGTGTCTGGGAGAAGAAAGCACCTCTCAGTTGGGAATCAAGAAAACATGGACTTAGTTCAATTTAATATGTGACTGAGGAAGGGAGGGTGGCCAGGGCTGGGTGGCAGACAGCAGAGTGCCAGCTCTGTCTGTGGGATGCTGAGATGGGGAATGAAGCTGTTTGACTTGTGGAGAGACAGGAATTTGGCTCTTTTCCTCTGGAGCCAGCAGAAATCACTGTTCCAACCCTGCATCCCCTGTCTCTTCTCTGTAGCAGAGACTGAGGGTATGAGGTGTCACCTGAAGTGTCCCACCCGTGGCACAGGCTGTGCAACTGTGCTGTACCCAAGGTGGCTGAAAAGCTCCACATTGTGTTTTGATACTGATATGATGAAAAGAAAAAGGAGGACAGCAGGGAGATGGAATCTAATTCTAAAGTAATAAAAGTTGTCAAAACCTGCTGCAGTGGAAGGATAAGATGTTCATCTCTCTCTTACTCAGCATTCCCCTGGCTCTGGCAGGAGTGTGTTTGTCCTGCTGTCACCAACAGCTGGACTGGACTCTGGATTTGACTCTGTGTTTGCATGATTCCCAGGAATTCCAGGCAATGGAGTGCTGGCTGTGCTGGTTTATTATGGATGGATCCGGACTGTCAGGCTACTCTGAGAGTGACATAAATACTACAAGGATTTATTCCTTATTTGCATATCTCCCTGGAAAGTCCTGGACATAGATGTGGGAAATGAAGTCTTCCTCAAGTTTCATCTGTTTGCATGAATAAGAGACATTTGTATCAAGAATCAAAAAAATGAAGCTGCATTTGGTGTGAATTTGAGTTAAATTATCCTGCTTATGACATCGGAGGCTTACATTATGCCCATATACCGGGAAAATATGGAATTTGCTTCTAGTAATACAGTACTAAAGTGGATTAGTCACAGTGATATTACATGACCCAGAGCAGATTTGGCTGCAGTTAAAGTGCTGGGGAGGGGAAGGAGAGCCACGCACTGCAAAAAGGGAGAGAGCGAAGGGGTGTGAGAAACAAGTGCTTAAATGTGGATTCTTCTCTTGGTTACAGCTCATATCTTGGATAATTTGCTGCCCCTAAACATCTTAAATACTTGAGTTACCTGGAAATTCCTTGTGGAAATGAAAATTGTCCAGGACAAAGGACCTTGGTGGATTGGGTGTGTTTGATTTTAGTTTCTTTTTTTTTTCCTTTGTCATAAAAATTTGCTGAATGCTAAAGTGGGATGAAAATGCATTTTTTCTACTTCAAAATGATAAAACATCTGAAATAGAAAACTACTCTGAATATGAGAGGTTTAGGTGTCCACTTAAATGGTTTTTGTTGTTTTGGTTTGAATGATGATTCTTAGTTATTGCTATGGATTGGATTCTCTCATTTAATGGTGCAGTGTCTCACTGGTTTTTACACTGACTAAAAACAATCTCATCCAGATTAGGCAGTCTTTAATCTTCAGTAATTAAATTATTAATTGATTTCACAAAAAAAGAAGTGTAGAAGTCTTCTAGAACAGATTGATAATGGATATCTGAATACTTAACAGTAAGAACACATTGGGCTTTTTCCTTTGAAAGATAAGAAAAGAGTATAGGTTACTGTAAAAGGGAATCTAAATGAGTGTAGTCTGTTCACACTGAAGCAATTTCAAGAACAGTTTAATGACTAAAAGTATTAAACATACTTAAATTCATGTATTGAGGAATGACAAATAAATATGATTTCATTTACTGTACAGAGTTGATTTAGTTGTGCTAACTGGACAAAAGGCAAGCCCCTTCGAGATTAAAAGAGATCTGAGTTGAAAAGGAGTAAGGTGTGAGAAACAAGCTGGGCTGTGCTTTGTAAAGCCACACCCCAGAGTATCTGTTCTGAGCAGGCTGCTTCTCCCCACATGTCAGGGCTCCATTTTCCTCCTTGGTGTTCCCCCTCTCCCCTTCATGTCCCAGGAAGAGTTTTCCTTGCAGAACAATAACCCGAGTGCACTGTGTGCCACTGAGCATTCAAAGCTCAGAAACCTGAGCACAGGTGCCTCAAGGCAGGCAAGTGATTTACTGTGGTAAATAATCCTCTTCTGTGAGGAGAAGAGGAACCGTGGCAGGACACCAAGGCCAAGGCCAGGCTCTTCCAACACTTACAGGAATATATCTGAGTGGCATCCACAGGAGCAAAGGGCAGCCTAATGCAGGATTGGTACTAGGGCTGAAGGAAGCCACAGGAGAGTTTCTACACAAAACTTAAGACGTGAGAGCTGGAGGAAGTGACAAGAAAGATTTCCCTCTGTGCAACAGGACTGTGAGCAAAATAGAAGGTTATTTTCCAGCATGTGTCAAGCAGTTTGGGTCAAAATACTCATTGGTGAAAGGCCATTAGACTACAAAAGAGTTACCCTGGGTTAAACTTGTCCTCAGTGTGTCTGAGGCAGGGGAGGAATTCTAGCTTTGAAGAAAGCAAGTTAGAGATTTATTCTCTTTTAAGTATCTCCTCCTACACTGTTGTACTTTTTTCTCTGCCTTAAAACTTTTTGCCAGCAAGCCCCTGGTTTTGACAACCATCTGTCAGCCCTCTGAGATAAAAGAGCAGAATTGCTGAAGGCTTCACCGAGGAGCACTGTGCTGAAAAGAATTGTCCACTTTTAAGCTGCCCTACATTTAATTACATGGTAGGAGCTTTTAAGTGAGCGCTGGGATTTGAGATGGGATGAAGCCTGCAATTTCTGTAATAGCTCTGAGGACGTGAGTGCTGTGACCTCCTGTTTATTCAGGATTGATGTTGTGTGCCTGGCACTGCCCAACAGGCTCTCACAGCAGAATGTGAGACACAAAAGGCATGAGTTGACAGCTTGAGATAAGCTTAAACCCTTTGCAAATGTAGTAATTATAATATATGTGCTAATAAGATTGCCTAGAACTTTTATTTCATACGCTGGTTGTTGCTGCAGCACAGCTGAGTGAGGGCTGTTAAAACGCTGTGAGCTTTGGACATTGGTCAGCTGTTGCTGAAGCATCCCCAAACACCCAAAATGGTTCAGGAGCTGAGTTAGTTACTGAAATTTCTCAGTCCAGGCAGGCCTGAAATGAGGAGTCTATTCCAGATTAGTATCAGGATAAATGAGGCTTTTTGGCAACAGTGGAGTTTGCTGAAATGACATATTTTCTTGTAAAAGACAGTGGCCAGTACCTTCAGAGGCTGAACTAATTTAATACTTGAATGCACTGAAGGAATAAGGTTCTTGATACTACAGAGGTGCAGCAGCTTGAGTTTTTTGCCATAGATCCAAACTGTTCTGGAGATCACTCTTGGTCCCTGGCTGCCTGTGCTGCTCTGTAGAGCAAGGGGTGCTGTCACCTGGAACAAGAACAGCACCTCCAGCACTGACCCAGGCAGCAGGACATGAGCAAGTCTAAAGCATTTTTAGATGCTCAGAAACTTCCCTTTCCATGCTGAGTACATGCATGGATCCCAGATTTAAAATTACCTGGATGGTACAGAAAGCACTGAAAGCAAAATCTTTTGTCTATTAATAGCATATTTGTGCATTTAATTCTCTTTTCTCCTGCCTATCACCCAGCCACACAGGGTTGTCAGGCAAAAATGAATGCCTGTTTTCACAAACAGAAATAGTTTTCCAAACCTTTGTGAATACTCTCAATATTGTTGGCCTCACTTAACTGGGGAATGAAAAATGCAATGTGAGAGAAAATATGACTGAACTTGGGAATGAAATGTGGGACTTCAGCTCTTTCATTGCCTGATAACAAGTTCAATGCTTCATATCAGCTTCTTGCTGGCATAAGAACTGAATTTGTATTTAGGGACACAGCCAGCTTAAAACATGAAAATTGAAGTTATTTTTCAGTGATCAACCTTTCTTTGAGCAAACCTGTGCACAGAGGAGTTCTCTCAGTTCTGTCAGACCCAGTGGTTGAAAATAACTACTTAGAAAGAAAGACTTTAATAATTAAATAGTCAACATTGTTTGGGGTAGAAATAGTGATTACAATAGCATCCTCTCTGTGCCTGGGCCTCTTGCCAATGAGACTCTCACATGAAAATTGATGAGTAAGCAGCAAGTTTAATATTGCAGCTTTCATTGCTTTGCTGGGAGTAGCACTGCTTCCACTGGAAAATATAGGAGAATTGCATTATCTTCTTGCAATTTGTTTATAAAGGGAACAAGTTCAGAATTAGACTTTTTATTTTCTATTTCTGATTTGCAATTATCAGGAATGCATTCTCTGCTTTTTGAGGCAAATGTGTAGCTGTATGAATAGTATTGACCTTATTTTTCTGATTTGGATTCCGTGGAAGAGTAAGAAGACTATTTTCCATTTCTGTCCTTCCAAATAAAAAGGACAAAAAGCAGTAACCCCCTGGATGTTGATGTGGTGAGCCTCACGGAAGCTTTAGCCCCTGTTTACAGAAAAGTCATGTTTGTTATGCTGCTGAATGCAGGGGCCACTTGTTTCCTCACTGCCCCCCCGCCCCTTAATAAACGTTTCAATATGATCAGAATCAGCTCTGTAAAACAAGATGCTTTCCCAGTTTGCAGGACTCCCTAAAGATGGTACTGAATCCTCACTCAAGCTAAAGGGAATGCAGATCATCTTCAGCAACAGCAAATTTCTTTATTTCATCCCTGGCTCCTGGTTTGAGGTAGAATTCCCTGCCCAGGAGGCAGCAGCATTCCCAGCTGCAGGAAGATGGATCCAGGTCCCTCAGCACCTGGCATGGCTGTGCAGCACAGCAGCTGTGGAAGATTGGGTAGAAAACCCTTCCTAAGCTCCACTACTACAGGCAGAATCCTGCCCTGTGTATTTGGGCAGAGCATCCTGCCAGTGGCTGAGAGCTGCTCCAAAGTTTAAAAAAGGCAAGGAAAAAAAACCTCCTGGTAAAGCAGGATGATATTTTTGCAGTGGGACAGTGTTATGTGGTGTTCCAGCCTCAGCCCAGAAAAGGAAAACATGCCTCCTACAGTTTGATCTGGTACTGTGTTAGATACAGCCTGAGAGACAAGGAGCACAGCTTCTCCTTGCCCTGGGTTCTGGTGAGATGTGTGGTATTTATTATGAAACTCATCCCTTTTAGAGGTGTACACACTGAAACTGCTTTGAATCATGTTTGCTCCATGTGGAAAATGGGAGTTCCAGCATGGTTCAGGTTGTGTGAGGGCAGAGGGGGTGGGCTGGGGCTGCTGGAAGCACACACAGGAGTTTGTCATCTTATTCAAAAGGAAATACATGAAACTTCCACAGAAAGTATTGTGTGGTGCTCCAGTACATCCATTCCTGTTCTAATGTTTATTGTCAGGCTAGAAATAACATCAGGAGAGCAGCATTTCTTCCTGCACTGAGAATGTTGCATTTTAGAGCTGCCTGTGGAGCATGAGGGAAAAGTTGGTGCTGTACTGGGAAGGTTGGGAGGTAACGTTGTGGAATTCCACAGCTGTGGGAGGGTAAGGAGAAGTCAGGAGGACAAAGGCAGCATGTCTGCTGCAGGGAGGGTAGGCTGGGAACAAATGCAGGTATTTTGACACATGCAGGATCGTGAAAAGCCATTGTGCCTTTGCCATCTCCTACCAGAGTACAGTAATTTCACGATTATAAGCCGCACCTGATGATAAGCCGCACTTCTGGGTTGCCGGGTAGAGCACGGGATTTGTCCATATATAACCCGCACCTGAATATAAGCTGCTTTTTTTTTTTTTTCTTTTTTTCCTTTCTTTTTTTTCCACGCGGCAGGCTGCGGGTGCTGCTGAGGGGCCATGCAGCGCCGGGGCAGCGCTGGGAGTGGGAAACGGCAGCGGGAGGCGGCAGCACTGGGAGCAGGAGCAACAGGGGCCTGGCCGCTCGCCGGGAGCTGAGGGGCAGGGAACGCCTGCTCCACCCGCAGCTCGTACTTCTGCCTTGGCAATTCTCCTGAAATTGTTCATAAATAAACCGCACCTGAGGATTAGCTGCACTGCTGGGGTCGGCTGGATTCTTCAATGAAAAGGGTGCAGCTTATAATCGTGACATTACTGTACTCTTTAACCTTTAAAACTCGTGTTTTCCTTGGATTAACCCACCTGTGATACTGCTGTGAAACCACACCCAACATTCCCAAGCTCTGTGCCCTACAATGAAAGCTAGGTGCCACTGCCACAGCCTGCTGCCAATAAAATCCCTTCTTCCCTCCCTGCTGTGCTCAGCCCTGGGCAGTTCTGCTGTGCCCCCTGTGCCAGGGCTCTCCTCCAAAGGTGCTATAGGGGTTGTTTGCTCTGTGCTGGCTCCCTGTTCCCTCCTGTGCTCTCACAAGGTGAGGCAGGCACTGATTTCCCACCAAAGCTGAAGGCACTGCAGCATCCAGGGCAGTACGGTGGGAAATCAGAGCACAGCTATGGGCACAAGTCTCCTGTGAGTTAACCACTTCATTCTGATATGGACTTCTCAAAAGCTGCAAATATGATTTTTACTTCTTTCTGGTCTTAATTTGACTTTTAGGAGCTCTGATTTTGCAAGAAACATTCCTTAAACATCATCAGTGCTGCCTCCCTTCCCCTGCTCTGACCAGAGATGATAAATTGGCTCAACCAATCAACTGAGCCATGCTGGATGTGTCTGAGGCTTTTTGGTTTTTATTATTTATTGAGAGGCATCAGGTATAATTGGCCGGAAATAGGAATAAATACCTTGCACCTTCACCTCTAGCTTGAATGAACTCAAAACCTGGGGAAAAGCTATTAATCTTTGGTGTGTGGTGGGGCAGGAAGGGAATTTGGGATGGGTTAAGCAGTGGGGTGGCCCATTGAGCCTGGACAAGGGGGCCTCTAAGGGGTTTTGCCTACAGAACTGGGCTGCTTTGTTTAATGTAACTGCAAGTGAAGGGGAGATTGCTGATGAGGAAGAGAAGGAATAATTGCTGTTGTCATACTAAAAGAACTTTATGAGGACTTTTATTAAATCCTTATGAATTCCAGTTATAGCAGCATCTTCCACAAGTTAAATTTTTAATTTCTGAGCTATCTAATTTTGTTTTTTAACACTGTAGAACACTCCATCTTAAATAAATGCTCTGGTTCAGAAATAATAGCAGGGAAAGGACCAAAAAAGCAGTACATTTTTTAGTCAGACTTCTGTAAAAAAACTCTGCAACATTTATTTGATGATTGAAACAAGTAAATGAGATCCTTCTTTGCTATTTATTTGCCTTAAATAGCTGAATTTATAATTATTGGCTACCTGTGATGACACAAAGCTACAAATATAACACAAACCAGGGGATATGCAGCACTGATTTCTAACAAATACTCACAGGACAGCATCAATTAACTCCAATGAGGCCATTTTCACTGAAATGTGGATAAATAATGCATGGAAACAAAGTCTGTTTGATAAAATTCTCCAAGAGGTTATTCCTGGAGCTTGCATTTGTATTATCTTTATCTGTGCCATGCAGGCTGAGCCCCTGCCTGTCGTGTCCTGCTGCGGATGCTCCATCAGGGGTGGCAAAGTCCCTGTGTCACATCACTCTGCCCACAGAAATAATGGCAGAAACCCACCCACAATCCCAGCAGCTGCTGTGGCTCTTTTGGTGATGGCATAGAAGCAGTGGTGTCCCCTCAAGTCTCCCTGAAATTAGTTCAGTGGTATCTCTTCATTGGTTGTTATAGGAAAATCTGTGTCAATAAAAATTAACAGTTCACTTGTCAAGTTCTCTGGGTGTCACATATTAAGGATTCATTTAGAGCTATTTTGAGCATCCTATTGAAATAATAGCATGGTAGTAGTTGCCTGTTTAAGAGTTTATGTGCATATCAGAGAGGGTATGTGAGGGGGTATGCAGCTGAGCAGCAGAAATATAATGATACTGAAACACTAATCTTAAAGAAATTAGGATTTTAGTAAAGTTAGAAGAAACTGGGCTTGAGATAGTTACCTGAAACTTAAATAATTGATTGCCTGTCAATTTACGTTTGCTTAGCTGTGCTTGCAATGGGAAAAGATGAAACTAGTAGGTAGGTCCAACGAACACGAACAATTGCAACCAGAAACTCATTCTTTACAAAACTGCAGTTGCCCCAAAAGCCATTTGTATTGTCATTAACAGAAAAGGTCGAGAGTTCAGGGCGAGGAAGACTCACCTCATTTCCTCCTTTAAAGACCCCTCCCCATAAAAATGACCCCAGACTTGATTCAAGAAGCCAACCATGCTGCTTAATAGCCATTCAGGCTAATGACCAT
This sequence comes from Sialia sialis, assembly GCA_009812075.1. Classification (NCBI taxonomy): domain Eukaryota; kingdom Metazoa; phylum Chordata; class Aves; order Passeriformes; family Turdidae; genus Sialia; species Sialia sialis. Next base: position 564,578 of record VRYO01002410.1, read on the forward strand.
AGGAAGGGGGATGGGAGGGGCTGGTATCGAGAATCTGTATTTGTTTGAACCTTTTGTCAATAAATAGACTCTGTGACCACCTGTAATTTTGCAGTGTGTATTAGGGGGCTATCCCACGCTGCTGCCCAGTGTGAATAAACATACACTTTGTAACTTTAAATTGTTAGAGAGTCTTTTGTCCATTACCGTTGAGTATCGGTGTTAGACCAATACTCATATTTTGGTAAATCAATAAAAAAATCAGATTTTGCTCCAAAAGTTTGTTTTAGTAAGTTTACTGCCACCTCTGCAGAGTTCAGCTGTATTTGACATTAATTAGTGGGGGGTGTTTTCTATTTAATGTAATAATTAAAAACTTCCCCATGATTTTACCTTTATAGTGTGTAAGCTCAGGACTTTTTAAAGCCTTTTTCCTTTGAAGTCTAAGTATTTTTTCATCTGACAGAGGAAAATGGTGCTGCCAAGAAAGCAGCCAGAGAAGGTGAGAGTGCAGCCAGTTTGTCTTGGTCCTGGTGGTGCTCTTGGCCACATCCTTGCCTTGGGGGCAGTGCAGATCTCCCATGGCAAGAGGATGCTGCTGCCTGGGGAATCCGTGCTCCACAAGTTTTCCAGATGTGTTTTCCACTCCTTCCCACTAACTCAGCTGGCATTTAGAACGACCATATTTTGTTGTTCACGGGGATTTTTTGCAAAGGGTTTTTCCAGCAGCACCAGGGCAGTTTTGTGCATCGCTGGTGAATGATAAAATGCTGTGTGATTTACCCTTCCTGCCTGGGCTGCCCATGAGTGGCAGCAATTAAGGGCTTTGTCACACTCTCTGTGTGTGCCTGTGTCCCATGGAGAGGATGCTTCTTCATCCAGGAGAAATGTCAGGAGTAAAGATGCTTTCAGTCACTGCCAATCTTAGTCCTACCCATAATCTGGGTTGTGCCTGCAGTGTTTGCAGGGGGAATGGTTTTCATGGCTTGGTGTGCTACTCCTGCTCTCAGAGGACGTGAGATGCAGGATAAGTAAGATTTCCTGGTAAAATCATCCACTGCAACAGAAATATTTTCAAACATTCTGATACAGGTTTTTGTGGTTTAACAGATAAATCAGCACCTTGTCTGTTTGCATCCTGGATTTTTCTTTAATTTTAGGCAGTGAGTAGAAACAAATTCCCTTCAAAATTCTATGAGAACATCGGACTTTTCTGTTTGCTAAATATAAAGTTACATGATTAAAGATGTATTTTTGTCTAATCTAACATTTGGGATTACATGGTTACAATTTTGCCTGTTATATAAATATTTTAGCTCCTCTCAGGGCAAAGTTCATGTTTACTTGAATATCAATCGGTATTAGAGGGAATTAATTCAATTCATATAATGGTTGCGCTGATTGTTACTTAGGAAATTCAAAAGCAGAATTTATATAAAATTATTTGATTGCAGTCTTCAGAAAATGAGGTTCCCTTTGAACCCAATCTCAGTTCTTAAGTATCTGTTCCATGATAATATGGTCAGCAATTTTTCTACCAGGAGCTTTATTCATCTTGGCTGTATGTGTGTTTTAGTCAATGATAGATTTGAAATTTTTAAAAAGCCGCCAGCAACTGAATTTCTGTGTCTAAAGGGACACCTCTGCCAGGACTTTTGAAATTTTGACAGTCCATTATTTATTTTTTCCTTAGAAACTGGTATTGAGAAAGAGTAGCAGGTACATCCTGATTTAATTCTAAAATGTTCACCTATACATTAAAAATTTTGCTCAGTCATTTTGAAGGCTGCTAAGATTTTAATGTTTTTTAGCATAAAACCAATTTGGTTTTCCTGAATTCTCATGGCAAATACCAGGTTTTTGGTTTGCAAAAGCTCTCTGAATGTGGTAATAATTCAAATATCAGAACTGCTGTTCTGCTCTTTCATGGGATGTTTACCTGTTGTCTGCCCTTTGGAGCTGTGCTGGAGGAACAGCTGCCTGTTCATCCAACAGGACAGGATCCAAAGAGGAGGAAAACAGCCAGACAAAATATCTTACTTATGAATTCTGGTTTAATAAATGTGCTTTCTATGAATGATTCATGGATTTTATGATTACATTCAATTATTTTTCAACAGCTCATGCTTCACTTCATCAAGAATTTCAGTCAATGCCAACTGATTAATTATCATTCTCCTAGTAGCCTTTTGTCTAATAAACAGTTCTAATGAGCATGTTCAGTCTTGGCACGTGTAAATGTCAGCCATGTACCAATAAAACACTCCTGGAACTGGATGCTGGAGGTGGTCATGCTTTAGGTCTGTTTTTGAGGAGACAGAGCTCCAGTCTCCTCCCCCTGGCTTGCCCTTTCCATCCAAGGTAAATAAAAGCAGTAGTTGAGCAGCAAAGGCCAAGTTTCTTCATTCCATAATTCCTTTGTGCAATGGTGAAATATTGTTAATCCCACTATCTTGACCTATAATTTTTCATCTCCTTCGGCACAATATGCTCAGGAAACTTTCTGGAGTGGCTTTCCCACCCTGTTCTGGCTACTCTGTGTGTTCATTTCCATCTGCACTCTGCCAAGCCCCAGATCACCGCCAGCCAAAGGAGGAGCCTCGTCTGTGTGTGGCAGATGAGACTGATTTTTGGTTTTAATTTTGGGTCTAAACCCTTTTTGTGTTTAATTCCAAAACATCCATACCCTGAATCTTATCAGAGCAGGGCTGGATATTGCAGAGCTGCCTCATGGCTCCAGGCACGCTGCTCTTGCATACCTTGGAACAGATGGTTCATTTAAGCACTGGCAGAGTACTTCAGCTAATTGCTTGAGACCTCCCATTTTTCCACTTTATTTGGGTAAGAGTGGGCAGCCCTGCCTGCACAGATATGTGAACATATGAATGTTAAATAAAAGCAGGATGGGAAATGTGAAACCACCCTTAATTGTGTGGGTTTCTTGAATTCTCACAAAATGAATTTAGGAGAAACAATAAGGATTGTGTGGATTGGCACTTGAAGAGCTGGTTGCATTTATAGGCTTGCCAGCTGTGTGTTCCACCAAAGGCTTCCTGCCCTCTCACAGTTTCTTCTCTCTTGTGGGAGAGTAGGATACAGATAGAGTGATGATTCCCCAGAAAGGCCTCCCAGACTCTGGTGCGTTGTCTTTCAGCACTGGATTTTCTGTGTGGCTGTGGTTAAAGGCACTTGACAGATTTTTGGTTTGCTAATTTACTGGATTTTTAAAATATTTTTTTTAACATTCTTAAAATCCAGGGGCATAATGTGCCACTCAACTTCTGTGTGAGTAGGTGAGATATTTGTGTTAATTCTGGCCACACATACATGTGTACTTGCAGCTGTTTTGCAAAATTCTGAAACTTTCCCACTTCCCTTGGTCTTGCTGCCCTTGTCTGCACCTTGCTCTGTGTCCAGGGAATCCAGAGTCTTCTGGGGATGCGACAACAAAACCATAAACAGCTGTTGGGATATGACTGCACATGGATATATTCAGTATGTTTTTCCCTTACAATTTCTAAGGCTTTCCTTTCTCTTTTTGTCCTTCTGAATGTCTCAGTTTGAGTGCCAAGGGCTTTGTAGCACGTTCAGGGGGGACTGGGAAGGCTTTCTGCAATTTCATGCGCAGTGCCCTTGATGACTCCCCAGGAGCTTCTTGAGAGCTTTGCTCCCCATCCAGTGCTTTTCCCTCATCTCTGAGAGGTTGCTCACTGGCCCAGACTGCTGCAGTGCTCTTCCTTCCCCTGGAAAAATCCACACCCTCATTCCTGTCCTGGCAGCTCTTCTTTGCCCCATGGCAGCTTGGTATAAGGGATTTTGGGGATGGATGGCTGAACGTTCTGGGATTTTTTATTTCAAACTGAATCACCACGTGGACACCTCTCAACACAAAGTTATTTTTTTCCCTTTTTTATCCTAAGGCAGGCTTACAGCAGAGGGAAATGCCACTGCCCAGGGAGTTTGTTTGCTGAGTTTAGTCTTTATTTACATTACAGAAAATATTCTTTTTGACCATGTAAGCCCTCACAGATCAGGCTGAAGTGTGCTGATGTGATGTGGTTGCTACACAGGGAAGTCTGGTTAGTGTTGCACCTGACCAACACTGAGTTTCCAGTAAATGACTTATCATCAAGTTAAAATGAGCTTTTTCACAGACCTGGCATGAACTTCCATTTTCTGGTGTTTTTCTTGCACTATTTGATTGCTGTAGTGCTATGGAAAGCTCAAGGCTGTGCCGTACAAGCAGGAAGTTGGGAAGATGAGTGAGAAACACTGGTGTATCCTGTGACTTTTAAATTCTAAATGCATACTCCAAATTCACAGTGCAAGGGAGATGGAGAGAGAAGCCAGGTCCAAGAGAGAAACATTTTAAAATTACAAATATATTATTTACTGTTCAATTCTGTGTGGTAAAAAGTATTTTTTTTTTTTTCTTAGGCATAGTTGGTAAGTGTGGGTGTTCCTAGCCTGCTAGCCTTAGCAAACAGATGTATTTCCTCAGTAAATGTAGTATTTCAGCCCTCACAGCACTGCAGAGAGCCTTTAAAAGGGATTTTTCATGCAGCAGGGTCATTGAATGTTTAAGTTCTGTGCAAAGATGAAGACCACTCTGTTGCCTAAAAGGAAGAGAGAGAGAGAGAGAGATAATATTGTATGAGGCTTATGTGGATTGTTTGTTGATTCTCTCTCTCTGATTATTGAGCATAAAGAAGTTGAAAACATCTGTTCTTGTGTCCTGCTCCCCTCTCCTGGGGGAGCAGGGCTGTTTCAGGGAGCCCCTGAATGGAGCCTGGAGTTAGGAAAACATCAGGGTGCCTCTTGCAGGGACAGGAATTCCTCATACCAGCAGTGTGTCCACCCTGAGCATGGCATAGGAAGAACAAATCTTTGTTTAGAATCTATCAGGGGAAGGAGGAATAAGAGCCAGATAATATCTGTAAGTATTTTCAAGGAGCGTTTAGGAGGGCTACTGCTGTGAGGTAGGGCTAGCCGAGATAAACATTTCATTTCAGGGCAAATCACCTCTCACAATGGATACAAATATTAGGTACTCTGAAATAGGTGGTATTGTTGGTTCTCAGATGAATTTCTGCTGTACTTTTTATTTCTTATCACCTGTATACATTAATAAAAATACACTCAGGGTTGGGAACTGTGAAGCATTAAAAGTGTGATAAATGCTCTGTCTAGTGTCTAATAAGGATGATTTCTAGTAGATAATATCACAATATTAAAATATATAACAGTATTGTAAAGCATGCAGTTGCAATCTTGCAGGGCACAATAAAAGTACATCTTAATAGCAGCAGGGACATGACCAGAAATTCCAAAGAAATGCCTGATGAGAAACATCATTCTTTAGCTTGTGGCTCTGACTGAAGGCCAAAATAGCCCAGTGTCAGATGGGGAAGGTGAGATCTGCATCTTCTTTTAAGCTTCTTTAAACATGGGTGAGTGGTTTTGGCATCCAGATCACTTCATTTGATGGAAAACTGAGGATGTTCCTCAGTACATCTCATTCAGGATGGGAAAATGAAGAGCCTGGAAAAGTAATAAAAGAGCTGGGAGAAGAACTGAAATAAAGGCATGGCACTTTAGTGTGAAACCTCAAGTTGTTACAAACTCCCATAATAGCTCCAAAGCTATTGACAGGCAACTAATCTGGTTCTAACAAGCTGACACAGAGCCTGTGCTGAGGAATTTCTCCAGGCAGCTCTGACAGAACAAGAGGACACAGTCTCAAGCTGCACCAAGGAAAATTTAGGTTGGATTTTAGGAAAAAAGTTTTACTGAAAGAGTGATAAAGTACTGGAATGGTCTGCCTGGGGAGCTGGTGGAGTCACCATCCCTGGATGTGTTTAAAAAAGACTGGATGTGGCACTCAGTGCCATGGTTTAGGTGTTAGGGCTGGGTTGGATGGTGAAGGTCTCTTCTAACCTTGTGAATGCCCTTTACAGGGCCCACATGTGGTTCCCCTGAGGAATATCCATCTTCATCTGCTTGGGAATGAACTTTAACTGTTCTGGAAAACTTTACCTGAATGGACACTTTTATATGCAGACATACATTTAGGACCAAGCCAGAGAAAGAAATGATTTTGTTTTTTAAAACATGTGCGTGTTGAGCTTTTCTAGAAACAGGTCCCTCTTCTTTTCAGCAGAGGTTTGGAACTTGTCAAGATTTATTAGCTTTGCCCACTAAACCTTGATCTTCGCTCAGAATGTGGGAAAGAATCCCACAAGAGCAGGACAGCCACTGCAAAGGCAGATTTTTGGGAAAAAGGGAAGCAACTTATCTGCTGAATCTCAGCCCTCCGATTTATTTGTGTGTGTGTCAGAAGTTTTGGGGATTCAAATCTGCCTTCAGACATTTTGAGTATTAATATTACTGAAATTTCTTGCTTTTCATATAATTCTTGGTTTTCATGTAATTCTACTCACTGGGAAGTACACACTGCCCTTTTACTTGAGATGTCTTGGATAGTCTGGTGCTCATTTTTGTCTTTAATCTCTGTATTAGCACCTTTCTGATTCAGTATTCTCATAAAGATAAATTATTTGGAAAACCACAAATTCCTGCAGCAATGAGGTTCATTTACAAAGCAAATTCAGTATAGAGGAATAAATAAAACTGAGCAGGTAATAAGGAGAAGTATAGAACAATTGCTTCTCAGAAGATAGTTATTACACTAGGAATCAAATTAGAAATGTTGAAGCAAAAATAATACATACTGAAGCAAGTAATTAAGATTTTCAATTTACATTGAAGAGAATAGAGAGTAAGTTTTTCTGTCAAATTTGAAAATAATTCTTCTTGAACATTCTAAATACAAACCCCATGCTGAAAGGACTGCAATTCTAATTGATATTTAGGGGGAAGTATTTACATACATACATACATTTTATTTTCTAATAGAGCTGTGCAGGGAACTCTTTGGCCTTCCACTTCATATTCTGTGTCATTGGTTGAAATAAATTTCAAGAGACTGGTTTTTCATAAATTTTGTGGATTATAGAAATAAGGAAGGACACAATATACCAAATTTTACTTGCTTCTTTGCATTCTAAAGAATAGCTTTTTAATGAAAACACCGTATATTTCTATGGAGAAAACAATACTGCAGGAATACAAAATAGAAAATTCCAGCACATTTGAAGTGTGCCTAAAGCTTCCAAACCCAAATGTGTATAAGGATGATACATTTATGAAGAAAGTTTAAATTTTCCCGACCATGCTTACATTTTTGTAATGTACTGTAGCCATGTGGTCCTTGCAGTGACACAGGCCACATTTTTACTGCGAACAGTCTTGTTATTTTAAAAATAAAACAATTCCAGTGGCTGTGCCTGAGTTTTGCATGTGATGGACCCACATTTAAGCTTTATACTATTCCTACTGAAGCCACGCTGCTGCTTGAATAGTTATTCAATTTAAGCCCCTTCAACTGGATGCTCTTGTTGCTTTTCAGCTGCTGAATTTCCACTCCAGCAGATGTTTCCTCCTTTGTAAATGTAATATTTCCTCATGTGCACCGTGGTTTTAGTGTTCTGGTCGCTTTCTCATCCTCAATAAAGCAGATCTGCAGATGAGCCTCCACAGGTACTGTGAGTGACACAAAATCTCACCTGGTACACTGTGAAATTTTATTGCTATTGGCAAATGACCCACGAGTGTATTGTTGCATAAACTAACATTGTCTGACTGACTGGTAATGAGCTGATTAGTAATGCAAAACAATTGCAAACAGAATTGATATTGCACTCCTGTGAAAAACAGCAAAATCGATACGGTTCCACCTCTTGGGCTGTAGTAATTTTTCTCTTTTCTTGCTTATTATTAAAATTTTGGAATTGACTCTCCCTAACCTGCTCTTTCACAGTAGAAAGGCATTAAATATGCGAGGTGAAATAGGCTTAGGAACAATGATATTTAGTGGTTTTACAGTCTAGCTTGGGCACTGTATGACATCATTCTTTTGTAAGGAATTAAATTCTTTAAGTCACTTCAAGTATGGTCCACATGTCAAAATTATAACTGGAGTGTCGCAGTTACATTCTTTGGGAGAAGCAAAGCAGAATGGCATCCTCCTAATTAAGCTTCTGCCTTCTGGAGGAAGAAGAAAAAAAGGGAAAAAATAAAAAGACTGAGGTTCTTACTTAAGTGGCATTTACAAGACAGAATCAATTGAAAATTAACTGCAAGCTCCTGTCTCAGACAGATTTTGATGCAGGTCTGAGTGCCTTTAAACCCACTGGCCAACTTATAAATGAGCAGAATTCTCCCTGGGGCACTCAGGTCGTGCTGGCATCGCATCCTTTGGGCAGCTTTGTGGCAGTGACAGGCTGAGGGCTTGAATCAGCTTGCAAATACCAGAATAACCATCCTGTCAGTTGGGCTGTGATACCCTGAAAAAGGGAGTTTTGATAAAATAACTGTTTAAACTTGCAGAATAGGACTGGCCAATCCCCTCTGACAGACGAGTACTGGGGGAGAGGAACAGGATTTTCTCAGATCTGCCACAGCCATAGTTTCAGAAATCTTCCAAAGACCATTAGTGCTGTAGGAATTCATCACCCCTAAGGAATGTATTTTAACCAAAATGATAAAATTCCATATTGCTATAGTGAGGAGGAGGGAGCCAGGACAGCAGAGAAAAAGAAATGTCTACATTGTTTGGATTTTTAAATTTTTTTGAAAGCATCATTCTAGTCAGGTGAAGCAATTCAGTAGCAATTCTGATTTGAAGACTGCTTTTCAAGTGTTTAAGCTCTTTCACAAGAGTGTTTATGAAATAATTCTCATAAAATGTTTTAAGCCACCTTGTCATTCTCACTTCAGATACTGAGGAATATTATCTTCCCAGACTGCCTTTCCCTACCCAAAACAAGAATTTTACCTGGAAAAACTGCATGTTTTCTGTTAAGATTTGTGTTATTTTGACCCACAATTGTATAAGTGACTCATTGATTTCCTTATTTGTTAAACTTTTGTTGCCATTTTAAAATTATTTGAGTCCTGTTTGAAATGGGAATGTAATTTCAAGCATCAGTCGAAATGTTGCTTTAAGGAATTTCCTGGGTGATTTCACAGCTTGTGTGTGCATCAGGGAAAAGACTGAAAAAGCAAGCAACAAGTCCAGGGGGATTTTCATGTCAATGAATATTAAGAAAGCACAAATGACATGGCCTGAAAAGTTTTGGTGCACATGGAAATTTGTGTATTTCTCTATCAAATTATCCCAATGTGGATAATTTACCTTTAAGGAATCACTTTGTGAGTGAAGATCATTTGAAGCACAGAATATCCTGAGTGTAAGGGCCCCCCAAGGATGCTGGATGAGCCCCTGTCCCTGGCCAGACCCCCAGCAATCCCCGTGTGCATCCCTGGCAGCGCTGTCCCAACGCTCCTGGGGAGCCCCAGGAGCCTCTGGGGGAGCAGAACCTTGCCCTAAAATCCCCCCTGAGCCTGCCCTGGCCCAGCTCCAGCCCTCCCTGCTGCTGTCCCTGGTCCTGGGGAGAGTTTGGAGGTGCTGTTTGTCTGGAAGGGGTTTGTGAGGAGATAAAGGAGCCCAGATGGCTTGGATACCTTGCTGCCCCTTTTGTGGAGCTTGGCTGTGCTTGCTGTTGTGCTGGGAGGGTTTCCTCCCAGGCTGAGTACACAGTTACCTTTTCTTTCCCTCATTTGATTATTTCTCACTTTCATTCTTCTCCCTTCTGCTGCTGTTTGCAGGCCAAGTACATTTCACGAAAAATACCATTCTCCATCAGAATGTGTGCAAGTCCTAGGAAAAAATATTTCAGCTTAGGAAAAGAGGGAATTGGAGAACAATTCCATAAACAGCAACTGCAGCACCATCACCACCACAGCCTGCTAAGAGCTCCATTTATGAATGCAATTAGGCATATGGATAGCTCAGTTTTGTCATCAGCCCAGAATGGGACAACTTAGTGAGGCAGATTCAATCTAAATCTGTAACAGTAAAGCTGGTCTAAGATGTAGCCCTATAATATGCCTGGGAATGAGAAGTTGTGGGAGAGCTGCTTTGTTTTGCAACATTTGCTAATTAAAAGATGCAATTCCATGCAGCAGGGAGAAGGATCCTGACAGACATACCTGCCTGGTGCAGGGGGTTGAATGCCTCAGAGTTGTCAAATGTAATGGGGGAATCAGGGCAAGGGGGACAGTGCTCTGCTCCCAGTTAAACCACTCTGAGGGGCCAAGCAGAAAAAAAAAAGGGAAAAAATTAGTTTAAGGGATGAGAAAAGACTGAAACACAGACATAGAAATAATGAACAAAGGAATTGCACCAAAAATGATGTTGTACTCTGTGCATTTTGAGGTGTTTGAGCTACAGGTATTAAGCTTTGTGTTCCAACAGGAACCCTCTGCTTAAAAGAGACAAAACCCCACCTTCTGTTGGAGCAAGACATAAAGCAATATTATCCATGTGCTATCTTTAAATATAACAAAATAATTTTCTACTCATTAACTTAATTTAGGGGTTTGTGCTTCCCTGTTTGTGGAGTTTAAGTGGCAGTGCCTTGTACTGGCATTGCGGCTGGTGGGGGGCAAAAGGGCACTGGGATTATCATACTGGGTTAAAATATTTCTGTTTTCTCCTGGCTTCCCAGGCAAAAATCATATTTAGCAACTTCTGTAAGTGTACACCAGATTGTCAGGGAACAAACATCTATGGGGGTGGATCTCATAAAATTTTGCTGCTTGCTGAAGTAGAAAATGAGTATAATCAAGCATGGGACTGTCAAAGAGCAGTGCTCCCAGAGAGCCAGGGGTTCGGTGCCTCTCTCCTGCACCATAAATCCAAGCCCTGCTGCTCTTCAGAAGCTCTATTTTCTGAGCAGCACCACTGAAACATCCCCAGTTTTTCTCTTTCACTGATGCTGTAATTTTGCACCTTTGTGAATCTCCAGACCAATGTTATAATAAATTGAGTAAAAGCTGAATTTGGGAATTTATCTCATTTCTATTCTGGGTAATTTTATTTTGTCCTCTTGTCTATTTTCAATTTAAAAAGAAAATAATTCTCAAACTCACATTTCTGCCAGATGTGGATTTGTAAGCAACAATGGACCCATTTTACATATCAGTTGGACCCATAGGTTTAAGAGAAGCATGCTAGTACCTTAGTACTGAACCACAGAGCTTATTATAGGAATTCTGTATTTAAATCCAGAGTAGAATGGTTTTAAAAAGCAAGTTGTTTCAGCTTTTCTCCCACACTTTTCAGCTTTGTTCGGTTGGAATCTGTAGGAAATGAAATGCCCCTTGTTCTGTAACAGTGATGCTTTGAGTGGTCTTTGAACAGTCAAGAGAGCTGCAGATGATGGTGGGACAGGTGTCACATTAATCAGTGCACAGACACACCCAAATATTTAGTAGACATACTTTGAAATGGGGTTTTGCAGTTATGTATAGAATCTCAGAATGGTTTGGGTTGGAAAGGACCATAAATCCCATCCAGTGCCACTCCTGCCATGCAGGGACACCTCCAGTGTCCCAGGCTGCTCCAGCCCCAGTGTCCAACCTGGCCTTGGGCACTGCCAGGGATCCAGGGGCAGCCACAGCTGCTCTGGGCACCCTGTGCCAGCCCTGCCCACCCTGCCAGGGAACAATTCCTGCCCAAGATCCCATCCATTCCTGCCCTGGGGCACTGGCAGCCATTCCCTGGCTCCTGTCCCTCCAGCCCTTGTCCCAAGTCCCTCTTCATTCCCCTTGTAGGATCCCTTCAGGCATGGGAAGAGTACAGTGAGAGTTATCTTGCTTCCTTATTCTGCACAAATGAATGTGTCTGGATTTGGTTGGTGCAAGGGTTTTTTAGGCATATTGTTTATAGTTTGGTACTTTTTCATTTTCAAGTGTTTACAGAACTGAAGGGCAGCACTGTCAAGGCAATGAATAGATTTGATTTGTGGCAATAATGTGCTAATTTTTGTTGGCATCAATGAAACAATGACTTAGAATAGAGATGCAGGAACACAAAAATAAGTGAAGGACATAATAGTTATCAATGAATTTGAAAATCATTACGTTTTTTGGATTGTTTCCTTTGTGAGCCATGTAAGAGCTTCTCTGCACAGGAGTTATTTTAGGTTAATTAAGAGAGGGATTGTTCAAAGTAAAACGTGTCAAGTGTGGAACTTCTAGAATGGCTTTTAAACCATGAATCCACATCCTGCCTCAATCAGAATGAATTTTCAGCTGCAGAAAAGACAAAGCCTAATTTTAAGTGGATTTTTTTTTCTTGATTCTTGTTATCAAGGACCTTGTTGTCAGTTATCTTAATTTTTATTTTAAATTAAGAAAATAATTTGCCTGCTGCCTTGGCGAAGAGTAGTTTTGACAGTGTTGCATAGGTCCATTTCAGCTTCTGACAAAGCCACTTTCTTCCTTTTTTAAGGATTGTGTTAATGGCCTTGTGATCATGCAGAGCTGCATTGATACCATTGCTCTCTTTGAATAGCCCTGCTCTGCAAATAGCTGCATTAACTTTAATGGAATGACTTGAGGAAAAAAAAGTGCTGCTCAGTTTGGGTAGACTGCAGGATCCTGGTCTTTAGAAGTGACTAAAGTAAATGAGGAAAAAACAAAACCAAAACCAAAAAACAACAACAACAACAGCAAAAAACCCACAAAAAAATCAAACCCAACCTTTTCCCCTTTCATGTTTCTTATCTAGCTGAGCAGAATAAAAATGGGGATTTGGCGTTGTTGCCAATGCTGATGAAAAGTGAAATCTTGCCATTAATATGTGAACATTTTTGCACACCTCCACCGTAGGGATTTTCCCTAATGCCTCTTGCATTAACAGCTGTGACAGGAACTCTGCTTCCAGCAGCTTCAAGTGGTTAAATCAATAATAGAAAGAGTTTAAAAATACTAATCCAGTGCTGCTATGTGAACATTCCCTGCCCAGCTTGCCAACTGTGTATGCAAACAGATAATGGTGAGCATCAATAATTTTCACTGCTGAATTTCTCCATATCTGAAACTTCAGTAAATCCCTCTTCAGATGATTTTTCAGAGGGCAGAAGTAGAGTTAGACTCGTGATGTGTAACCATATGCTAAGAGAAGTGATTCACCAGCGCTGATGAAAGGAATTGAACCAATCTGAATTGGCACTGGATGGTCTGACATATGCAGCTAGGCACTGCCTAGGCCCAGCATTTCTGGGGTGTGAGTGCCTCTCATCATGCCGGAGAAACAGGAGCAGCTGAAATTCAGTAGGTGTGATGTCTTTGTCAGGGACTGGAGGTGGAATAGAAGAACTTTGCCATCTCTTGTAATTAGAAATATGTTGGTACATGGTCTTTGGCTTCTGAAATTGGGGTGATTTGGGAGTAAATAAGGGAGATTATGGAGATCTAATAATTCCAGCAGCAGCACCAAGGCTGTATCTGGTAGAAATAGCACAGCTCTACTACAAGTGGTAAGGACAGTGTACGTTTGGTGTGGAAACACCCCAATGTTCAGCTGGGATAAATACTGAGGGTGATGAACTCCCTGGGTTTGGTGGCTAAGCCAAACCTAGTTATGCTGGGCACACCCCCATGGTTTGGGAAAGCTAGGGAGAGAGTGCTGAGCAGTTTGGGTGAGAGTGGCTCACTCCAGGTGGAGAGGGGTTATCCCCTGATACTCTGGATATGCACTGTCCTGGGCAGGGAGCTGCAGGAAGGGTTTCACCAGCAGCCCCTCAGCTTTGCAGGGGCATTTCTGCACTGGAAGGTGGACAGGCAGCCAGGCAGCCTAAGTAAACCTGTGATCCAAGTTTCCAAGACAAACTGAGGCAAAAGGTTTTGAAAATGCAAAGGTTCTTCGCAGTGAGAAAAAGCCTGGAATGTGCCTTGGATGCAATGATGAACTAAGGCCTCAAATCCCCATAGTGTGAGTCTGATTCTAAATTTCAAACTCCCGTTTAGGGTTTTGAAACTTTTGGTGAGTTTGTAAAGTCTAACTAACCCTGGCCCATCCCCAAGAACTTCCACTCCCCCCTCTAAAGATGTCCTGTTATTTTGGGGACTAAGCCAGGTGGTCCTCACCCATGGCTCTGTTAACAAGGAGCACTCCACACAACATCTCCTGTTCTTCAGTTGAAAGGTGCTCTGTAACCTCCCACTGCTACTCATTTCCTGCCTATTATTTATGATTTTAGCTTTGAAAATAGTTTATCCCATAATTTGACTTGGAGTCTATTCATTCCATGCTTTGATCTAGAAGATTAGAATGGCTGGGTTTTAGATATGGTCCCTTGACAAAGATCACAGGGAATTCATGAGGGCATGGGGTATAAAAATAATTAGGGAGAATATCAATGTACAATACAAAAAGTAGAGCTTCTTTGCAGTAAACACCTCCCAGTAGGAAAATGAAAATGAATCTCAGTCCATGAATTCCCAGTGAATCTCTGCCATATTAAAACCCTAAATGGGAGTTGGAAATTTATAATCAGACTTACTCTATAGGGATTTGAGGCATTAGTTCATCATTGCATCCAAGGCACATTGCAGACTTTTTCTCACTGTGAAAAAACCTTTGCATTTTCAAACAGACCGGGAGGCTAAGTCCTATTTTGCCATTGCTTTTATCACAAAAATATATTTTCATATTTATAGAAACCAGCAATTGGAAGGGAGTCCATATATTATCCATCTCCTGTATCTATTCTGCAGTCATGTGGGGCTTTCCTCTGTTCAAGGAACTAGCCAAGCATGTAATGAGCAGATCACTGACAGTTTAAAATGATTTTTCTGAAATGGTGCATCATCAGTTGACTGGAGACAACTTATTCCAGTATTTTTTTCCAAGTATAAAAGAGTGGCCTTTGACTTTGAAGCCAACATTTATATTGTGGGGTTTTTCCACCAAAATTAAAACAAAATAACTTATGGAGAAATGTGCTGCATGCATGTGATGCTCTGTAGCACTGTATTTTGTATTTGCTTTGAAACACAATTGGGAAGAAAAGGGGGATGAACTCTGCATATGAGATTTGCCTTAACTCTTTGTACTTCCATGTGGGGTCGGTGTTTTCCAGTGTGTCTGTTGTGGGACCTGCAAGTAACCCATGAAATGGGCATGGGGCTGGGGTGGGCAAAGGGCAGATGGGCAGTGCCTGTCCCTGTGTCCCTGTGCCTCTTTCCCTGTGTCCCTGTGTCCCTGTGACCCTGTCCCTGTGTCCCTGTGCCCCTGTGCCTGTGTCCCTGTCTCTGTGTCCCTGTCCCTGTGTCGCTCTGCCTCTGACCCCGTGTCCATGTCCCCATGCTGTGTCTCCGGGCTCTCGTGGCTGTCCCTGACTGCCCAGGTGGCAGTGCCAGGCTGGCACTGAGCAGGCAGGAGCTTCAGGGCTGCTGAGACTGTCACTGTCGGGTGACATCTCCAAGCTGCCCGTGCCACTGCTGCCTTTCCCAGGCTGTGCAGTGCCAACAGTAGCTCGGCCATGGCGGGGGTCTGTGGGCCATGTCCCCAGAGCCAGAAATGGAGGGTGTGCCTCAGACCCTGGGCCCAGCCCATGTGCCATGGAGCCCGGCCTGTGTGCTCCAGAGACTGGCCTCTGTGTTCCAGAGCCCAGAAACCAGTTTGTGTGTCCCAGAAACTCACCCGTGTGCCCCAGAGCCTGAGACATGGAGCATGTGCCTTGGACCCAGAGCCTGGCCTGTGTGCCCCGGAGCCAGAACCCAGCCCATGTACCCTGGAACCCAGCCTGTGTGTCCCAGAACCCAGCCCCTGTGCCCCAGAACCCAGCCTGTGTGCCCAGAACCCAGCCTGTGTGTCCCAGAACCCAGCCCCTGTGCCCCAGAACCCAGCCTGTGTGCCCAGAACCCAGTCCATGTTCCCCAGAACCCAGCCCCTGTGTTCCCAGAAAGCAGCCCATGTTCCCCAGAACCCAGCCTGTGTGTCCCAGAACCCAGCCCATGTGTTCCCAGAACCCAGCCCATGTTGCCCAGAACCCAGCCCATGTCCCCAGAACCCAGCCCATGTTCCCCAGAACCCAGCCCATGTTCCCCAGAACCCAGCCTGTGTGCCCTGCACCCAGAGCCATGGAGTGTGCGTGGCACTGTGCAATCCGCGCTTGCTCCCGCAGCTGCCAAACGCAGGTCGGGAAGGATGCGTATTCTGAATTTTGTGATTCAGTTTGTATTGGGATTCTGGGTTATTCTGCCACGAGACCTGAGCTAACAAGCTTTGCTGAGGGTTGGAAATGTATCTTGGATCTATTCCTTCTCAAAACCTTTGTGCTGTTAGTAATTTCTCACAGGAGGATGCTGTTATCTGTGGACTTCTGTTAAGTCACAATTATGCCACAAGGAAGTTCATAATCTTGTGCTGTTTCATGTTGTCTGGTATAAGCTGTGTTTATCTGCCATACTTAAACAGCTACTACTGTTAAGTTCCTTCCTCTTTCAGTAAAAATGATTTTACATTATTTTACTTTAACAGTAAAATAAAAACATATCTGTGAGGGGTGGATTTTGCCTATCAGCTTCTGACTGAAACCATATTTTGGTTGGTGATTTGAAAATCATTCTAGAGAACAGAGTTTCAGACTTTCTGAGGCAGTGTGTCATAGAAACAAGGAAAATTAAGGGTCTTCTGTAATTGTTCTACAGATCCTTACCATTTTAACCAGAGAATAACCTCAAGGGAAAATGGAGACATACCTGTTCTTTAGGTCTATAGATGCCTCTTCTAGGAGTTAAACTTTGGGTTGGGCTTCTGTTTGCCGATTTCTTTATTTTTTAATGAAATATATTCTGTTTCATGGCAACATTGTTGAAAAGTTGGTGCAAGACAAACATTTGTCTGGTACCATTTTTTTGTCTGTTCTTTAGGAACTCCTGCCTTCTTTCTTCCCCTTTTCCCTTCTTCCTTTGGGAAGCTGCAGGAAGCACAGCAGTAGCTTCCAGGTGTTGTACACCTTAAATCTCTATTGGACACCTTAAAAATGTGTAAAAGCACAGAAAATGCTTGATTCTTGGATGGAATTGGGTGATTTGCCTCATGCTGCCCTGCTTTATATTTTCAGGAGAGTTTCCATGTATTCAGCCTGTTCTGATACCCTCTGGAGATGTTTTCTGGTTATTTCTGTTTGGGGATTCCCATGTTGGCCAGCCAAAGAGTCACCCTATAATTGTATCAATTAGTCTCATTCCCTTTAGCTGGGGAACCACATCTAAGTGAATCTGAATTATTGTTCTCAAGTGCACACTAAATTACGACATAAATACAAGTGTATAATTAATGACAACCACTTGAACAGCATTGCATAGGCAGTTTCACTTTTAAAAATGCATCAATTCAATAGAGTCTGAAATATGAACTTGAGATGTTGAATGCAGCACTTGGAGGATTTCAGAAGGCTGTATTTTATATGTGTGAATATATAGGTATGAAATCTGGCTTCACTGGTGGAAAAGGGACTGCATTTATGTGTGTGTGTCAGGATATATGAACATATGGTGTGTGTAGCAACATACATGCAGGAGAGGCTGCAAGTAACTGAAAATGAAATAAAGAAGGACTCTGAAAACAGAGATGGTGGCAGAGCCTTCTCTCCCAAAGCATCCTATAGTAGATTTTGACTAGATTTGCTGAAAACTGCATTCTAATATTGATCAACAATGAAGTTAAAATAGTTCCCTACACTAGGAATAAATGTGTTTGAATTCCCATTTGATGCCCTGTCTCATGGCTTGGTTTTGTCATACACTGTTTCTTGGAACTGAAACCTGGCTAGCTGTTCTTAGAACTCTAGTTTTATTTGACCTGAATAATATTCATCCATCACTTTTGGTTTTGAAAGCATTAATATCTTGTAGCAAGGCTTCAAAATGGATTAACTTCCTAATCTTTCACTCTGGGAGACTTGGGTTAGATCTGTCAGAGGTGAGAATGATAGTCAGTATGTTATTTGGCTGGTAAAGAGGAGTAGATAAGGTGGTGCTGTGATCCAAGAGTTTGTTTGCAGAGTTCTGCTGCTCAGTAGATAGGCAGTTGCTTTAAAAAAAAACCAACCTAAAACAAAACTCCAAACACTATAATTTCACGCCAATAAGGTGCACTGGAGTATAAGACACACTTCTGAGTGGCCAGCAAGTTCTCATACTATATTTATACCATATTATATACCATATATATAATATACCATATTTAAGGCTCACCAGCGTATAAGGCGCACTTTCCCCCCCCAGCAAGGATTCTCGCACAACAAACTAACGAATTAGTAATGATATGCACGATGGTGGAGTTTTCTGTCAGGTGCTCAATTTTCGAACAGTTTTCACAGATCGGTGTAGCCTTTAAACGCAGCCTCAGGCGCCCTCCCCGTGCTGCGGGCCCCGGCAATCCCACCGGCCCCTGGCACCGGCTGCCGCAGCTACCTGCCCAGCGGTGGGGGCGGGCCACGCCTCAGCGGACAGTGGTGGGGACCAGGTGCGCTGTGGTGTGCAGCGGCGGGGGTCGGGTGTGTGGCTCGCATTTCTGGGCTGGCAAATTTCCAAACTTTGTCTATATATAAGGCGCACTTCCGGGTCTGGATCAAAATTTCAGTCAAAAAGGTGCGCCTTATATGCATGAAATTGCTGTAATTATTTTTCACTAGCTATCAAAATAAGAGTGTCAGTGGATTTGAACGATGTTGTGAGAGGGAAGAGGGATATTCCAATCTCAGTTTTGATTTTGAAGGTTTAAAAGTACAGTGATCAACGAAGTTATGAATATGATTAATATGAATATATTTATTTTCCACACTAAGGACAGAATAAATGGAAAGCAGAAGCAAACAGCTCTACCAGCATGTTGTGATAAACTGTTGGCCATCAGGCTGAAATTAGGTGTGTTGGTGTCTCTGCTAGCAAATACAGTAATTTCACACTCATAAGCTGCACCTGGTTAGAAGCCGCACTTCCAGATAGCAAGGAAGACCATGGAATTTGTCCATAAATAAGCTGCACCGGGTGATAAGCCACTTTTTTTTTTTTTAAGTGAGGATCCATGTGCAACAAAGTAAAGAATTAGTAACAGGATCACAGGGTTTGGTGTCAGGTGCACAATTTGCAAACAGTTTTCACAGACCGGCGAAGCCTCTAAACACAGCCCTAGGTGCCCTCCCCGTGCCGCGGGCCCCGGCACTCCCGTCCCTGG
>VRYO01002410.1:598586-653728 GCA_009812075.1 Sialia sialis
TGGGGTTTTGCTGTGGGACAGAAGCAGGACAGGAGCTCTATGACAGTGAAAACTCCCACCACTAACATCTAAACGATGTCCCAATTCTCTTGATCAAATTTCTCTCTGTAGGCATGGATGACTAAACATTATCTACAGAATTACATTAGGAACACAGTTGAAGACTGTAAGTGTTTCTGAGTAATTCTGCTGAATCATAATGAAATCATTAATTTTCTGTTGATAAAATCTACGACTGCTTGGTTTTCATAAGCCCTTAGATCCTCATAATGAGTTAGATGTTTAGCAAAATTATGTTTAAATTTGAAAGCAGTTGGGGTTTTTTGCTATAGAAGCCTTACTTTCCCAGCAAACTTAAGAAGAATATTTGAGAAGTCTGCTTGTGATAGTGATGAATTTGTCCTGAAAACCTGTAACTATACATTTCAAGGGTTATTTTCTTCATACAAGTGACAGTTTTAATGTGCTCCTTTTTTTCTTCCCTTGAAGCACATCGTACCTCATATTTGTCCAGCTTAAAAAGGCAGCTCAGCACAATATATATATATATATATACATACACCTCTTTTGAAGCTGCCTAAAAAGAAAGCCTGAATAAGTAATCAAATGAAAAGATGCATGAATTTTAATCCACTACCAAAGTACACCTTCAAACTTCAAGTGATAATTTATTTTTACTCAGAGGTCCAGCCAAGCATATCAAATGATGCGAGGAAATGGTAAGATAAAGCGTCTGGATGCTCTTCTCTGGAAATGTGGGACTAATTTCTTTCTTATGGAGTTATTTCTGGGTCTGTAATGTGGCAAATAATATGGCTTACAAATAATGGTGATGAGAGTGGCATAAACAAATGTCTTTTTATGAGATGCAGGAGGAGAAATTTTATTTCATTTATGGTCTAAACACTGGAATATCCAGGCTGTCAGTGTGTCTCCAAAGCCTGAATAAATTCGTGTCCTTAGCAAAGCAGGAAGACCTTGGAGTACCTAACAACATTTCCTTAGTTCAAATTTAGGTTTAGGAATACAGGCTAAAATATCAGTGTTCAAAGATATTTGAAAATGAAGGTACTAATGTTGTTTTGGGGTTTTTTCTTTTACTGTTTTGTTTGCCTTTCATGTACATGGAATATTCAAATAGGATCTAGAGCTAGCCCAAACTGAGATGTGTATAAAATAATGTGAAGTGTTTGAAAACTCAGTCAAAAAGTTGTGTTTAATATTTTTATGACACCAGGCTGAGGGATTTTCTGATCATCCATGGCCTAGGACCCTTCCCAACAAAGGATCAGCCCCTGCCAGGGAGGGGCTGGGGCACCAAGCAGTGGCTGCTGTGTTTTGTTGAAGCTGAGATGAGCTCACGGTGCCACCTTCCTGCACCCAGCAAATCCAGCTGTGTAATTACTTAACATACTTAATTAATTAATCCAGCCAGGGATTAAAGCACTGCTGTCTGCCTGCTGCCCTCCAGCCCAGCAGAGAAGGAATCTCACAGTGGAAGATCATCATCCCAGCACTGCCTTGTGAAGTCTGGGAGAACACAGGTCCCTGGCTCTCTCTTCTGGATACCGAGGAGTTGCTCTTTGTGTAGGAGCTCTACCCTGCCCTGATTTGCTTTCACAAACACAAAACCCTCTTCCATATGAAGTGCTTTGATAGTTACTTTTAAGACCAGTTCTTGTAATTCTTAAAAACTGATTGGGTTTTTGGTGGTTGAAATGGGAAGACTGATGATTACCAATTTAATTGAGACACTCTTGTAGAATATAGAGTTAGAAATTAGAAATTAGAAATGCTGGATTTTGACAAGGTTTTAACCCCAAACCAAAGCTGTAAGCAGTGAATTAACCAAGTAAGTTTGCCGTGAAGTTTCTTAAATATGCCATAAATAATATTTGAAGTCCTATTGAACAATTATAAAGGCTGCAATCAATATTAATTCTGTGCAAATGGGGAGAAATTCAGATGCCTCCTTGGGCATTTTTGCTGTTTGATCCAATCCAGAAGCATGCAGAGCATATCTAAGATATAAATGATGCAAAAGGATTTGCCTTTGACTTATTTTATGTAAGAAGATACGATCTTATTAGTATCAGTTGTATTTTAAAATTTTCAAGTCTTTTTAAAACATCTCTAAATAGGGGTTTATACATTACTGCATTGTTACTAAACCCAGAATTTAGTTTTTCCACTTGAGTCTATTTACACAGTACAATGAATATGTTGAAATGAAGACTCTAAGGATTGATGGGGATCTATGTCAAATTATATGTATTTTTACTAGTTCACTGTAATGTAATCATTAAAAATTTATTGAGTCCAGGGGGTTAAATTACAGTTCTAAAAACCAAGAGAATGCACAAGTCCAAAATCAGAGCCTGTTTAAAATAAAATTCCAGTTTCCTTTTTGCATGAGGATGGCTGAAAACTCAGAAGATTTGCCAACTGCAAATAGGAAAAATATAGTATTTATTTATTAATCAAATGTGAAAAAAAAAAAGCAGCAGGGCTATAGCTGAAACCTGGGGCTGCATAGGCACTTGTATGAGAACAAAAATATTGCCTAGAAATCCCTGGATTTCAGCTTCCTTTGATTCTAAAAAGAAACATAAATGTTGACAAAGATAAAACAATGTATTATTTAAGTAATCAGAGGGGACAGAGAAACTACAAAACTAGAACATTCTAAATGAAAAATTAAGTAATTCTTCTAATGTTGGGGTTAGTCTTTAGTAGATGAAACCTTGGGAGATTTGGGTTGGACATGGATCTTTCTGTGGAAAGCTGGTGTAATAGAATGTGTTTATTTGTGGTGAGGACACTGTTAGCAATGATAAATATAAACAAAACCACAATCAATTCAAGAAAAAGATGGGCTTTGCCAGTAGGTCTCTATCTCTTGGGGCTTTTTTCCTTCTGTGGACTTTTATCCTCAGCAACTCCATGGATTATTTTTGTTTTCTCATGCGTGACATGGTAATAAGCTTTTGAGGGTCCCCTTGCAAAATTTCTCACTGACCATGTAATGACAGAGCCAAATTTTGGAGGTTCATGGCTCCTTACCCTTCACAATTCCTCCTAGGAGCTGGAAGAGCATGTCTTAAATTTTAAACTGGCTTTTGACAAGGGAAGAACCCTGAATATTTAGTTTTGAAGTGCAGGGGTGTAGGATCCTAAATGTTGACTGGGTGTAAAAATGTAAAGGTTTTATGCTGCTCTACAGTGTGCTTTCAAGAGCAATCTGGTGGAGATGTTTGTTAAAACAATTTAAATAACATTCAGTGCCATGAGCTACAGATCTTCCTAATCATTACATTTTGTCTTTTTGCTCTTGGCTGGGTGTAATAACCCCTCTGTAGCTGAGTACTTGTTAAATTCTGTAGTGAGTACTTTGCCATGTGAGGAGTCCCTCACTCTTAGCATTGGGACCTTCCATGAAATAGAAACTTTGCTGTTGGAGCTTCATTGGCGATGCTTTTGCTTTTTAATTAGATTTAACCAAGTTTGTAGGTGGCATCTTGCATTTTGAGGGCTTTTTGGTTTCAAGAAAAGGGTTAGAAGTGCAGTAAAATGAATCAGTTTTAAGATCTCGTGCCAGAAACCTCTTTTAACTGAAAGCAGAATGTATTTAAGTTGGTTTTGGTCCAGAATGAATCATGGTCTCTACAGGAAATCACAGCAGATGAGTTCTATTACAGAGTTTCCATGAGTGCCACATGAGTTGCGCATATTAACAGGTATTTATCTGTGATAAACGAGATTACTGACACAAAACACAAAGCCCGGACAACTAGGGCTTCCCAAACCCACTTTTCAATTAATCATTACTTTCTACTTTCAAATATCCAAATTAGCAAATGTATTTGCTAATACTGGAGAGTTTGAGAGTGTGTGGGATTCTGATATGACTTTTCATTCTTGCACAATTTTGTGCATTTCATGGGAACATGAAACCAATGTTTCTGTAATTTATAGATAATATGAGCAGAATGACTATTTCTGAAAATGTAGCTGATTTTATGCTAAAGTGTTTGGGGTGGGTTTTTTGGGAGGAGGGCCCATTTCAGAAACAAGATGCTGAGCAGTTTTCTGAATAAAAAAAGTCCCTAATAAATCCTGTATAAATACGGGGAAAAAAGAAAAAAATTGAGCAGAGGTCTGGTTGCCCACATTATTTACTGATCAGAGATTCCAAGTATTTTAGAAGCTCTAGAGAGTTAGATGATTTAGGTTTTTAGACAACAAATCTCTTTGAAGCAAATTAAGTCCATAGTTTATAGTTCTGGTATTGGGACTTAGAATCCCTTTTTATGACTCTTTTTCCACATATAGAAAATCTTAATCCTTGCTGCTTTCCTGAGCATTGCTGTGTATTTATTGTTATCAGCCCTACCCTGGCCTTTAACAGTCAGGGTGAAAGAAAATCTGTGCTCAATTATGGATCTACAAACACACCCCAAGATGCATCTTTTTTAAGTACCTCTTTTAAGGCTGTTTGTCCATGGAAGGTCTTCAGCTAAGGGAAAAAAAAAAGATAATTATGTATTCTGAAAAGTATTATTTTCTTTTTTATTTATTTATAGAGATATTACAACTGATGTCACGTCACAGAAAAACTTGGGGTTTGAAGCCCTTTGGCCCTCTGCCTGCTGTTGCTTTTTAATTAAGGTGAGAACAGGAATGAGGGGGAAGAGTCTCATGTGAAAAATATTTATAACATTAAATTTATGTGGATGAACCTTGACACAACTTAAAATAATTTTCTTCTAGTGAAAGCAGGATTTCTTTGCCTTCCCCCACTGCTGCATCTCCTGAATAGAAAGGTGAAAGAAAAACTATTAAGCAATCATTCATAGCCTGAGCATGTAATATATAGAAGAGCCAGAGAGACTCCATTGCTGTGCCTAAGGCTGGTTGGAAATTGCTCTCCAGAGGGTATGGAGGAGTTTGGGGTGGAATTTTGTTTCCAAAGCCAGCTCTGCCCTGCCCTGCTCCTCCCAGGGAGTGAGGGACCTCAGTGTGCACCACAGCCTTTGTCTCTACCTTTGTAATGGTACACTAGGTAGGGTTAGGCGGCATTTAAATGTCATAAACTTCAGTTCCTTCCTAAGAAGAGCACTCAGGGGTTGTGCAGAGCTCTCTGGTTTCTTGGATTGGTAAAATCTGAGGTTGTCACGGCTGTAAATCCACCGTGTGCAAGGTGGGCTGCCCAGGGAAAGTGCACCTGGAGACACAGCATCCCAGGAAATGTGTTGTGTGGCTTGTTAGGAAACACTCTGTGGTCCTCAGGCTTTAAAATACAGGAGAGGGGTTTCCTGGCTGAATTGCAGCCTCATCCCACTGTGTGTTTACAGAACTCACCTCCCACGGCCGAGGGTGAGTGATGATGAACAGCAGTGTTTGGCAAGGCTGCTTCTCACCCAGAGTGAGGTTTTACTCTTGAGTCACAAACAGAAGCCAGCATTACCTGCTACTATAGCTATGAAACCTTTAACAACAATTGAATCCCAAAAAACACCCCCCTCAATATCACTATTGTCTGGCAAACAGTGAGACAATGCCCTCCATAGCTGTAGGTAGGTTCATCCTTTTCCTGTCTCAATTAACCAGCTCTTGCCTCAACTTAGGTGTGGCCACTTCCATTTTTTCTTTTTTTTTCCTATAAAAGACATTAACCTGTAGGTCTCTCCATAGCATTCATGTGTTTGATGTTGAGAAGAGATGGGCTGTAAAACTTCTAGCATAATTTAGGGCTCTTTGGAAGTCTCTTTTGATATGTAATAAGCTGTGTCTGATGCTGAAGACAGCAAGCTGTGCTTTAGGGACAGGTTCAAAAGTGTTGCTGGGAGAATATGGAACAGGGTTCTTTCCACTTTTAAGTGGAAGATTGACTCCTCATTTCTGTCATTTAACGGTGGCTTAAATCCTAAAACATTGGGTTTTACTCCTTTCCCAGTTCTATTTTTCCCCTTCTTGTTAGTTAGACAGATAGATAATAAAAACTAGGACATAGAAAGGACTAAAAGTGACCACTGGCTTTGTGGAAACCCTGCAGCTATGAATAGATGCCTCATTCAAAGTAGTCCCACTGCTGTGAGCTGTACATCCTACCAGGAGGAAAACAGTGGGATGAAATACCAGCACAATAATGGAAGAGTTATTATAGGCTCTGGGGCTGTAATCCTCTGGACAGTTTTCATCACTTTGCAATGAAGCAGAGGTTTGGAGTGTGACTTTCTTTTCTAGTTGAGTTGGTTGGTTAAAATGGTGAAAGAAATCCTGTCTGTGTACCTGTGATCCATGTCAGGGATAGGTAATGGATTGATTGTTGATTGCTGATTGTTCCAAAGGGGCTGGGGGCTGGCATGGCTGTGGAATACTGAGATCCATGGGAGGGCAGGAGCGGGGAAAAGTCAGGAAAACCCTGGCCATGCCCATGTGTTGCACCTCTAAAACATAGAGTTTGTATTTGAAAACAGCTGTGGCCTTACATAGTATTTCTTAAGGGCTGTGTGAGATTCTCAAAAAAGATGGGCCCAAGATAAAGAGGAGACAAATAGCTAAAATTAAAAACTCTGTGGTCTCAGAATACTAAAGATATAGTTAGAGCCTGTCACTGACACTGATGTCAAGGGAAGGACTATGAAACATGGTGAAATAACTTAGAGACAGTTTTAACTGTCTTTGCCAAATTTTAAACAAATCAATGATTTAAACAACTTCAATTTTATTGAAACTGTTATAGATAGTAAGTGGTTGTAAATAGCTGAAATTCTCTGATTTATGACTACTGACATATTAATAGGAAAAGCTGATATGGGTAGCTGTGTTAGCTTTGATCTGATCCAGTTACAGCTGGCTTGTGTTATGCAAAAGCTTGTGGATCAGTCAGAATGTGATAAAAACAGGAGGATATTTCCATCAGTAAAACAGCAGAATAGTCAACACCAAAACCTAAGAACTGCTCAAATAGAGTCCAGTGCATTCTGCCTAGAGCTGGGGGCTTGTTGGAAGTTGAGATAAATATTCTGCATTCTGCCCTTATCCTGAGTTATTAATGAAAGGGAATCAATGCTTTCTTTATTATTACTGGTGATTGGCAAAAACAGTCAGGCAAACTTCTGAGCCTTTTTTGAGACTGAATGACTCTGTTGCATCCCCAATAAATTATTTAGCTTCTGGAGGGGCAGGGGATTTTAAGAGGCGTCTCAGCATCTCCTGTGGATGTTCTTTGTCGATTCCCGTGGCAGCCCATTTCCTCTAAAGCGACTAATACTCCTACTTAGGAGATGTTTAATTATGAATTCCCCTGCCTTATAAAATACTCAAAATGTTGTGCTTAGTTCTCAGCGCTGGGGAGAACCAGATTTTATTCTGGTTCTAATTCTCTTTCCTTATAATGTGAGTTGCTAAACCTGCTGATCCAAATCTCAGGCTCTGTATGTGCCCATGCATCCAACTCCACCCAGACATGCAGGGCCTGTGGGTGTGATGCTCAGATGAATCAAATCACACTTGATTTTATTCTCCTGTAGTATTTTCCTGCCATTAAAATGTTCAACCCTCAGGCTGGTCTGAAGCCATAGCAGGATTCCTGTGATTTCAGGGGAAATCTTTGCATGTAGACTCACAGAGGATATTTTAAAGAATTTGTATCTGTAGTGTTGTCTGGCTAAATATAATGTTATTCTAAGAACCACACTTTGAAAAGCTCAAATTTCCCTCTTGTATGGCTGATTTGTTGGATTGATCCTTTTTTTTTTACTTTTTTTTTTTTTTTTTTCAGACAGGTGGAGGAGAAAACGCATAATACTGTGGAACTGGGTGTTTAAAATTCTTAATGTGATAGACCCTGGGTATATGAGTTATGGTTTTAATTTGTTCATGATTCTAGTTAAGGTGGTGCAAGGCTGAAAGAGGATCACTGGAGAAACCCTTGTACATTTGGAGTTTTTTCATGTTACAAAATCAAAAGTTTCATATATGTACATGTGATTTGTGAAGATCTGTACCCCTCCTTTCCCATTCAGCTAAGCAAAGTACAGCAATTTCACAACTATAAGGCGCACTGGATTATAAATCATACTTCTGGGTTGTCAGCAAATTTCCGAACTTCTGTCCATCTATAAGGCGCACCGGACTATAAGGTGCACTTTTTTTTTTGCAGCAAGGATCCACGCGCAACAAAATAACGAATTAGTAACAGAATCCCGTGATCGCGGGGTTTACTGGCAAGTGCTCAATTTGCAAACATTTTTCACAGATCGGTGCAGCCTTTAAATGCAGCCCCAGGTGCCCTCCCTGTGTCGTGGGCCCTGGCACTCCCACCTGCTCCTGGCAGCGGCTGGCACTGCTGGCGTGGCTCTCGTGGCTCGGCTCACAGCTCGCACTTCTGGGTTGGCAAATTTCTGAACTTTGTCCATATATAAAGTGCACTGGATTATAAGGCACACTTCCAGGTTTCAATCAAAATTTTAGTCAAAAGGGTGCACCTTATAGTCATGAAATTAGTGTATATTATGTTACATTATGTTATGTTATGCTATGTTATATGCTTCATGATTATCAAAATATCTCAGCAGAGCTAATAAAAATATCAAAGAAATGACAAAAAGCAATAAGAGTTTAAAATATATATGATAGTGAAGATAGATCTTATTGGTTCAATTCTAGAAAAGTGATTTTTAGCAGAAGGAAGACTGCCTATTCCACTAAGGCTTGTAGATGCAGCTTTTGGGTGTCTGTCTTGCCATTCTTCATGGCTGAAATTCTTCTAAAACTTTAAACCAGTGCTTCTCATTCCTTACCAAGCCATAAGACAACCTATTTTCTTCAATATTGGTTAAATCCAGGACTTTGTTTATAGAGGGGCAGGGAATTCTTACTGCGGGAAGGTTGTAAAGAATTTGACATGAAATGATTTAATTAGGCAGTTGTGGAAATGAGAATGTTGGAGCATAAGAAAACAGGGGTTTGTTTGTTAGGCAGTGTCTTCTGTTATTTCTGAAAGGAATTCTTAGGATAAATGGATCAGGGAAAATTGAAAACTGACAGCAAGGATGCCTCTGTATCAAAAGCCGAACAATTCTGGAAATATTGCTGGTCTCAAATGAGAAATCTCTCACCAGCTCCCCACAGATGAACACTGATCAGCTCCCAAAAAGAGCATGTAGGTGATTTTTTCATTTTCACGAACAAGGATGAGATGAATCTAAGGAGATTATTTTTGGAGTTGAAGGTGAATCCTTGCTGAACCACAATTATGCTGCTGTGTTTACTAAGGATGAACTAATAACATTTAGGTTGTCACTGAGATGAGTCCTGGGTTGCATTTGCCCAAGTTCAGGTTCTTCAGTGCAAGGACCTGAATGTCTCAACCAATGCCAAAAGAAGCAGAGAAATGCTCAGTTTTGTTATGAATTTGACATACAAAATTATGTGGAAATAGCATGTAGTCAATGAAGAAAGAGAGATGTTTCTTGTGTTTTTAAGGAGAGAGACACAATAGAAAGGTGAAACTCTCATGGGGGAAAAAGAGACAGTGACAAACACAGCAAAGCAGGACATTGTGGCTGGCAGGGAAGGTAAGGGATTTGAGGGAATATTTAATAATCTTGTTCCTGTTTGGGGCTGAATTGATGTGGCTTCATACCCTGGAACAAAGGTGCGGGTCCATGTGGATGTGGTGTCCAACTTGTTCTGGAATCATCACTTAAAACTCTGATAAAAGCACCTTTTGTTTTAGTACTAAATGCATATTAAATGTTCTTGTTTTGGTCCTGAACTAATCACACAAACATGCTCTGTGGAGCTTTGCCTGGCTGTGCTGAGGATTTGTGTCCCTTTCCCTGAGTCGCAGCTGGAGAGGGGAGCAGGGCTGTGCCTTCAGCCCAGTCCCAGCATGGGCTGTGTGTCCTGAACAAATCACCCCTAGGCTGAGCACAAAATTTCTGCAGAGCAGACCTTCCTCCCTGATTGAATCAACACTGATTTCATCCTTTTCAAGCCTTCCAGAATTACTGCTTATGTCAGAGGGTTTAGACATTGTATTACTGCCCCAAAATGACTGCAAATTTCCTTAAAATTGTAGCAGTTCTGAGCACCACGAGAACCTGCACCAAGGAGGCACCAGCTTTGTTACTTAGACTGGCCTGTAGCTGTAAGAAACATTTTTTCAATTAATTTTTTAGAAAGGCTTTATTAAAAAATGAATTGTACTTTAAAGGTATTAACTGAAACATAACACAATACAATGAAAGAAGCCTAGCCATGAGAATGATTGGTTTAGTATAAATGCATCTTTGAAATCTGAAAGTCTGCACTTTGTTGTGACATTAAAATATTCTAAATTTCATATTAGCTAATGAGACACTATGACCTGGCCTTGGCTGGCTTTAAAAAGTGCAACATAAGCAATTGATGGAGGAAGGAAAAGAATAAGAAAATGAAATTGTAGATAAGAGTGTATCCCTCTCTCTCGAGGTTCAGAACCATGTGACTAAAAGTACTTTGTAATTGTCTATTCTCTGCTAAAACCCTGCTGCTGGAGCCCACTGGAGCTCCCACATTTTCAGGCAATTCAGATGGTGCCACTACCCCAAATTTTTCAGGTTTTTGTGACTTCCCATTTTCCTTAAAGTCAAATTAATCCAGGACACCTGCAAATAATACTTAGTCCTGATTATGAATGTATAGCCTCTCATGCGACAACTATTTTTAAACTATAAATAGGATGCTAGTTTTATTTTTTATCATTGGGAATGGCAGAATGCTTCTTCCTGGGAGAAAAATCTGCAGTGCCTATGGTGACAGGTATCAATTGCCTCTATATTTCAAGCTAATGAAATAAACTACGTTTGGTTAAATAATGCGATAAATAATGTTGGAGTTTATTAAACCTTCAATTTTTTACTGTTATTAATCTTAATACCATCAAAATTGCATACAACACAGACTTTCCATAGGAACTTGATTTATTATAAGTTGCATTGTAAAAACAAAACAAAACAAAAAAAAAAAAGAAAAAAAGAAAAACACAAAACCCATGAAAAATCCTGTTAGAAATAAAAAAAAACAGAAAGAAAACAAACCCCAAACACCATTTGGGAGAGGTTGGTGTTGTCCAGGTTTCATGTATGTGCGAAAAGAGCCATTGAGAGCAAACCTGACTGGGCTGAATTGGTCAAATCCCACTGGAGTGGCCTTTGGGGTGAGGGGGAACTGGGCTGGTGCCAAGGCCTGGCTGGTGGGGGAGCAGCAAAACTGGAACATGAGTAATTCCCCCTTCTCTCCTCCTTGCTCATGTTAGGAAAAACACATTCCCCATTATAATTTATGAGTAATAATGTTAATTGCCAGCTCTGTGTAATTGGTATGGTTCAAATATGGGCTGTTAATTGTCATTTGTATCAGAGCCCTGACTTTTCTGAGCAGCCATAGAATGTGAGTTTTAATTACCGAGTTCCTTGCTGCCATAAATGTCCATGAGTGATTTAGGTAACGCAGGATGCCAGAGCAGGTTTTGACAGGATTTTTTTTGTCTTGCAAGCACTTCAGCTTGCTGGGGAAAATAACTCCAGTAAAACCAAAGCAGCACCATCAAAACATTAGAGTCACAGGTACACTGCAGCTTCTGTAAAATGAAGTTCCTTATTTGGTGTCCTGGGACATTTGGCCAAAAACTTGCTGTAAGGATAGGGTAGTGATGGCAAAACTAATGCATTTAGTAAATACACATTTCTTGACTTTTAACTGGTTTCTCTGCCACAAGA
Organism: Sialia sialis; assembly: GCA_009812075.1. Taxonomy (NCBI): domain Eukaryota; kingdom Metazoa; phylum Chordata; class Aves; order Passeriformes; family Turdidae; genus Sialia; species Sialia sialis. The sequence goes on from VRYO01002410.1 coordinate 610,358, forward strand.
AAGAAAACAGGTCGATTTGAAAATTCATAATTTTCGTAAGTGAAATATAATTCCTGGAGGGGAATTGGGTTGGGTTTCTTTTTGTTTCTTTGTTTGACTTGGTTGGTTGTTTTTTGTTTTGGCTTGTTTTCTTTGGTTTTTGGGGGTTTTAAACTATTTTTCCTTTTCTGTTTTGTTTTAATTAAATGTAATGGATTCTGTAATCTGCAAAGACAAGAGCTGGTTGTCAGTAGCAGATTTGGGGTCACTGGTGGCAAAGTGGACTGCAGCTTGCAATTTGAAGGGTACATAAAGCACTGGCTGTGTTCCACAGTATGCATTGGTAAACTGCAGACTGCAGTAAAACCTCCCTGTTGCAACATAAATATGGCATGAAAGTTGATTAACCAGGTTTATGTTGTTAGCCAAGCCTGCAATCCATCTGGACTAAGAGGATAAAAATAAAAACTAAGTTGTTTAACAGCAAAATAGTAAGCCTAGATTAGAAAAGGCAGAAGTTTGGATATTAAAGTTCCCAGCAAGATGAGCAGTTATTTGTTCTATCTGTCGGCTTTTTTTTTTTTTGGTGGTGAAATAACTATGATTTTTTGAGTTGAGGTCATTATCATTAAAAGAAGAGCTGTTTGTGTGTCTGAGTGGACACTTAGGAAGTGTGGGAGAGTCTTCCCCTGTTGTGGGCTTGTTCTGTGTGTGATCCTGAGGAGAACTGCTGCTGCTCCTTAGGAATGTCCACTTTGGAACTGGAACAGCCCAGCCTCTCTGAGACCTTCATTTTGCTCTTTTGAGTGTCCTCAAAGCCATGCCCTGCTCACCAGTCAAGTTTGAATAAACTTTTTCAGTCATTGTGATGATGTGTTTGAAATTGAACCTTAGTATTCCAGGGACTTTATGGACCAACGTGATGACAATTAAATGTTCCAGATATTGGTGTTTTTACACAATGGCTATTTAGGAAAAACAATGTCTGAAGGTAAATTTTTCACCCCAGATTGTGGTATGGGAAAGATGTGCTGAGGCAGCAGCTCAGCCCCATGAGACTGAATTTGATGTGTTTATTCATTATATGAGCACAAAATCAAGGTGTTTTCTGGCTGACACAGGGCCTTATTAGTGGCAAAATGGGCTCAGTAGGAACCTTTCACCCGGATCAGAAGCATCCCTGCTGACTTGATTTATGTCTGCTGAATTCTGCTGGCTGTCCTTGCTAAGTTTTATCCCTAATCAATATGGGCAGAACCCTGGTACTGGAGCAGCTCAGGAAATGCAGGATTTTTTTTGTGGATCTGCCAAAATCCACGGGGTGTGTGCTAGACAAAGGGGAACAGTTCTCGCGTCCTGAGCTCTTAAGGCTCCATGTCTTTTCCTCCCAATGAAAGACTCCTGTTCATTAACTCTGACTCCTGAGAACTTCCCCCACCCAGGTTGAATCTGCAGCACAAAATCACTGTTTCTAAAGAAATATGATTTTCTGTTCCCAAATGGATACTGTCTCGACTACTTTTGTACTTATCACCTGCTCCTTCCCCCTTGTCCCCTTCCTTTTTATCACATTTAAATAGCAAAGCTCTTTTTCAACCACTCAGGTGTGATTAAACCTAAATTCAGGGAATCACTGCTCAGCATTCCTGTTTTTGTAGCAGGTCCACTCCATAGTGATGGCACAAAAAACCGAGGGAAATTGCCTATTTTAAGTGAATATCCTATTGTTAATGGAATTGTGGGAGTCCTAAATCAGTAACCAGAATCGGAGCTTATTGCCATTTATTGCTGAACAGTGTGGTAAATAATGTGCTCTTGCTTGCTTTTGAGACTGAAATGAAGGCTATTTATTTAAGATTTAAACTAATTATAGGTGCATAATTCTGCAACGTATGGAAACAGAATCTCTCCTAAAGAGCTGATGGGAAAATAGAAGTTTAATTCAAGCCCTTGTGAGCTATTATTGGAATTTCAGTAGAATAGAGACTGGTCTGAAAGTACAGAAATGGTTTGGTTTATCCCTGCCTCTTAAAGTAATATTATGAATATGAATACCTTTATTTAATCAAGCCAGCTGTATCCTGGGAAGGTGAAGCACTGGGTGATTTAAAGCCAAACACAAAAGCTCACCTTCTTCTGGGGATGGTGGTTCTGACTTTGCAGGGCCAAGGTCAGGAGCTCTGCAAGCTGAGACACAATAACTTGTCAAGATTCACTGGTATTAATTAGGGCTTGTAAACAGGAAATTATAATGCGCACATAATTCCTTCATTTTTGTTCTGCTAATTAATTGCTTTTAATAAGCATGCTAAAAATAATGCTATTTTTAAGTCGATGAAAAATCAAACCTTGTATTTATTTACCGTGAATAACCCACAAATTTTGTTCTCCTCTGTTTATGGAATTTATGCTGCTTTCCTGCTTGGAAGGAGGGCTAGTGTAAAAGAGATTTTCACAAAACAAACAGGAGTGGAGGATGTTTTTAGATTGTCTTGTAATTTTCAGAATGAGTGAGAGGTATAATTATCCACCCTAGAGAGAAAACATTTGCAGCAAGGAAATTCTGGTTCAAGCCTTAACTGGGAGGCAGCTGAGAGCAGCTTTTGCAGGCAGAGTAACGCCATGTGACTGTGGTGATACAAATTTTATTTCAGGAGCACTTAAGAAGCATCCGCTAATGTTTTGTAAGGGAGGAGAGCTCTGGAATGTCCTTTGAAATGAGAGTGGCTGCCATTGTTTAAATAGAACGTGTGTTTGCAGCACGTCTTAATTCATGTCTTGTCAAGGGCAGATGAGACAATCCTTGTCTGTGGAGATGAGATTCAGATGGCTGGAAAGAAATGCAAAGAAACCGAGCACTAAGTGCTTTAGGTGTGGCTCTGGTGGCATCTTTCCCCTGCTGCCTCCCTTACCTGGTGCCTCTCATGTCACAGAACATTTCACCTGCCCCAGAGGGTTCAGCTTTCCTTTGCAGAATAAACCCAAACAAAGCCTCCGTGCTGATATTCCAACCAGCACAGAAGTATTCTGGTGCTCCTTCGTGCAGGAGGAGCTTGTGTGAATTGGTGCTTCCAGATCCTGGTTGTTCAAGAGGCAGAAAATTCAAAGAGCAGGACAGCATCTGCTGCTTCAGCCCTGCTTTTCTCAGGAGACATTTGGTGCTGCTATTCACAATTAAATTGCCAACTTCGGAGGGTGGGCTCTTCTATAAATGAAGCTGTAGCTCAAGACATCAAGAATACACGTGGGAGTAGAGTGGCAGAACAGAGGAGAGTATTTCAGAGTATGTGAAAGTACCTTTAGGTTGTTCTGAACTGGGATTCCATTTCAGAAAATGCCTTGAAAAAGGGAGGAGCTGAGTGTGAGCAGGAGCTGGGTGTGTGAGCTGCGGCATGAATTTAACACCAGGAGCGGGGGAAACGCTCTGTGAGGATGCACTGGGGCATATATTGAAGAAAAATATTTACTGGAGTGGCAGAAAAAGAAACCACCCTTATGATCCAGGCTTTCTCATGGTGTCTGTGGGTCAGCTGTCCATGCAGATATGCAGGGAATTCCTGTTCCTTGAAACACAAGACTTCTTTTTTTGCTACTGGCTCAGTTCATAATCTGGATATGTAGTTAGAAATATAAAACCAAGCCCCAAAAGCCTCAAGATCTGCCAACACTTCACATGGTATGGTGGACAAAAATTTGAAGTGAAATTAAGCCCATGGGTTTAATTCTTTTAGAATTCCTCAGGTTCTGTTGTGTGCTTCTGAAGGTGCATTCTTTGATGCAGACAGGTTCAAGACTTCAAATTTCTAATAGAATATCAACAAAAATCAAAGATGGGTATTGAAATAACCTGATTTATTTTCCTAGTGATGGTACTGTTGGCACAGTTTTTTGTATTGTAGAATTATTGTTGGATGGCCTTTCCTTGAGGGCTACGTAAACAGTAGGATGAACCAAACTAGAATTTACCTGTGAAATCATATAGATTTCAGGGTGAGTATTCCACAGGGGGGTAGATTAGAGCCTGACTTACCAGCAAATGTAACACAAGACAGACACTGAGGAGGGAGGGTGAGAGAGGGAAAAGGACAAAATTGTTTTGTATTTTGCAGCTGCCCTTTTTATTCAGCAGCGTTGATATTCCTGTGTAATTATAGGTTAAAAACAGTCTCTATTTTAATGAAGCTTTGGAAAATAAAAGCTCAAGTTCAAATGGCCAAATGGACACTTCTCCATGAAGTTGAACCAGCCAACATTGTGTGATGTTTTAAATACTCTTTTGGTGTTTATGCTGGACCCCAAAATTGCTGTACTATTTGTATTTGTAGCCTCATCAAACTGACTGCAAAGCTTCCAGTGATCTTCCCTCTTCAGCTGTGGACAATTCCTTAATTGCAGGGGTGATACCATGTTAAATAAACCTAATTTTTATTCATCATTTTACATTTTCATACAGCAATTATTTTCCTTTCCCCTTCAGCTTCCCACATTTATACAGATCATGGGAAAGACATCCTTATGAAATTATATTTAACAATTAAGCTCTTAAAACATTTCTGTCAAGGCTCTGAGCATATTGATGGTGACCCCCTTATTTAACAGTGATTATAATTGATTCCTCACAACTCTTAATGCCAGACAATGATTAGAGAATGAGCTATGGCCAGCTCTCTCATGGTGAGATTTTTTATCAGGCAGTGTAAGATTTGAGTAGAACTGGAGGGGTTTTTTTATGCTATGAAAGCCTTTATGAGCAAAAAAAAAAATTATAAAAAAGTTAAATGTGATCATTTTAAATGAGTATACTGACAAAACATTTAGCAATGAATGCTACTGTTTGTGTTATTGTATTATCTCTAACTGCCAAGCCACACTAACAGTACAGAATTTGCAGTCTGGCTCCTTTTGGCACTGGTTATTTCATATTACTTTATATTTTCCTTACCCTTAAAAAGGCCACTCTGATCCCTGATCAGATGCTCTCTTCTCCAAAGGGAGAGAGTAATGGGCATGGCAGAAAGATTGGATTCAAGTATGCTGGGACTTCTCCCTGAGGGTTTTATGGGAATCCTGTCAGGATTACACACTGACCTGCGTACATACTTGTATCTGGCATTTGTCATATTTACATCTGACATCTGTACATATTCACATCTGACCTATGTACATATTTACAGTCTGACATTCCCACTGCTGGGGTGGTGCAGACTGGCAAAGGAGCAGGATCCTCCTCCCTGCACATGGCCTGGGAGAAGGAATATCTCTGGATGAGGATTCTTAGGAGGACATGCCCCCTAGACTAAGGGAATCACTCAGCTCTGTGCAGGACACAGAGTGGGGGCTTGCTCTGCTCTTTTCCTCCAGCTGGCAGGCTGTGTGCACACTTCTACTCCCACTGGAGATTAAAACTCCTGGTGGAGCAGGCAGCTCCCCCAGCTTGGCTGTTCCAGGGTCAGTGCTGGCAGGGTGGAGCAGACTGCTGCACGTGACCCAATAAATGTGGAATCAAACATTTGCAGAATATCAACAAAAGGTAGAGGAAATCCAGAGCAGCAGGAAAATCACTGAATTGTGACCTCTCTTGCCTCATCACCTTCTACCTTCCCCAATCCATCTTATCTTTTGTTGTTTTTCCCTTCTTTATTATTTTTCTGAATCCCCCATCTTGGCTAAATCTACTTTTTTTCTCATTCCAGCTCTGCCCTGTGCAGTCTGTTGCTAATTGCCATTTCTTCCAGTTAGTTCTCAATATTCAAATCCCACTTACCCACAGCAAGATCTACTTGACATGGTTATTTACAGCATACTTTCACTTGTAAACACACAAAATTTAATTGCTTTTCTTGCTTCCTGTGCTGCCTGTGCTGTCTACCTTTTAAGCCTAATGGCATAAAATCTGAGGGTTTTGTCCAAAATATCATATGGACTTGTGAGTTTTATTCTATGACTTGAAGTTTTAAGAAATAGTAATATAATTTTTTTCCCAGCTTTTTTAAGGAAGGTGAGTGTGGGGAGAGCACAGAGAAAAAACTCAACATTTAGCCATTAAAAATTCCCTGGCAGCATGGTGAGGAATCAGAAAGTTGGGGTTTTTTTCTTGTCACTTCTCCACTTTCTATTTTTCAGAGAAATGAGGAAAGCTGTGCTCCCTGAACTGCTGACCTTAGTGGGACTAAAGCTCTGCTGTGCTGAGGACTCCCCAGGCTGTGAGGAGCAGGCCCTGACATTGATATTTTTTATTTATTTCCCCAGAGCTGGTTTGGTTTTGTCCCTCTGGGGTGATGCCAATCTTGCTGTGCCACCCCAGGGTGGGGAGGGGACACAGACAGGTGTTGGGGGTTGGGGGGGTGGATCTACTCTCTCCCTTGGTAAAAAGTTGAGAATTTTTCCCATAATCATGTTAAAGAGCTAGCAGGGTGGCACTGGAGTCATGAATTGCTCAAGACAAAGGAATGGGATGGGCTGGCTTGATTGCTGGTGGAGGGGGAGGTGGGGGTGGAGGAGTCAGAGTGGTTGGTGGTTTGGTTGCTTGGTCCGGCCTGGGGGACACTCTCTGGCTTGAACACAGAGGAGAGAGGTTCTTTTTCTTCTCTGCGGTTTGGATTTGCCTGCATGCCCCTGCACTGCTACCACCTCCTGCTTTTGAGAACAGTGCTGAGCACCGGGACCCAGCAACGGTGAGCAAAACCTTCTTTCTCCCATCTGGGACACGGCCCTGCCTCACCTCCCTGTTCCTGCCGTGGTGCTGCTGTGAGGGACCTGCCCTGATCTCAACCACGTGGAGAAGAGTGTCTGTGACTGGGAAAAGGACTGAGTTTTGTTCTGTCTTATTGCTGTTTCTTTTATAGCTGCTGTTCTTGTTTGTATTGTAGATATATCCGTAAAGAACTGTTATTCCTGAACCCATACCTTTTCTTCCTGAGAGCTCCTTAATTTCCAAATTATTGTAAACTGAGAGGGAGGGGATTTTCACTCTCCATTTTAGGAAAAAGCTCCTGCCTTTTTCTGGCAACACCTGTCCCCTAAACCAGGACAACAGGACAGCACTGTCTGTCAGGGCTGGATGGGTTTAACCCAGCCTAGGGAGCATCCTGGGAACCCTGCTGGAATCCCCAATCAGCACAGCAAGGAGCTCTTGCTCCGTCAGATGTCCTGCTGCAATCCAGCCCTGGCCAAAGATATCAAACTGTCCCTGACCACTGAACACTGATCCTCTTTAACCATCCAGATGTTCCTCAGTTTGCTCAGATTTTAAATATATGAATATGCATAGCTAAGGAGGGAAAGAAAAAAACCATCACTATCAGTGGTGCTTCACACACCTACAGCATAAATACAGGTTCCATTGCAAATGCATCCCTTTGTGTTCTCACTTTTTCATACCTGACTTTTTTCTGTTTCAGTGCCAGAGAGCTGATGATGAGGTGGATCTCTAGGCACTGCAAACAGGATCTGGATGGGGCACTTCTCTGCCCCAGCCCTTGAAGTTTCCATTGCTGTGCTTCTAGCATGAGTGAAAGATCTCTGCAGAAGCCAGCAACTTTATACAAGATCTTATGGAGAGTGATAAAAATTTCATTTCTGGGAACTTCAGGACTATACAAGAATTTGGGTATCATACATCTCTGTTTTACTTGGGAACTTTTGTGGATTTTTATTTTTATTTTATTTTTAAATCACTGTGGAGGTGTTGCTGCAATAAAGGGTTTGGGGAACTCATCTCTGTTTATAACTTCATACCTGGATATGGAGATACTAAAAGAGCCAATCTGGAGAAAGCTTTGAGGAATCAGGGCCTCAGTTGCCTCTCATTAGTCCTGAACTTGCAAGCTCCCAAAAGGAAAATGTGCTTTACAGGATGTAGTCTTCTGTTATAATGATGATCAAACCAAGGGCTGGTGTGGGAGTAAAAAATTAAAAACTTCTCCTCCATCTACATTTATCTTTGCTTGTTTCTTGAATATGTCAAAACAACCAAACCAACCAACCAACCAACCAAACAAACCAAAAAGAAAGGCTAAAAGGGCTTTTGTCTCTCCCTGTTCATATTTATGAGCACCTTGAAATGACAGTGTCTGAGGGATTACATGTTATGGGGGCTATTGAGAGAAGAAATTGGAACCATTATAAACAGGTCTTCATTTTGCCCTTCTTTTGAAACTTGATTATACCAAACAAGTATTATTTGAAAAGAATCTCCAAGAATAAAATATTTAATTACAAATGCAAATTTGAAGTGTTCAAGATTGAAGAATTACCTTTCCAAAAGTAGAAAATAGTACATAGTGCACTTTTTTCCTTGGTCTCTTCATATATTTTTTCTTTTATCCCATGATTAAACTGGAGAATGAATATACTTGTTCAGTGGTGGGTGAGAACAAAATATTTGTCCACCAGCATTGTTAAATCAGAGACATTTTTTTTAGTTCTGCTGTTATTGAGAAGTTGAATGGTTTTTTCCAATGATTTGAAGTAATTAAATATTTAAGATGTGGTAAATCTATATTATATATCTATTATATATTAATCGGTATGTATTTAATGCATTCAGAGAAATCCAATCCACAACTGAACTTTTTGGCCCTTTAAAGACTCTTTCAAATGTTCATTTCCAAGTTAAAATTGACTTTGTCAGCACAAATAAATGTAAATGGAGAATATTTCTCTGTTGTGGATTTGTCTCATTCTGATTTTTAAATATGTTACCCTAGTCACACCAAGATAGTAGTTTAGTTTGAAAATTCAAGTTTTGAAGGCCCAGTTATAAGAAAAACAATCATCATTTGATGGGTTTGGAAATCAGTTATCAGCACATGAACATCAAGGTCAACAAACAACAGAATGCTGAAGAAATGAAGTGAAGCCTCTGCAGAGGGCTGGGAATGTGGAGCTTCCTGGAATTTGCAGCAAGGCTGTGGGGCAAGGTGATTATTAGATGACTTTATGGCATCCTGAATATGTTCAAGGCACAGCACAATCTGAAACAAGACCAGAATTTAGTCTGGGTCTTGCTCGTAGGTCTTCTTTGGAGCTGTTGTTTCTCTGAAACTGCAGATGGGAACAACTGCAGGATGGAGGACAAAGGTTGGTCACAGCTCCTGTGTCCTTAATTTGGAGATGTCTGCACCTGAGACTATTATGGGGTAGGAGTTGTTTCTCCTCCTTGAGGAAAGCAACATATTTTTTAATATACCAAAGGAGATTAAAACAAAGAAAGCACAGTGCTGTTTTGCTGAAAAATAGCTTTGAGATAAGGTCTGCTGCTCCTAATCCTGGTGACTTACTGGGATCACATTTTCATTTGCAGTGAATGGAGAGGGTGCCATGGAGAAAATGGTGGGGTGGTTAGGCAAAAAGAAATCAGGGCTGATATGAAAAGATGTGACAAATTCAAGCAGGAGAGTGTTCCTGAATGTCTATGAAGGTTGCAGAGTCAGGCTCTTTATTTGAGCTTCATCTCAATTACAGTGGCCCCTGTTTTAATAAAGGACACACAAATATTATTTTGATGGTTTGTTCAGTGCTTAATAAAACCTGTTTCTATTCTATTAGAACTGTGTCTGTTACAGACTGGAGACTGGGAGTTATCTTTATGAATTAGCTTTTCCTTTTCATTCTCACTAATAACTCTGTCTGTGTCACTTTGTTTCTATGGCAATGTTTGTTATGCAGCTTCTGCTTTTATTTTAAGTAGAATTCTGGAATGCTTGTCGGGACAAACACTCTCGGAATCCCATATGAGACTTTTCTGCAGGAGGATCACAAGATTTGACTCCAGAGGATGAAATAATCAGAAGAGCGAAGCCATTGTCAGATGAAAATATTGTTTGACAAAATTAACAGGAAGGTCAGATAAATTTACTCAGAGTGCTTGGAGAATAAATTGATCAAAGGATGGCTTAAAGGATGACATTTTTTTTCCCTTCTGAATACAAACTCCTTAGAAATGCATATCCATCCCTGATTCCACAACAGAGTTTTCTCTCCTGTACCTTGGGAGGTATGAACTGAATCACCAGCTCGACACAGGGTGCAGATTAGGCAGAGAGTAGCCAGGAAACTGTGGAAAATTTTGAAGCTAAAATCAGTTTGGAGGACAGTATTGCTTCTGCTATTTAAAGCCTCTATAAAGCCACTGAGGACCAGTCCCAGGGAATGTGGGGGGACACATCTGCAGCCAGAGATGAGTGTTCCTATACACATTATTTCTTGTGTACTTTATGAATTTCCAGCTACTGCTAGTGGAACAGTCATTGCTTGAAGGAGAATTTAAAAAATAGCAAAACCCTCTAAATGGTAAAAGGTGACCATCCTTCCCCATTGCTATGAATTTGGCAGCAGTCGAATCCCTACCCTTTACAGCCCATTTTGTTCAGCCCCTGATAATTCTCCACACTGATGTTTCAATATTAGAAAGTCTTTTCCTTGGAGCTCCAGGTGCAACTGAGGTAGGCTGGAGTTGTACAGAAGGATTTTTATAAACACATGAGGTTTTTCAGGCCATGTATACTATTTTTTTAACGTAGATAGGGAAACTTTTAGTAGGGATTTTCACCCCTTTCTTTACTTCTTCTGTTTTCTCCAAGAGTGTCAGGAAGGTTTTTATCTCAACTGCACTGTGGGATGTAACACTTCTGAGAGACTGATTCCTTTTTAGAGGGAGCAGTGGCAGAGGAGGCAACCACTCAAAAAACAGGGTTTGCCCTTAGAAATGCAGCTTCAGTGTTAAATTATGGAACAAATAACACTCCTTGATAATAAATACATCTTACTAGCTGTGCTTCTGGGGGTTTTGCAAATGCTGAGAGTTGGCTTCATGCTAGAACACGACCAAGAGACTTACAAGCTTTCTGTGCCTCATTTTCATTAGCGTGGAGCGTTTTTGTCACACAGGAAATTCATGGGCTGGGGCTGCTGGCTGAAATATGGGGCATTAGCAGAAATCCCATTTGCATTTCCACTCCACAAACACTCAAAGCAACATCTTAATGCTCTTATGAATTGTGGGCTGCTCTTGAAAGCCCTTTAATGTCGCCAGGAATCTTTATATGACTTGTCTCTAATATTGGGAGGGTGATGATGTTGGATAAAGGAAAGGAGCTCCCTGGTGTTGGATCCCAGAAACCTGGGGATTTTGGGCTTTCTGTGCTTTCTGGCACTGACCCCCTGGAGAACACTGCTTTTCACATGAGGCCTCGGAGAAAGCTTCCAAATTTGAGTGATAGAGTTAAAGTCATGGGTGTATAGTTAAATAGAAGTGTGTGCTTTCACATGGTGAAGGGTTTAGAATTTGGAGTTTTTATAGTACAGTAATTTCAGGCATATAAGGCACACCTTTTTGACTGAAGTTTCGAGCCCACCCCAGAAGTGCGCCTTATCACCAGGTGCGCCTTATATATGGATGGATTCCGGAGAATTGCCAATCCAGAAGTGCGAGCTGCAAGAGCCGTGGTGAGAGCCAGCAGGCGCAGGGGAAGCCGGGGGGCATGGCTCCAGTGGCTGGGTGGGGAAAGCTGAGGGACATGGCCCCAGTGGCACACGTGAAGCCGGGGCAGCAGTGGCAAGCAGGGAGCCGGGGCAGTGGTGGCATGCATGAAACTGGTGCAGTAGCAGCATGCGCAGAGCCGAGGCAGTGCAGAGGAAGCTGAGGGGCGTGGCTCCAGCAGCTGGGTGGGGAGAGCTGGCAGCAGATCCTCGTTTCCACAAGAAAAAAAAAAAAAGTGTGCCTTATAGGCCAGTGCACCTTATAAGTGTGGAATTACTGTGGTAGGTATAGGACAAGATGGAGGGTTTTGGGTAGTGTCTCTTTTGGTGTTTATCTTCCTTCTTCTTCATGGTTTCAGGTAGTAGTTTCTGGTTGGTCAGTTAGTGTCCCACTGAGGGTCACAGGAATTTAGTTATGAGGTTAAAAGGATAAATAATAAAGGTGTTAATTCTCTATTGTAGTGTTGAGCTTTAAGAGACCTTGTAGCAGCTGGGTCTTCCTCCATTTTACTCGCTTCTAGCAGGTGGCTAGAAGTGTTGCAGAACTCTCTGTACTTTTTGATAAGATTTAATAAACAGCCAAGCCTGAACACAAGAAAATACATTTCCTTTGTGTATTTTTTAATCCTGGCTCTGAGTGAAGGCAGAAGACACTGAGACAAACCACTAATTAAGTGGTGCAAAACTCCCACCACTGTTACAGCTGGTTCAGCCCAGGGCATGGATTTGATTTTGGAAATGGCCCTTATGATCAAGAACTACACATATGTACACGTGTTCATCAACATTGCTGACATTGCTTTTCTAAGTTAGGAAGACTTAAATTTTTTTTTCCAGCAAGGATTTGAGGATGTGTATGCAGATTAATCATATATACATACGGAATTTGTATTTTAAAATTTTTATAATTTCGTTTTGGTTAGTTGGTTTATGGCAATATTTTTGTACGAAGAGTTAACTTTAAAAAGTATGAAGATAAAAAGTAATGCTCACACCATCCTGTCAGTATCTAATTCAGAGAATACTTGATGGCTGAAACCCAAGATTTCTGATAAGCCCTAAATTGTTTTTATTCTACATCAAGATAAAATAAGCCTTTAATTTCATTTATCTGTCAGTGAAAAGGCAGATAATAAAAGCCACAGAAAGTCAATAAACCCACTGATTGAGGCTTCACATGTTAGAATGTTGCTTTGAATTCTTTCCAGGAAGTGTGGTCATGTCCTGACCTATCTGCTGGGCTGCTCCTTGTTCTGGGCTTAACTTCTGCCTGGAAATTTCCTTGAGCCTGAATAATTTTACAGACAAAAGTGGTGTCCATAACTACATTTCTGGGTTATATTTTTCAAATCTGATTTTTAAAAATAAGACGTTTCCCCCACCCACCACCATGGAAAATGGATTATCAGAAAGTTCTGATTTATTCCTTTTAATGGGACTTCTAAAAGTCATGGACTGGGGAGGGATGGGGAAATAAAAAGATATTTGGATGGGAAAAAAACAGGAAAGTTTTTTTTCTTTGGTTATCTGGGAACTAACTGGTCAACTGTCTCTGTCACTGTATGTTTTACAGCAATAAAATCCAGTCTAAAATGCCAAAGATGCGTTTTAGGTGATGTGTAAATAAAATAATTCTATGTGAGTTTGAGAATTTGTGTGTTAAAAGCCCAAGCTGTGAACACTGGGGGTCCTTCAGATACAATATGCTTCAACAGGCCATATTTTATGTTAATCCAAGCATTTTCAATGCCAGAAACAAGAGCAATTTAATGATATTTCATCATAATTGTAACTGGGCTTGAGTTGTTTTGTTTTTTAAACCAAAACAAGCTCAACAGCAACAAAAAATCCTCCATGGAACAAATACCATTAGAAAATGAAACAATGCTATTAATGGGACAGTGAGGCTTTTTCAGGGGAATATGAAAGAAGAAAATCTGCCTTTAAGGATTTTAGAGTTACTAGTATTTTAATGTGGGTGTTTTGTATTGGGACAGGGGAGCAAGGCAGCTGTAATCAGAAAAATGCCCCATGCCAGGCAGGCCTGAGGGACCCTTACAGGGGCACAGGAGCCAGGGAATGGCTGCCAGTGCCAGAGGGCAGGAATGGATGGGATCTTGGGCAGGAATTGTTCCCTGGCAGGGTGGGCAGGGCTGGCACAGGGTGCCCAGAGCAGCTGTGGCTGCCCCTGGATCCCTGGCAGTGCCCAAGGCCAGGTTGGACACTGGGGCTGGAGCAGCCTGGGACACTGGAGGTGTCCCTGCCATGGCAGGGGGGCACTGGGTGGGATTTAAGGCACCTTCCAACCCAAACCATTCTGTGATTCCATGATTCCATAGTTCTATGATTCTGGGTGAAGTTTGATTAGAGGTTGATTTTAAAAGGTGATGATGACTCCAGCAATTCAGGGGAACCCCCCTGAGTTCCCCATGTGCTCCTTTCTACAGAAAGACGTTTAGGTAAGAGCTCTGAACCTGTGAGTTAAAAAAAGGCTTCCTTAGTGCAAAGGAGGGTAGAGGCTCTGATGATCTCACACAGTTGATGGAAAACTTGAATATTTACTCTTGTTTATGCATTCTCTGAGTTTACTCAAGAGTCTGACATGTAATTAATACTGTGCTTTGTAAGAGTTTGTGTTGTTTTCCATCAGAATTTAATAAATTTTTAAAGGCAAATCTTTCCTAATTGACACTAATGAGCCAGTAAAACTTATATTTGATTAAGAGAAGACAGAGACCCACAAGAGCTCCCTGTGCAGTAAAATTCTAGAAGTTCACTGTCTCAGTTCTGAAAGCTGGCAATGCCCTGTGGGCTGCCTTGGGTGCTAAATCTGATTGGTTTTGTTTCCTTCATGTCATTCCCGACATTTAAAGACTCTGTAGCTCTTCAGCTAATGGTGTATAGGGGCAGAAATCCCAGATTTTTAAAGCTGCAGGAGAGAGAATCTCCCTGGTAACTCATCCAATGGAGTTATCATGAACTCTTCCCACCAAAAGTAATTTTCAAACTCTACTTATGCCTGGGAATTGTTTTGTAAAGCACAGAATTTTAAACTTATGGAGCATTGTTAGACATCTCTATATAATAAATTTTCCAAACAATTCCTGAGTTATCCAGGACAAGATTTAAAGCTGGGTAAGTTTTGTCGCAGATCTGCACTTGTTAGCAATTTCTGAATCCTATTTGTTTATGTTGACCATGGTGATTTATATCAGCTGAGGTAATGCTTGTAGGGGCTACGGTGATTTAGATGAGGTGAGGGTCTGCTGCTGGTGGCTGGAAATCCTTAGGTAAAATAAGGTTCTGGGGGATGGAGTGGGGAAGAGAAAAAGCTTAACAGTTTTTAAAGTGAGTGCCTTTCGGTAAATTCTGCTTTCTTGAGTCCAAAAATCCCAAATGTCATCTCTTCCTTCACCTGATGAAGAAAGCAGCATTTGGCTTTCTCGTGCTTTGGAGAAATCCTGTTTCTGTCTGAGCAGAAGTCCACACCATTGAGAAGGTAAGTCACATTTGTCATGTCTTCTTTCTGTCCTGCACTGGTTAAACCCAAAGCAAGACCTCCCATGCCAGGCTGAGACCTCAACCTGTCAGAGTGGTTGAGCTTCATTCACAGAGCACATGTTGGCCATGCCATGCGCTCTGCTGGAGGGTTTGCAGAACAGCTCAGCTGGCCTCTGGTTTTCTGAGCAGAAACTCGTTCTTTATCTGCCTGCTGGGGTCCTGGAGCTCTTCTGCTGGGTGACACCTCTGGGAACACGGAAACAGGGAGCTGAGATTTCATATTTGCATCCCGTGGAAGTGGTTGGAGTGCCCAGCAATGTTACACATCGGTTCCTACTGGGAAATAAAGGATAACTAAGTGGTGGAAACCCAGCACAAACTGGGTTTTATGGAATCTATCAGTGTTTGAAATGTTCACGACATTTCTTCTTCAGGTTTCAAAAGCTTGGTTGTGATTAACTCCAGAGCTGGCTTTATTTTACAAAAATAATACAGTAGTGAAAGGAAGCTTGAATTAATATTGACTCAAAGGAAGGTGACACTAGGAGGGAATAGAATATTTACCTTTTTACCTGCAGGCTTAAATACCTAATTTAGGAGTTCTTTCTCTTCTAATTTTTATTTCTCTAAGTTGAGCTGTGTGAATACTCCTTGTGTCAATCACCAACACCACTCCTTGCAATGGGAGCTCTGTCAAGAAGGTGTTTTATTTCTGCTATTCCTGATCCTTTTAGTATTTCTCACACAGCAGAGCCACCATATCAGCAGTGCATTTTGTATTATCCATGGTAATTGGGTCCTGCAGGGGAAGAATTTATTTCAGTTTATATGTGGAAATAACACATAGACAAAGAAATTTCAGGTTTGTCCTTCCCTGGTGGGTCAGGCAATATTGGCAAGGATTTATTGGGTTTTTTTGGTCTATAAATACTCTCTAATCTATATGTCCTGCTGGCGTCACTGTGCTTGTGTCACCTTTCCATCTCCACGTGAGTTCATGGCTGCTAAATTTAGTGTTTGCAATGCAGGGAGCAAAGTTGCTACGTGGGACAAGGGAAAACCTATTTTTAAATGCTCTCAAGTCACCAACAGTGACTTGTGGAGATCATGGAAACCAGGGGTTTCCAGGACAGAAAATGCCCCAAACAAACACATGTTCACCAGTTCTAAGTCAACTCTTAGTTCTTCAAACCCAGGTTTCTACTGCTGCTGCTGAATGTTTGTGGAAATGTTCATAATTGTGGTGTTGAACTGGCAAAAGAGTTTTATTTCTGGTAGAAACAATTCACCAGTGATGTAAAATATCTTGGGTAGCAAATCTGTGAATTCTCTGGGTTCTATTCTATGTGTTCATGGCTGTGGCCTGTACAGAACAGTAAAGCTGAAATACATCTCATGTGAGTGAATGTCCAAAACCTATTATGTGGCTCCAGTACAAAAAAATAAAAAAATAAGCAGACCTCCCCAGACTTCTGCAAGAAAATTAAGCCATAATAGAATAACTTCTTTTAACTCATTGGAAATGTTCAGAGTGATTTTTCTAGCAAGGGCAACATCTACAAGTTCTTCTTGAATTCTTATAGTTTGAAGTGTGATCAGCATTTTGGAGATAGAAGTTTGTTCCTGACAGTATAATCAAATAAGGATAATATAAGGTACAAACAAAGGCCTTTTACCTTCCCAACCTGAATTTGGGTTTTCCAAGTCCCTGCCAATGTCAGCTATGGTAATTGTAAAGGTACCAGTTCACTTTTTAAAAGAATAGATCAGCTTAGAATGCATAAGAAAAGAGAGTAACCCTTTCCATAAATCCTTAAGTTTTGACAAATTAATAAATTCCTTACATTATTGAAAAAAGTAAAAGTAGTACTGTGCAGCAACTGCCCTCAAATTCTGTCTGTAGAAAGACCATAGCATAATATGCCTTTTGTTTGGGAATATGTTTGGGAATATGTTTGTGGGGTTGAAACCAGGAGCTCCCATTCTGCAGAAGCTCCAGTGATTCAACTTACCTAAGTACATTTTTGAAACCCACTGCATTGATCTATTGTGTTTTCTGCTTAGAAATGTTGACAAAATTGCTAATAAAAATTATTATAATGCATAATGTGGCTGATCTGTGGGAGGACGGGAAGGAGGGGAGCAGCTCTGGGCAGGACATGCTGGGCAGGCAGCCTGCCTCTCTCCCAGGCAGCCTTCCAAGCCAAGCTGCCAGCCCTCCAGCCACCCTGCCTGCTTGTCACAAGTTTTAGTGGAATAAACATTCCCAGAGAACGTTTTGATCCAGAAAATCAGCAGTTTTTGATGGCAAATTGTTCATCAGAAGAGTTTTATCCTGCCCTATTAAGAACATAAGTCTCTGAAATTGTTAGTCTTGAATAGAAGTGTTGCCAAACAATTTAATGTAATAGCCTTCACTGCCTGGAAGGCTCACTCACTTTGTCTCTGTAATAGCTCTTGGTTTTCTTGTAACACCCCCTGAAAAGGAGTAAAAGTTAATTAAAGTGGGTATTTTTCTGTGTTTGCAGGCTGTTGCCATTGAAACAAGTGTGGACAGGGTTCAAGAAATGGAGTTCAGAGTCAGCTGAACTTGGCGGTGTCAGGAAAGCAGCTGTACTTTGCGGCAGGACTTAGCAGCCTAATTAGTCTGGACAAGGAAAAAATTGGTGCATTTCTTAAAAATAGAAAGATGGAATAAGTTCCATCAATAGCCCTAACATTGTCACTCATAATTTATTTATAAAGCCATTGAACTACAGTGATTTCACAACTATAAGCCGCACCTGATTATAAGCCGCACATCTGGGTAGCCTACAGGATAAGTCCATATATAAGCCGCACCCAAATACAAGCCACAGGTTTTTTGTTTGTTTGTTTGTTTTTTAAAGTGAGGATCCATGTGCGACAAAGTAACAAATTAGTAACAGAATTGTGCCAGCATGGGGTTTGGTGTCAGGTGCTCAAGTTGCAAACAGTTTTCATAGAGCAGCGAAACCTTTAAAGGCAGCCCCAGGCGCCCTCCCCAGCCGGCTCTCACTTCCGGGTTGGCATTTCACTGGGATTTGTCCATAGATAAGCCGCACCTGAATATAAGCCGCACTACTGGAGTAGGCTGGATTCTTCAATGAAAAAGGTGTGGCTTATAATTGTGAAATTACTGTAATTACAGTTTTGTTCAGATGTGGGTGCAGCTCCCTCTGTTAGAGCCACAGCAGAGGGGCAGTGGGAATCAGGAGCTCTTTTCAGGATACATCCAGACACGTTTACCAGATGATCAGCCCAGCTCCTGCGTGCTTGGCTGTGTTGGAGAAGGGGCCTTTGCTACCTCTGGGGTCCTGGGCAGGGCTGCAGACCCTGGGTGAGCCATGTGTGAGGCACTGCTCTGTACCCAGTCCTTGGACAGGCTGGAGCAGAGGGCTGAGGGATGGACTGGGAACAGCTCAAGGTGTGCCAGATGTGTGTGGGAGCACCTGGAAACTGCTCCTGTGCAGTCCTAGCCCCAGGGCTGTGCTGCAGCACAAATTCCCTGCTTTTCCATGCCTTGGCCTTTAACACCAAGCTCTGTTTGCCAAGGGCTTCTGTCTCTCTTCAAATCACCACTTTCCAACCCAAATCTCTTTTGCTTTCTTGTTGTTTTCCTTTCTTCTCCATTCCCATCCGTGCCATTGTGCTGCCATCTGTTTTCTAGGTGGGGAAGATCCATTTCAGGCCACTTACACTGATAGCAGTGCCAGATTTACATTCACTGAAAACTCTTTCATGCAGAGGAAATTTGCATAAGAATACTTGAAACCAAACTTTTTGTCTAATCAACAGCAGTGAGGACTGGACTCACACCAGTGCACTGGGCTCTGATGAATTTTTTTGTTGTGACTTTTCCTGTTATGAATCTCACTGAGGGGACAGAAATGCAGCAATAATAGCAAATATATCTACCTGTGTGGTCTCTGTTTTGTGCCATTGCAGACATTCATGTTTAAATGCCATTCTGAAATTTTGATCAGGACATCAGCCATGTAAGATCTTGTTCTTAAAACCATCTGTCAGATTTTGATGTAGAAAAAGACTTAAGAGACTTTTATAGTCTATTAAATAATAAAACCTTTCGCCCCCCTCCTTATGTATTCATCTCCTTCACAAACTTTGATGTGTGCCTTTGATTAGATATCAAAAAAATACAGGGTAACAGGGTACTTCATTCTGGCATATTTTGAAAAATCTCATCAGTTTTCAGGGAGCAAAATGCCCTTATCTGCTCAGCATGTCTGAGACTGAAGAAGACTTCAATCAGACCTGGTTTTCCAGCAAAAACCTCTCAGTGCCTTTCCTTCAGGATGTCCTCTGACTCATCAGCACCTGAGAGGTTTGGCTTCAGGAGAAAGGGGTGAAAAACAGGAATTCATAAACTCTTCAGTAGTAGCACACAGAACTTTGGGTCAGTTGGGCAAAAAGGAGGAGCTGAGGAGGATGAAGGTCAGTGTGCTTTTACTATAGAAATCCTCACCATTCATCTGGATGAAGAAGGACACTGATGGGAGAGCAAGGCAGCTTGGTGCATGGGCTTGAACTTCTTTTCTTTCCTACTCTCTCAGATTTGCTGTAGAAAAGTCCACCCCAGAATTCTGCTTCATCTCTGGGTCTCTGACAGAAAACAATCATTCCAGTTCCATAACCAGTAAGACTCCACAGAGTGTCCAAGGGGCTCTGAAGGAGAATGTGCTCAGTGAAAATGAGAAGGTGCCTCATGACACAGCCAGAGGCAGCAGCCTCTGGAAGCTCTTCTTTTCTTCACAATGCCAGCTCCTAAACTGCTCATGAAAAATCCTGTAATGTGACTGAAAACTCTCTGTAAGGAAAGATCTCAGCACAATGAGGAGCCTGCTCACAATAGAGGTGATGGACCTGACACTTCATCATTTCTTATTATGCTGTTGGAGCAGCTTCATGTCTGAGTTATCTCTGCCTTGTTTGTTCCCCCTTTCTTAGATTGCCATCCATCCAAAATGAAAAAGGGAAGAATAATCAGCTAAAAGGGCTCTAAGGTTGCGTGTGTCTTTAAAGAGATTCTATTTATCCGAGTCAATGGAAATAGGATTTTTTTCCCTTGCATGTGGTTTTATTTAATATTGGAGAAACAATTGAGTGTGTATGGCAAGAACTGCTTTGCTCCATGGTTCAAATCATGGGGCGGGAGAACAAGGTGGGAATTCCATGACCTTCCTACAGGAAGCCAGGTGCTGCTTTCAGAAGCAGAAACTTTCACCAGGAAGATGCATTGACATTTCAGTTATTACCCAGCTATGCTCTCCTAATGCACCAAACAGCACATATTATTTATAAACCTTTAAATGGAAATAACGGGAGCCACTTCATTATTTCAATGAGCTCTTAAAATGTTGATGAGCAGTGTGATGTTTTTACATAATAATGCCATTTAAAATTACTGCTTTTGTGTATGTTTTTGTGAGAATGCATTTATTTGGTGTCGTTAAAACCATTTAACATTTTTCAGAAGTTCTGTGTTGAAAAACCAGATAATGGGAAAGTTATTGACCTTTAAGAAGTCATAAATGTAACAAACCCAAGCCTACTTTTTTTCAGGTGCCACTCAAAGGACACCAAATTCTTGTGAAAAGAATTAAAATTTCTATTGTCAAAATAATTAAAATTCCGAAAATATGAAGAATTCCACTGAAAGTTTTCTTACCAAAAAGAATTTTGAGTGAATCAACCCTGAGGCATCCTGAAGATCATCTCTAGCTGGAAGTGTTTGTGTGTCAATAATTAACATTTGCTAAGGAGAGCAAGAAATGGCTCAGTGTTTTAGTGACACAGGCTTGAGGAAGATATTGATTAATCTCTGTTCACATGCAGATTTCAGACCACTTGATAAAGGCCAAAGGGGTTTTTTTCCCTGCAGTCATTTCAGAGGTCTGGGGTCACTGAGGTCAGGTGAGCAAGTCAAACAGGACTCAGGAGCTGAATCTTCTGTCTGAGTCATCTGCTATTGAAATGGAGAGTCCAGCAAAGCAGTGTGGAAGAAAGAGTTAAAAATCTATATTTTATAGCTAATTGAGATGCTCAAATAGTCTTGGAACTTTGGAGCTGAGGATCAGCATTTGTTGTTGTTTATTTGTGTGTTTATCTATGTCCTTATCAGCTGCTCCAAGCTTTTGTAGGGCCTTACTTAATTTCAGATTTTTAGCAGAGCTAAGACTCCCCTGAACCAGCCAGCATCAGTTTAAGGAAAAAATGTCCCCTGATATTTTGTGTGATATAAATATTTGGCACCTACATTTGTAGTCAGGGTCAGAATGACTTGAAACTAAAGAAAAGATGCAGTTTAGGATATTTTTTCAGGAGAGAATTGGTTTTTGTCATGCATATTTTGGAGGTACAATAGGTAGTTCTCTTTCACAAGTAATGGCACATTATTTGTTTGTTAAATGGCTGCTCTGCTTTTGTCAAAGAGGAGTAACAGTGCATCAATTCACCTGTGAAATCACTCTCTGTTGCACTGAACAAAGAGGGCAAGGAAGGATAATACTCTCAATGCTCTCCCCCCATGCTAGAATATGGTTTTCCACAAAGCACAGAGGAAAAATACTGGAATTTTCCACATTTCTTACAAATGTGTGAGAAGTCCATTATATCCTGCAGAGCACAGTCCTTGAAAAAGCTCAATGAGGATACAGATAAAGCATTTTTGGTCTTTTGGGCTGTAACTGAGGATTAGCAAAATTAAAAATCCCATGTCTAGGTTGCTGTTCCTCCTTTGTAGAGTATTTAATGCCAGACTATTAGGAGCACAGAGAAATACAAGGTAAGAGGTGTGGAAAATAAGGCTGGCTTATGTTTGATTCCCAAAGAATGCTAAGGAGTTTCTCCAGAAAAGTGAATTTCAATCAAATCCCCTGAGATAATCCCCAGAGCTACAGTTCTGCTCCAAGCTGAGTTACATGATATTGTAAATTTGGAATGGATCCCAAAGAAAGGATTATCCACTGCTATCCTGTCCTGTTGAGATGCACCCACAGTGCTGAGGCTCTGTCTAGAGGATGGGATGTTTCCAGAATACCCCCCCTCACCAAAACTTTGTCACTGATTTTCCTCTGGATTTAAAATTCCTTATTTCTGAGTGTCTGAGCTTATCACAACTCTGTGACAAAATAGAAAATACCATAAAGAAAGCAAATTGTACCTGTGATGCTCTTATGCTTCAAGATTAGGTGATGAAAATGGAATTGACATCACATCCTAAGAGGGTTTAGAAAATTTTCAGGAGCTGCTCAGATAAAATATCAGTTCTTATTATTTGTTTTGTTAAATGATCCATGTCTTAGATGAGCATAGTCTTTAGTGGAGGTTATTCACGTTAGAAACGGATGAAAGTCTCAAGACAAATAAAAGCAGGATGCTGGCCTGGTAATTCATCACTGAGTAGAATCGAATTACAGTAATTTTACAATTATAAGCCACACCTGATTATAAGCTGCACATCTGGGTAGCCTACAGGATTTGTTCATATATAAGCCGCACCCGAATATAAGCTGCAGGTATTTTTTTGTTTTTTTTTCAAAAGCGAGGATCCATGTGCGACAAAGTAACAAATTAGTAACAGAATCACACCAGCATGGGGTTTGGTGTCAGGTGCTCAAGTTGCAAACAATTTTCATAGACCAGCAAAGCCTTTAAAGGCAGCCCCAGGCGCCCTCCCCGGCCGGCTCTCACTTGCCGGTTGGCATTTCACTGGGATTGGTCCATAGATAAGCTGTACCTGATGATTAGCTGCACTACTGGGGTAGGCTGGATTCTTCAAGGAAAAAGGTGTGGATTATAATTGTGAAATTACTGTAATTCAGGTTTATGCGGTTAGTATAAAAATTCAGATCAGTAATAACAGCAGTATTTAGCAATGTTCAGGTACTGTAAATCTTCCATCTGTTCCAAGAGCTGTCTGAAGTTTCTCAGCAGTAGCAAGTTATCCCCATGTAAGTGCTTATTAAAAATAAAGGCAGTTGGATATTTGCATGGCTACAGCTTTCACAGTGGAAGAGCCAAAGGAATAAATGCCTCTTTGTTCCAACATTTTCTTTCAAAGATGAAATTTATTTTAGCTACACTTGTGCAGAGTTGTATAGAATTGGGTGTATTGTGGAAGCCAGTCAATAAGCAGTTCTTGAAATACCCTTTAATATCTTTAATATCTTTAATATATTTAATGAGGCCTTTTGTACAGTGTGTAGAACTTGTGTTCAAGACTAAATTTTTGCACTCACCCAGAGCAGTTAATAGGCTGTTATTTTTGAAATTATTATCCTTATTATCCTGTTTTAATCGCACGAACCTGTCAGATCTGCTGTAGGGTTTCCAGTGTGAAACTGTGACCTTAAAATACTTTAAATGCTGCTGTACACTCATTATAGAACTACACACAAATAGACTTTGCTGCTTTAATCCTTGTTTGAAGGTGGCTTTGGTGAAATCCCTGTTATAGCAGGTATTAGTCTGAAAAAAAAATCTCTAAATAAAGTATCTACTCGCTATCTATTATTGCTTTTTTTTTTTTTTTTATGCTTGTTACTCATTATGTGTACGTGGAATAATGTCAGATATCAAAGTAACACTGAGCTTTAGCCAGCTCTGTGTCAGGCATTGAGATCATTATTTCTGCTCTGCAGCTGAGGTTTGGAACTTGAAGATTAAAGGAGCTCCTTGCTTCTCTTTCCAGCTGATCTTTGGTGCATTCCCTTGCAGTGGCAATTCTTACCAAATGGGACTTTGAGTAACCAATTCAGAGGACAAAACATGTTAGGCACTATCAATTATTCAGAGAAGGAAATGAAAAGAATGGAAGATTTTTTTGTTTCTCAAGTCAGAACTAGAATTATTTGTGCTACAGGTTCCACTCTGCCCTCAGTTTAAAGCAAAATGTCTTGCTAAAAGCTAGTTTTGTTTTTTTTAAGACACAGCATCCTTCACCCAGCAGAGTCACCATGAGCACATTTCCTCTTCTTGGTGATTCCTCACATCATTTCTTCCCCTGCGTGTTTCTCCTATTCACATCTTTTAACTTTTCCTTCCTCTCAATTGCATTTCTCATTTGATGACTGAATTGGCCCCACTAGGCTTTAGCAAATCCCTCTGTTTAATAAAACAACTGTCACCATCCCCCACCCAGAGCCCCTCCCACCCTAATGCCAAAACTCTGCTTGATGCCTCGAGAATGAGGAAAATTTGCAAGGAATAAAAGATTGAGGCTGCCTGGCTGGTGGGACTTTACTTAATTAACCTAATTGAAATTACAAGTGTTGCTAATGAGACAAAAATAGGCCAACAAATAAATTATTTCCATTACATGTCATTTGAAAATAATTAGCAGAAGAGAAACATTTAGTTCAGTGACCAGATTTAGCCTCTAGTTCTCTGTGCTGCTCTTTAGCACAGGGGACTTTGTGATGTGTAAATGAAATTAGAAACTGCAGCTCTGTAGCAATGTAATGTGGCCTTCTATAAATCCCTGGTAAGCTCTGACAGCAATATCCAGGTTAGTACACAGACCTTGAGTGAAAGGGAGGGATTTGCAGTACAGCCACAGGAGGGTAAGAATTTATCGAGCACTACCTAAAAAAAAAAAAAAAAAAAAAGGACAAATATATACATTGTTTTGCAAATACTGTGCTTCAATCGCTATAGTAAAATTTGCCTTTTCTAAAGAAATGAAATCTAAATATTTTTAAATTAATGGGTTTCAAAAGTATCAGGTGAAAACATCTGTAGCAGAACAAGGGCTCTGTTTGCAGTCAGATTTCTGTCCCATTAAATCAAGGCTGTTAAGAGAGGAAGGTTTCCAATTGACACCCTGGAGTTTGAGCCATGAGGAAAGTTCTGCATGGAAGATTAGCATGAAAAATGACTGCAAGATTCAGCTGGAGTTTCTTTGGTTAATTTTGTAGCAGAGGGGAAGTTTAGTCCCTGTAAGGTAAAAGGCCTTGCCAGGAAGAGAACTAACAAAAATACATATTTTTACATTTTCTTTGAAATATTCTATATAAAATAATGAGATCTTCAGGCAAACGAACTTTACTTGTATCTAAACTGCTTTTAAAGCCACTTTTAACACTTCAGACCCTACCAAATTAATATATTTTGTTACAATGCAAGGTGTTTGTCATATTTGTTACTAAATCTGAATTTTTCTACTGGACAACAAAGAACATTCCTTCCTAATTCATCTTTTCGAAGTTCATCACTTATGGTAGTCTCCAGTTTGGGCTATCAGATTTAAGCCACCTGTTGTGTTTATTTTGGAGCCATCCGTTTGAAGCCTTACTGTGGGAGGGGATAAAATCCCCCAAATGAGTCCAGCTTCCCCCACAGCTCCTGTGCCCTGAGGGCACTGAAGGGGGTTTCTGCCCTTGTGGTGTCACCACAATTTTCTGGCTGGCATTTGACTGAAGTTTCATCTTTTCCCCAGGAGGACAAGAAGATCTATGGAATTTTAGATTATCCCAGGTCCGTGGGCAGGCTAATTTAATAGTGACAGAAATAATTTATTTCCTTTTGATGTTGATGTTGTTGTTGTTTTTTTTGCTTCTTTGCTGCTTTGGGGATGGAGGGATGGTGCAGGTGGCCACAACCACAGCTCTTGGATGCCTATGCATCCTTTGAGAGCTGAGGATTCTGATAGACATACCTGTGCCTCCCCAGCTGGAAACTGGGTGCCGCTGTGCTGGACAGCAGCCTTTAGAGCTTCCAGCTGAGGGAATCATTTACTCAATCTATACTTGCAATCTATGCATTTCTTCAGAGATATTTATTTCCTGGGAAGGGATCCTCAAACATGGGCAGGGTTTGCTGTTCACACTGTATGAACTGCAAAAATTCCTGGGACTGCTCCTGACAGAGCTTCCCAGCTGCTCTTGTGCTGTGGGAGCTGGCAGGTGGCACCTGTGGGCAAAACTCCCTGAAATTTGGTAGGGACAGGCTTTGTGCACTGAAATCCCCTCTGGTGCTGCCAATCCCAGGGAAATCCCAGCCTGAAAGGAAAGCCCTGTCTGTCAGGAATCAGGGACCATGGGCTCTTGGGGGGGAAAAGAGTCTGGAACTTGTCACGTTTTGCAAACAAAATCATCACAAGAAATAAAAAATTCTCTTTTCTGACTGCAGCCTGATGGTTCTGCTCCAGACAAAACCCAACACCTTCCCTGGACCACCTTGCCAATGAGTTTGTGACTTGCTAGGATGGAAAGCAATACTCGATTCAAAATAATTGAGGTCTCCCTTTGCACAGAACTTCTGTGTTATTTATCATCAGTAAAATTGGTAAAAATTTGAACATGTTCTGCAAGTCATTTTCAAAAGTATCTATTAGGGCCATCACATTTGTGCAGCTCTGTTAGTCGATATTTATCCAGTTTTCCAGACTCAATAATGGACTTGACTGATGTCCCATGTGATGCTCTGGTCTGGCTGCTGGGAAGTCAATGTTGACTTTGTGCCCAGCCTGAGCTGCTTTGCTGCTCCCAGAGAAGGGGAGTTACAGAAATCATCAGCTGGCTTTTACTTGTGCCCCAAACTGTGCTTGCAAACTGGTTCACTGGCACATTCCTCTGAACATCAATTTATGGAGTCCTTTGCAGGATCCAGACCTATTAGATAAACAAGTCTTTCAAAGCTAATAGGTCAATAAATAGCCAGCAAGTGAATTCTTTATTTATTCCAAGGTTGAATGCTTGTCTTAGTGGGTCTCTGAGGAAAGCAGAGCCTCTTCAAACAAACAAACAAACAAAAAAATCACTGCTAGAAGGACAGATAATCATCCTGACATGCCACAGGGAAATTCAGGCTTGTTTGTGTGTGGGATGGAGCTGAGGTGCTGGATGGGAAGATAAGAGTGGGAGCAGGGAATTGTGCAGGGGAGGATGGAGGAATCAGGCACCCAGCACCAAAGCTGGAACCCCTCTCTCTTCCTCCAAAACACGCAGCAGAGAGAGCAGATTGAGTGACTGAATGTTAACAAAACAAAGCCCTCGAAAGTAATTGCATTTTTTCATATTGTGATTCATTTCAATTTCACGAGTCTCAAAACACCACTTCTCAAGTGATTAATGTTTTCTCCATTGATTGCAACTGCGCTTGAGTGAAGGTCTTTCTTCATAGTTTAAACAAAGAAATGTTTTAAGGGTCACAGGATTAATGGCATTGAGGAGCTTTTCCACAGGAGAGTAGGAGGGTTGTAAAAGCAAACTTAATCCCTAGGTGCTGTGAAATCCAAAATTATAATCCACCTTTGAATACAAAATTTACCCCATGAGATATACTATTTTTAGGTATTTTTCCAATCTTCCTGCCTTGCAATATTTTTAATGTTTTTTTAAGCTCCTAGATTTTTCCTTCTTCTTTTGTACTCTACTAATGGTTATATATATATAGCATCATCACTGTATTTGAATAAATAAAAGAATAATAAAGATATCAGCTTCAAAAGAGTGTGAATGTGTCATTAACACTGGTGAGTTAGCAAGAGAATTTGGTTCACATTGTCTAAATGTAAGGAGAGTATGCAGCTTAGAATGCAAAAAAGCCACCAACTCCTCTAAAAAAGCCCAGCACAGCTGAAGGGTCAATTAACAGCCCTATGCACACACATTTATGGGATTTTTTTTGGCTGTAATTTCTTTATGTCCACTGGAAGTGGTAGCTGGGTGGAGATCTGGCTGCCCAGGGGACAGAGGGGAAAATTTGTGGCTGGAATGACCCTTTGGAACTGGAGAAACTCCACCTGACACAGAGGTTTGGATCCACCCCAAGTCCCTCCATGACTCAGTTTACCCATCTGTGCTGACTCCCAGAATATCTCTGTGAGATGATTTAAGAGTTTTTCACTTGTGCTCTGGTGAGCTGGTGAGAAATGTACATATCTTAAGTATTTTAAAATGCAGGGTTTTTTGTAGTCTGCAGTCTGTTCACCTGTAATTTGATTTAAAAATGGACAAGGAGTCCCTTTAAGGGACTGTAGCTCTCTGAAGATGAGGTTGTTTCCCCCAGTGAGAATTTTTCTGGGCAGGCACAATGGGGAGCTCTGGGGAGCTGGACAGGGAACCAGCCTTGCTCTCCTCTGGCAGGTGTTGCTGTTATGTTTTTAGGCCTCAGCTTTGTCCCTTTTTTCCTTGATTGTCTGATAAAAGACAAAATTCCAAGCTGCCTCACTTGTACCTGTAGCTTATGAAAGAATTTAGTTGTACTGCCAGGGCAATGTTATTTTTTGGTTTTAGTAAGATATTTGAATTAAATTGACTGCTTTTCTTCTGGGCTCCAGCCTTGAGCGGGGAGGGTTCCATCAGAATTTGTGTTTTCTCAAAAATACAGTAATTTCATGATTGTAGGCTGCACCATTTTCATTGGAGAATCCAGCCTACCCCAGTAGTGAGGCTTATATTCAGCTGTGGCTTATCTATGGACAAATCCCAGTGAAATGCCAACCCGGAAGTGAGAGCCGGCCAGGAGGGTGCCTGGGGCTGCCTTTAAAGGCTTCGCTGGTCTATGAAAACTGTTTGCAACTTGAGCACCTGACACCAAACCCTGCTGGCAGCGATTCTGTTACAATTTGTTACTTTGTTACACACAGCTCCTCACTTAAAAAAAAAAAAAAGTGTGGCTTATATTCAGGTGTGGCTTATATATGGACAAATCCCGTGGTCTACCCGGCTACCGGGAGGTGCGGCTTATAATTGTGAAATTACTGTAATCTTTCTTCCTAGGATGACATCTGGTTTGAAGCTGTTTTGTAATTGTTCCCTGTTGACATGTATGAACCAAAGGATGTGTTCAGAGTGGCCCAGCAGAACCTCAGAGAGGGACACAGCAACCCTGAAGTGCCCATGGTCCAGAGCTGCTTCTGCCCTGGATGAAATGTAGGGTGAGAAGGAGCTGGGATCTGTGGAGAATATATCTGTTGATACTGTTTCAGGTACTTGGAATTCTTTAATACAAAGAGAAAATAAGCGATTTGTGATGCTCGCTGGCACAAAACTGTGCAAGGTGCAATAGGCAGCTATTAAAAGGCTTTTAACAAAGAAAAGTATGTTGTGGAATATTCTTCATCAGTAGGATGCTCATTAATTCTGGGTTTACAGTAGATTAGATTTTTAAACCTATTATTTGTAGATAAAATTCATTCAGGTACTCAACTCTGAAATATTGCTTTGTGCATTCTCTTTATTCTCTACACATTTTATGGAAGAGTATTTGAGATGTTGGTTATTGAAGCCTTTTACTTTCAAGAGAAAAAACAATTGAGTCTGAAAAATGTGGGATAAAAGTAACCAAGAATAACAAATCTTTACATTTCTAGAATTAAATAAATAAATAAATATTAATCTGAGGAGTTGTGTTAGTGTTTGAATTTGGGATTTTTGCAGTGATTTTCTGGCTTGGGTTGCTGCACCCTCAGGGATTTCTGAGTGTGTCTGAAATCCAGCACATGAATTCAAAGCCTTTGGAAACTATTGTTTCACTGCAATTAGCAACCACCCTCAGCTGAGATGGCAGCATACTGAAACATTAATGGAGAATTTAACCTTCAAATGGAAAATGCACAGGACACACTTTATTATAATCAGCTTACAAAGTCATCGATGCCTTAAGAGATAATTTGAGTTTCTTACTGTTCTACGTCTGGCCAATTAAAACAAAAAGGCATTTTTGCCAAGCAGCATTGATTCTGTGTGAGGGGCAGGTTCTAAGGCTCCCTGCTTCCCTTGGCTGGGTGGATGAGTAGCAAGATTAACAGCAAAATCTCTCTGCAGCTTTTAGAACAAAAGCTAATCAGCACTCCCATCAAAGTTTAAAATTGTTATATTCTTTAATTTTGCATATTGTTAGCTGCAAGCTGATCCTTATTGTTTGTTTTATTT
Organism: Sialia sialis; assembly: GCA_009812075.1. Taxonomy (NCBI): domain Eukaryota; kingdom Metazoa; phylum Chordata; class Aves; order Passeriformes; family Turdidae; genus Sialia; species Sialia sialis. The sequence goes on from VRYO01002410.1 coordinate 640,237, forward strand.
TTCATCTGTCAGAAGCAATGCCAAAATATATTTTGTCTGCCTCGAGTGGGTGCAATTAATCCTGAGCTGGAACAATCTCTGAGGTTTGTGTTTGATTGAATGATCTGATCTGGTGGTGCATATTCCATATCCAGTGCCCACCAAAAAACATCAAATTGTATCCAGATATTGTAACAACTCTCTTCAAGTAAAACCCACAGGCACAATTTTATAAATGGGTGTGGAAGGGAGGAATGAATAATAGAATATTTAAACACGGAAATATAAGTCCTATTGTACTTTGGGATGTTTTTGTACATTTTTCCACATATTTGTGGACTTCATATTTTTTTAAAAAACTAAAACAAATAAACCCCCAAACATCTACCAAGGCCCCCAAACTACACTTAAGATAATTTTATGATACTTTATATTAATGAGTCACTGGTAGTCACATATCCTGAATTACATTACAAAAACCCACACATTCATATCTCTTGAACACTGAATCAGGATGTCATCAAAATCCTTGACACAGCACTAAAAAGCCTCATAGAAACTGTGGCAATTTCCAGTGCTCTTATTCAGAGAAATATGAGAAATATTTTAAAGAAATATTTATAGAATATTTTATGGAATATTTATAGAAATATTTTTATGGGATAAACCCACAACATCTAGAGAATTTCCCCCATATTTATAACACTTTGTATTTTTCTCCCACCTGTGAAATTTGCATTCTTCATTAGGGTCCACTTTTGATCAGAAATCTTTCAGTTCTTATAAACTCTAAGAAAAAATACATTAAACAAAGATTAGTCTGCCCCTACTTTCTTTTACAAATATGAGGAGGCATTTTACAAAGGCTGTGTTTCTGAAATACTCTGTCAAAGCTGGCTCCAAACCAGAATTTCTACCCATATTGATTCCAGTCCTAATATTTCTGGAATGTACATTGAAGCTTCAAGGCAAGCTCGAGGTGGAGTCCTGGAGAGGGACAAAGGACTGATAGGCAGTCCCTGGGAAAGTGGAGGGGTTCACCTGATGAATAAAATCTCTGAGCACAGGAATCAATGTGGTCTGTTAGGATAAGATTTGTTCCTTTTGGGGGAAATTTGCTTCTATAGCTGCTGGAAATGCATGAAGATCTCGATAAAGGATAAGAATAAAAAAGATTCTGTGAACATGTAATATATTTACATTTTGGAAAGGTTATGAGTTTAGGCACCAAAGGTTGAATAAAAGTCAAAAAAATCAGTTGCTCTGCCCAAAAGCAACGACTGCAATGGTCATTGCTTGGTATGGGAAGAGTCCATGTCCTGCTGCCAGAGATTGTCTCATGCAAAATGAGGATCAAAGAAGAGTTTGGGTTCGGAGGGACATTAAATCCTATCCAGAGCCACCCCTGCCATGGCAGGGACACCTCCACTGTCCCAGGCTGCTCCAGCCCCAGTGTCCAACCTGGCCTTGGGCACTGCCAGGGATCCAGGGGCAGCCACAGCTGCTCTGGGCACCCTGTGCCAGCCCTGCCCACCCTGCCAGGGAACAACTCCTGCCCAAGATCCCATCCATTCCTGCCCCCTGGCACTTTGAAAAAACAGGTTTTGTTTATTCCCTAGTGATCTGGAGCCTGAAGTGGACACCGAGACCTCCAACTTCGCAGGAGCCATCAAATACTTTATAAATGACAAGAAAACTCAGAGGAGCTGACAGAAGTGAGCAGCAATTGCGGAGCGGATGAACTGCAGCAACGATGAATTTGGGTAATGCAGTGAGAGGGGAAGAGTCCAGGTTATGCTGATTTGGAATAATTACAGCTTAGAAAGACCTCCAATGCAGTCACTGCCCATTTTCCAAATTCAGTCAATACTGTGGGGCAGCCAAAACTGCCAGCTGAGTGTTAGGGATCCCCGGGAAGGGGAGGGGTAGGACAGGGGCTCTGTGCTGCCATGGAGCTTCGGTGTGCTTACATCCCATGGATGGTGTGTTCCCCTTTTTCTGACCCTGCATTGCCTGGAAATCCCCACATTTAGGATTGCAGTGCCCTTTCTGTAGGCCCAGCCCTGTTCGTAATTTGTCACTGTTTGAGTCCTTCTGTGGGGCACTGCCCCCCACGGGTTCCTGCTTCCAAATCCCAATGGACCCCAGTGTTCCCACTGTGCCTGTTGTACATTCCAAGCAGCACTTACACAATGTGCCTGAATATTTTTGCAGGCTCTAGAGGTCTTTGGAATATGGTCTCTGGTTAGTTTGTTTGGGTTTTTTCTAGAACTAGTTTAAATTATTAGGAATTTTGTGCATGACAAATCAGGCAATTGCAGCTACCTAATAACCATGTTTCAAGGTATTTTGCACAATCTGTTTCAGAGTAATGAACAAGTAAATAAAATGTCCTTATAGTGAATAAAAACATATATTTTTCTGAATCACCACAACTAAAATGATTTTTTCAATTAATTTCAAATTACACTGGTCTCCACCCAAGTAACTGGGAGCCCAGGGCTAAATATTCACGATGATAGGGCACTGGGAGAACCCCAGTCCTAATTTGAAATAATGCTGTTGGGTGCAGTGAAGATGCAAAGATAAAAGTGAGTTTGGAATTTATCCCATTTAATGGATATTCTTTCTTTTGTCCTGTACAATTCCCCTGTCACAGAAACACTGGCAGCATTGGTTTGCACTGATTTGATTCACATCTTTTCAAATGAAGCAGGGCTGTGTTTCGTCTTTTGCAGGAGTGATTGTTAACTACAGGGAAATTGTCACAAGCAGTAGGTCAATTAATTACTCCATTTTTAAACTCCCCCTTGTAAAACAGCAATTAATTTAACTGCATTTTGGTGGATTTTGTTCTCCAGACTTATCCATTTGAAATCACTGTAATTCTAGGCAGATAACAGTGCTTTATTGTATATGACAGCTTTTCAGAAGTTCATATTTTCTTCTCTAATGAATGCTGGGACTGAGTTTGTTTTTAATTATCTGTGGCACCTTTTTATTATTAGCAGAATGGGAAAGCAGTAAACTTGGAGTTTGTGAAGTGAATGGGGGCTATCAACCTCCTAAAAGAGGACGTTAAATAGAATGGATTGCAACGTCCAGGTTTTATAGGATGACATAAAATTTATAAATATTTGCAGTTCAGACAGAGTGCAGCTCCAAGGACTTTCACAGTTTTCTTATCCCTTCTTCCTTTAAGCTTCCATTTTTTTTCATTTTCATCCCAAATGAGGAAAGCTGTGGATTGTTCAGTGATGCCTCTGTGTACGAGACCTCCTTGTTAAACAAGATAGAATTTACAGCACTCTTGCAGTGGTTTTTGGGTGGGAAAATGAAAAAAAAAATATAATTGTTGCTCTTTAATAGTTTGGTGACTTTTGTCCTTAGGTGACTTTATTTCAAATTTCAGCTAACAGAGTTGGTACATGTAGAGCTGTTTTAACCAGTTGTAAGTTACTCTCAAGTTGCTGCCTGTTGGTAGGGAGACAAAGATCTTTAAGATGATAGTGGTGAATTCTGTCTTTTAGGCAGAGAGGGAGATTCCAGCAGCTCAGTCTCAGATGGATTGGTTCAAATAACTTGCTTGAGATAATTTCCATCCTGAGAGCTGAAGCAGCAAACATCCAAAGTGTTCCCTGCAGTGGCTGGAAGGTTTGGAGAAAGGATGAAGAACGGGGAGATAATTTGAGGAGCGTGTTATATTTGGAGTATTTACTCTTGTAAAAGCTGTCTGACTCATTAGCATCTCAAATGATCTACCAAAGCGTGGTGCAGACTGAAAAGGGAATAAATACAACATTATTCTTTTGTGTTGCCAAATGTAGGGCACCAAATGTTTGCTTGTGTTCTGCTCTGATCAGTAGAGTGGCTCTTTTGACTCGGTGGAATTATGCCTGGGATGAGCCTGGCCCCATGACCCTAATCAAACTGCATAAGATGAAAGGTTTTGGGGGGAAAAAAAGAGCTCAATCTCCACATAAGATCTTTATAAAGTATTATGGGATTAGGCCTTTAAGAAAGGGGGAAAAATATATAGTGGCATTTTAATCAGGCACGTCATGGTAAAGGAGACATAGAGCATTAATTTAATGAAAATGTTTTTATAGACTCATGATATGGCTAAGGAATGAAATAAATCTCATAAATGTAAAATATATGTGGTTTCTAGAACAAGAGGATCTGGTTCTTTGACTGTGCATAGCAATTTGTGTTTTTCTGTGTTTCCTGTGCTTTACAGATTTTTAATTGCACTGAAATCTGAACTGGACCACTGAGAGGCAACTTTTACTTCAGGGGTCACCCTAAACTCATTAAGTACAGATTGGCTTTGTGTTTATTAGAAGGCCATGTCTTCTAAATCAGCGACTCTGCACCCCCTCAGCTGCCTCATGCAGAGCTGCTTTGTTTGCCCCAGATTAGTGATGTGAGTTGCATGTCCCTGCCAGCGAGATTAGTGCAGAACACCCTGCTCGAGGGATTCCCACCAATCTAATCCCCATGGAAAGGGTGGAGGTATTTTTCTGAATATGGCAGAGTTAGAGGTGAAGGCCAGGGATTGTTTATTCTCTGGATTTATGTGCCTGTGTTTTCCCTTTTGCTTTTAGGTGTTTATTGTTAGGGGTGCCCACAGCAGAGCCTGTTTTCTGTTTCTTCAGCCCTGAGACTGCCACACCAGATCTTTTCCCTTGGTTTTGTGCATGGTTATCAACAGAAACAGCAAAACTGGGAACAAGAGATGATTCCTTGTGATGAGTCTCAAAATTAAACCAGGGTTACATTTTGATGCTGGCTACCCCTTTCTCCTGCCATGCATGCTCCTGCCATAGATGCTCCGTTCATGGATGTCGTCATTGTTCTTTTGTGATGATCCCTTTATTCTGATTCACTTGGAAATGCCACAAGAAAAAAAAAATACAGTAATTTCACGATTATAAGCCACACCTTTTAAATTGAAGAATCCAGCCTACCCGAGTAGTGAGGCTTATATTCATGTGCGGCTTATCTATAGACAAATCCCAGCGAAGTGCCAACCCGGAAGTGAGAGCCAGCCGGGAGGGCGCCTGGGGCTGCCTTTAAAGGCTTCGCTGATCTATGAAAACTGTTGCAATTTGAGCACCTGACACCAAACCCCACTGGCGTGATTCTGTTACTAATTTGTTACTTTGTTACACATGGATCCTCGCTTAAAAAAAAAAAAAAAAAAAAAAGAGGCTTATATTCAGGTGCGGCTTATATATGGACAAATCCCGTGGTCTGCCCGGCTACCCGGACGTGCGGCTTATAATCAGGTGCTGCTCATAATTGTGAAATTACTGTAATTTTCTGATAGCCGCAGAAGAATGGAGAGCAAACAGCTCATGATGTGGCAGGTTGAGTTATGGCATTAAATGCTTCCCATTGGTTATTTTTGTTAGAAAATTAGTGAAAAGAGAAGACTTATCCAACCCCCTCACCCTGTAGGAGCATTGCAGAGGAGGTTTCTTCAGGTCACTGTTTCCTGGCACCAGCTGACAAACCAGGTGCCAACACAGGTCAGCCCTACAGCTTTTACAATATTGCTGTGTGAGAAGTGATGTTTTGTCCTCAAGCTACTAAGAAATGCCCAAAGTCCAATATTGAAGGACTAAAAAGAAGAAAAAGGGGACCTTGGATAAGAGAAATGGGATGTATGGTGGCCATACTGGTGTTCGTGCCATTCATAGTCATGGAACGATGTTCCCTGGAGAGGTTTTGGTGATAGGGATGTCCCAACGTAGAGGTAAATGGCTTCCTTGGGGGTTTTCTCATGCTGTGCAAGGGTAGCAGAAGGAAGAAAATCTATTTACAATGCATATTTGGCTGTCATGGAGCTCTGTGTGTACAGCACAGTGATGGAGGGCTGCTCTGTCCTTCAGCCTCTGAGCAGCAGCTCCCCTGGCTTGTTAGGTGCTGCCCCCGAGTGCCTGGGAACTGACCTCAATTACCTCCGTTTGGGAACTTCTAGGAAGTAAGGATATAGAAAAGAAGGAGATGGCACTGCATGCTGAGCTGCTGGAGATCAGGGAGGAAGGGAAGGGAGAGGAAGGAATGTCCACAGTCAAAGGAAAGCTGATGCTGGGGGATGGTTCTCACTACCAGGGAATGGGAACTGCTTCTGCTTAGGGCATGGAAAGAAGGACTTCTGTTCCCCACAGCAGGAGCACTGGGGGAGTCCCTTCCATTTTATATCCATCACTGGTGTAATTTATTGTCATAATCATCACCTGCTACAAGGTTTACTATCAACCATGCTAGGGATCAACAAAGAGCTGGGATGGAACCTCCTATTCTTCTGGTGGATAACAGGAGTCAAGCACTGCTGAAGGTGTTTTGTCATTATTTCACTCATTTGCAGGCAGACACACACATAAGCACTTAAGGAAGTCTTATATCCTGTGTCTGAATATCCCTTTTCCTAAAGGACACTGAAGATATTAATCTGTCCTGTAAGAATTTAGCTGGCAAGACAATGGACAGAGAAAATGATATCACCTCAAGAAGACTCTACCTTTTGTGGCATTGTGATGAGAAGAGCTAAAAACCCCTTTAGGAAACCAAGATTTTATGAGAGTCTCCAAATGATAGCAACAGATTTATTAAGGCAAAACTATGAATGAAAGAGAAAAGAGAATGAAATAAATATAAATCAAGTACTTTAGGTTCATCCTAATTGGGCCACAGCTGGGAATGACTGGCAAAAAACATGGGGAGTGGCCTGGAATGAGAGAAGGAATGGGAAGTTCTCCATTAAGCTGAACAATGGATTACTCAGTGCAGTTTTAGTAAATAATGAAGTGGATAAATTAGCTGTTATATCAGCTGCCCACGCACTTTGGGTCCAGAACATGGTGATATGTCCACAGAAGGGTTATCAAAGCACAGGCTGTGAGTTTCCTGATGCCAGATCTTCCTGTTCTATTGACTATGCTATCACTACAAATATCCTTGTCTTCTTGTGTCTGGAAGAAAGTCCTTGCCAGTAGCAGTGCATCCACTTGGCTAAAGCATATGCTGTGGGGGAGTGAAAGAGCAACCAGAGACCCTGTAACTTTCCTCATCTCCATCCCCCCAAACAGCATTGCTGAATAGCCAGCAGGACTATGAGGATGAAGCACCAAGAGCTGAGTTGCCCTGGGTGGCCCTGCATGGGCGTCAATAAAGGAAATCAAACCCAGGGCACTGAACTGCGTGAGAAAGAGGTGGTGTGTATGAGACAGGAGTATGTGTGACAGGGGACAGGGATAGGGGGGTGTGGCAGGACACAGGGATGTTTTGGGGCTGTGCAGATGAATGTTGTGGGAGCAGAGCCCAGCTGCCGCATGGGCTGGGGCAGTGGGTGTCCCCAGGAGGTGGCAGTGGCAGTGATGGGCCCTGGGATGACCCATGGCGTGTGGCACTCAGTAGGGTCCCAGTGGTTCCAGTGTCCCTCCTGCTGTGGTTATGGAGGGCCTGGGGCCGGGCTGTCTGTCAGCCAGCCTGGGCAGTCCCGCAGGGCTGGGGTCAGTGGTGTCCCCACTGGTGTCACCCGGCTGCTGGCAGGGTGTGCACAGACACCGGGGACTGCAGGGAGCCTGCTGGGCTCCAGGGGCTCCATCACCTTGGAAAGCAGGAGGAGCCAGTGCCAGCTGGAGGGGGTGCCTGTCAGGAGCTATAGGAACTGTGCTTTTACCACACTGTCCCTACTCGGGCTACTCGGGCACAGTCCGCAGCGTTTCCTGCTCCTGCCATGGATATTCCTGCCATGGATGCTCCTGCTGGGGATGTTCTTTCCATGGATGTTCCTGCCATGGATGCTCCTGCCATGGATGCTCCTGCCATGGATGCTCCTTCCAGAGCAGCCAGAGCTTGTGGGACACACTGGTGGTAATTGACAGCTGGGGCAGATTGTGCTGGGGGTTTCTGGTCACCTCACACTTGCAGGGCTGTCCAAGATCAGCAGAGCATTTCAAGCCAGACAGCAGTCAGCTTGTGAATAGTAAATGGGATTGCTCTGTAGTTTTATGGGATTGTAGGATCAATCCATGGGACACCAGGTGGGATGGGGAAGGCTGCACCATGCCTGGGCACAGAGCAGTGACTGCAAAAGTTTAGGGGTGAGGCCAATTAGAAGCTAAAGCTTGGATACTGTGAGAATTTGTAGGAGAATTTTACTTACCAATGAACAAAAGAGATTAAATGGAAATATTTTTATGCTGTTTATATTGAAATAAGTTTATTTAAATGTATTCCTGAATTTAATTTTGATTGAATATTAATTTCAGGGAGCTGCAAAACTTTTTTTTCTAAATTTTTTTTGACTACTGAATTTTGACATTTTTTAATGTTTTTTTCTCCCAAGCTGGTTTTATTGAAAGAACTCATAATACTTAGAGGCTATTCATTCATGGTAGTAAGTTCTTATCTGTAAAATTACCAAGCTGTATTTCAACATTGGATAAGGTAATAGAGATGCTGGTTTTATTTCAGTCCCTCGACTCAGTAAACAGCATGGTGAGCCTGCATTTGAGGAGAAGGAGAAGAGAGCTGCGACGTGGGATCTGTGCAAAGAGAAAAGCTCCTCGGGGATGGTGGCTTTTGAATCCTATTCCCAGTTTAAGTAAAAGTGTTGAAAGGCAGCCATGTGTTCAGATATGTTATATGAATTGTTCTTAAGGCTAGTAATTTTTTCCGTGGGTAAGGCTTCCCAGATTTCTTCTGAGCCATCTGTCGAGGAAAGAGAGCATTAGATCGTCAGACGTTTTCAAAGCTCACTAAAATATTATCTGTTTAACCCTTGCTTTACTCAGTTTAAGGGAGGGCTTTAAGTGAAGGTTATTTGTTACACTTTTCTATTTTATTTTTTTACAAATGGAGAAACAGACAGGAAATGTTGGATAGGAAATGCTGACAATTGTTTGTATGGAGTTAAGCTAAGGCTGGGACGTGGCAGTTCTGGTTTTGTGATTGGAAATTCTTTTTGCAGGTAGAAGTAATGGGCTGCTGTGAGAGTCTTGGATAAAATAAAATTTAGATGATCATTCAAAACTCTTCATCCTTCCTTCCACCAACCATGGGATGCAGTGAACGAATCGTTGCCTCACCTGGTGAGGTGTTGCCTCACAGGTAGCTCCTGAGGCAGCTGTGGCTGCCACTGCCAAATTTGCTTGCTGAAAATTCAACCTTCTTGAGGTCCTGTGATGAATTCAGTTCTCAAAGCACAGGCTTGTCACTGGCTTTATAAACTATATTCAGTTATTTGTAACAATTTTGTGATATGTGTCTGAAATTAAATCCTTTAAGAAAAATCCCCTTAAGAAATTTAAATGAAGCATCTTCTTCACTAGGTTGGAAATAGCTGTTTAGAGGAAAGAGTGGGCTCCTGAAGACATTGGTGTTTGCACAGCCAAGAATAGAATAGAATAGAATAGAATAGAATAGGAATAGAATAGGAGTATGGCAGGCAGGAGGTGTGTGCAATGAACAGCAGGGGAAAATGGTTTGCCTAAGGTAGGACTTCTCGTTCTTCCAGATGTGACCCTGCCAAGCAGCCTTGATCCCTTGAGGAAGCAGGAGGAGCTCCCTGCACCTCCTACCTTTGCCATTATGGGCAGCCCCATATTCTCAAGAAGTTTGGAAAAATGGCACTGCTTTGTTCCTCTGTCCTAGCTCCATAGCATGGAAAGAGGAGCACACCCAATCTCTGGTTGGATCAGCCTCTCTTGCTCCTGGGAGGAGGAAAAATGCCTTGGAAGTGTGGTTAGTGTCGGCACAGCCCTGGAGGCAACGTCACAGAAGGGTGGAAAGAGAGTTCATTCCCCATGTCACATAAATAAGGTGAGGGTGCTTGGTTGTGAGAGTTTGGATCTAATAAAACCTGAGTTATATCTGTCCACTGGTCCTGCACAAAAACTGTTTCTGCAGGAGAAGAGCAGGCACTTCATTCTCAGGTCAGGAAAGAAATCTAGCTTGCAGAAGGCAGTAGATGTAGGGAATTTACAACCCCCTGTGACATGGATGGGAGAATATGGGATTGCTCCTGTTCCTAACAGGGTCCCTTTTCCTAGACTGAGCGGTGAATTGGGATTTACCAGCAACAGCATGAGGGGGATCTCAGGAAAAGTCTCACACTGTAGCTCCAGCCCAGTTGTGTGAGCCCTTGTGCTGCTCCTCAGAAGGGCAGGAGAAACAGGAGGTAAATCCTTGACTTGTGCAAAGCCTGCCAGCTCCCTGGGGCTGTGGGGAGCAGGGAAAGAAATAACCACGGATATTAAACCCCATCCCTACCTCCCAGGGAAAATTCCCACAGCCACAGAGATGCTGGGTTCCCTCTCTGGAAGGACCTGCAGCATTTTTTATGTACCACAGCACAGCAGCAGTGGGCCGTGGGTGCTCTTGGCTGTCACCAGCCATTGCAGAACACTGTAAATCATCCTTATTTTACTTTATGAATTGTAAAAACTATCATACATTTCACAGGTATCTCAGGACAAGATAGTAAATTTCAAGGCTTTTGTCCATGAATTTATGACCAAGCCTCAAAAATAGCTGGGAAAAAAAAATCAGCTGTAAATATGAGGAGCAATAGATTGTCCTCAGTTTGGGCACACAACTCCCTCCATCATCAAGGGCAATAGGTGGCCCACAGGGTAATTATTTAGTGGAAAATGAAGGAAGGTATGAATCCAGGTGTAGTAAGAGAGGCTGAATGTTGGAAGGGCCATGAACAAAATTATTTTCCAGTGGCACTTTGTTCTTGGCTTACTGTTTCCAGGAACACAGTAGATCACAGCTCCCACATTCTCTCCCAGATAAACCATCTCTTGTTTTGGTGGTGGGTTTTTTATACGTTTCATAACACTGGTGTATCACTGTCCATTTTCAAGGAGAATTTCTTGTTTGGCACATGCAAAGAAGAAATTTCCAAAGAAAAATTTGTGTCCTAAAGGGATTTTTTAACTGTTAGCATAAGTACATAAATCATTGTCTTGCTCAAAACAGCTTCTACGTTCTTCTAGGGATATTTTTGGTGTGCATCAAAAGAGCAAATAATGCCAGTGTGGAGAAGCTGAACTCTTCAGGTGGTGCCCACGTGCATTCAGATATTTTCCACACCCCTGAGGATGAAATTTGGGCACAAGGGGGGAAGAAAGTAGCTAGTGAGATGCTATACTGTGAGCACATTGGAGCACTGAAAATCTGTTCCTTGCCTTCCATTCACGTTCAGATCCTACATAATTGAAAGAATTCCTGGCTAGAGTTCTGTGGAACTGTTATTTCTGTATAGGACCAGATGCACTCTTAACTGCTCATTGACATGAACACATTCTTATCCCTGAAATGAAAATGAACTCTGTTTTTAGCCCTCTTCACATGATCTCTTTCAATCTCCTGTTCTTAGGTTTATCAAATTAAAATGCTTTTCTAGGAATCTTCTAGTATTTCTGAGAGGTTGGGCAAATAGAAATATCTGCAAAGACTAAATAAAATTTTGCATTTTACCTTTTTGTAGAGAGGAGAACTGAAGGATCAAGGAAAGCAAATGTTAGCCTTATTTCTTGTGGCAATCCAAATAATTTTGTTGGGTTTTTTTTCCCCACCTTTTGTCTCTTATTTGAGCCGTGAGCTTTATATTTCATGCACAGTCATGGAATGTAATAGGATGATTTTCATGCAAGGACATAGTGTTGCCAGCTGAAAGTAGTTAGCAGTTTGTATTACAAATACATCTCCTAATTTTCTTTCCTGTAGCTATAAGGCATTCTGTGATGGCATTGGATTAAAATATCTGCATTCTATGAGTAGACACTTATCAAAAGAGGAAGTTTTGTTATGTGGTTCTCAGGAGCAATCCAGATAGTCTGTGGCTATAAAGGACCTCAGACCTGCTTCTGAGGTTTTTGAAAACACCACTGCACAAAATTCCTGAATTTGGAGGGGTGCTTCAGTATGGAAATACCATTTAAGAAAAATGTACATATCCATAAAGGTATAGCTTTAAAAGTCTATTGTGTGGCCACTGCCTCCTGCTTATTAGATAAGTGTATTCAGCAGGTGAAGGCTGTAATCCAGCATGTCAAATAAGTTAAAACTAAGGATAGTTTGTGCTAAGAATAGGAAAATTTTCAAACCTTTTCAGATGGCTTTTCTTTAGGCTGCATTTCATCTACCTGGCCACAGGTTTTACTCGGCAGTGGACACTCTCACGGCTTTAATCTCAGGATCTTCTTGCAAGCTTGTCTTTTCTTGCATTTACCACAGCAAGAGGGGAGTAGCTCATTCTTTGTGAATGGAGGCTCTGTTCAAAGTTACAGCTCAATTAGGGAGGTTGAATCTGTGAAAACAATGAGATCAGCAGATGTTGGTGGAGGAGAACCCAGAACCACTTAATCTGCTGAGCCTTCTAAAACCAAGCTGTCGTTCCAAGTGGCTTTCAGTTAAAAAGTGGGGGATGGTGGTGAGCAAGGAAGGAAGGATTCATTAAAAATACTCTCTTTTCCTTTAAAGTGCCCAAGCACTAACATAATTATAAAGCAAACAATGAGATTCTTACTAATCAGTGGCAACATAGAAGGAAAAATGCAGAAGAGAACAACAGCCGAGAGAGTGTTTAATCAGGGTCCCTTACAAAGTCCCAGATACAGACACAAGAGGTCTGATGAGACACAGCTGCACTAATCCTTGTACTAAAAAAACAACCCCAATATTCAGGAAAAAGGGGATATGCGAATGAGAGATTGATAATGCAAGTTGGCTGGAGAAGATTAATGCATTGAAAGAGCAAATGCAACGAAGGGCCCAGCAAGGGACCTGCAGCCACATCCTGCCACGGGGTTACACACAGCATTACCAAGCCCTCAGTGCCAGCAGGAGCTGGGGTATGGGCACTGGGACATGCCTGGAGCTGGCCTGGCTGTGGAAGCAGTGAAAATCCCGCTCCTAGGATGGAGCTGCATGTCTGGGATGTGTCTTCCTGGAAAATCCAGTGTGGAGCAGGAAAGTGCTTTTGATAGAAAAGGAACCCAAACCATTATGTTCTTCTGAGGCATTTTGGCTGGAGCAACCCAACAAAATTCCTTTTCTGGGGAATTCTCAACCAGTTTTACCCTGGACATGCTGCTTTGGGTTGTGTGAAATCCCCACTGTGCAGCTACAATATTAAAGAAGAAAATCCAGATTGCTCCTCACACAGAAGTTTTATGGGTTGCTTTAGAGGTTTTTTCCTCTGAGTAAGCTGCTGAGCAAGGCAGGAGCGCCTATGGCACCTCACATCACACCCAAGCTGAACTGTATTGCCATTCTGTCACGCTGTAGAATGGCTTGGATGGGTTCCCAGCTGGAGCACGAGCGATGTGACCGCAGCTCGGGGCACCCCCAGGTCCTGTCCCTGAGCTCCCCGGGGCTGGCTCCATACCCAGCCCTGCCGCAGCTCCTCCTGGGCCGCAGGCAAGGTGCTGCCCCGGGAGAGGGATTCCTACAGTACAGCAGGGGATGGATGGATGGATGGATGGATGGA